>JAFEMH010001844.1:0-412334 GCA_022495995.1 Adenophora triphylla var. japonica | reverse complement strand
ACCACAACCACCATCAACCACCACCAACCACCGTCTCAATCACCGGCATATCTGAAGTCACCATGCAAGAAAAACCGTGCGTAAGATCGATGAAGTGGTCATGAGCTCAACAAACGCCTTGATAATCCCGAGATATTTGATTAAAACTCAAGAAAAGAATCTAAATGCACCACAATTAGCACTCAAGTTTATCAGAAAATCACAGGTGGTTAAAATTGGAAAACGGCTGTATGCTTAGTTTGCTCCAATCGCACCTATTTAAACTTCAATACACTCAGAGTAATCACCATCGTAATTATTCAATAAACCAGATAATTCTCCAGAAAAGGAAAACACTAACCAAACCAATGTAGTAGTCACTTAACTTACGGATGCTCTGCAACTCTATTTTCTGTTGGTGGCAGATTTTATTAACAAAAGATTTAACACCAAAAAAGAACAAAACATAGTCAAAGGCTACGCATGACAGGTCACTTCTTCAACCGGAATAGAGGTGGGTAATTGAAAATAGTCATTAGAAACCATAGATATCCTCTAGGCTACTAAACGACTATTTTGAGTTTTTAAGAACGCTAAATATGAAGAGTCTAACACTCGAACTAATCCAACCGATTTCAATAAATTTAGATAAAAGCACGGCTAATCAAAACAATAGAAGGACCTTCATATTCAGCAGTTGAAGTAGCGGTATTAGAAGAAGCAGAACGGTTGGAGCCACCGTCTTCGGCGGTGGAAAGAGCATTGATCGGGACGAGATTGTGGAATCTGGCGGCAGACATAGTTGAGAAGTTGGAGCGGGAGTGGAGGGAGAGAGATCGGCGTCGGAGTGAGGGAGAAAGGAGGAGGAAGCGGGATTGGGACGGTGAGATGGGAGGAGGATGACGGAGTGAGACTGAGTGTAAGGAAAGAAAAAAATGTGGAGAGAGAGAGATCTGAGGGAGGGAGGGAGGCGCAGGAAAGTAAAGTAAGAAAACAAATAGGGTTTTGCTACGATGAATTTGGACCATAGGATTGTGTGTGATTAATGGTTCAGATTGATTAAAATGTCAATTCATATGAACATAAAATAACCAATCAAGTGAAAATGTGTTTGTGTTTCCTTGGATGAATTTGGACCATTAGATCTAATTATTTGTTATGTATTTAATGGTTAAGATTTTACTAAACCTAATGATCCATGTGAATGTTTGGGTTCAATGACTTATTGCCACCTCTTATTTTTATTTATTTATCATCAAAATTCTCTTTATTCTTATAATAATTAGCAAAAATATTAAATAACAAAAATTATAATTTATCTTTCAAAAAACAATAATAATTAAATATAAAATAATATTATATTATATATACTATACCCAATGCCTTTAATGAATATAATAAATATTTTGAACTTTTTTAGTATTGAAGTTTTTTTTCAAAATGTTATATAAAAAAAGTTAGAAAAAAACTAAACAAATGAAAGTATAATTGATTTAAAAAAAAAACATAATAATAAAGATAAAAATAAAAAAATATTTTAGATTTTTTTTATTACTGAAATTTACAAAAAGTTATCTAAATATTTACATGTTTTTATTTGATTTACCCAAAATTTTAGTTAAAGTAGTATGTCTAATATCAATTTTTTTAAATAATTTTCTTAAAATAATTTTTTTTGAAAAAAACTTTCTTACTAAAAAAAGTCTAAAACATTTATCTCTATTCAAAAAAAAATTTAAAAAAATACTCATAGTGAAGGATATTGTCTGTCTCTCATTTATTTAGTTAATTTCTAACTTATTTTATATAATTTTTTTTAAAAAAAAAACTTTCTTACCAAAAAAAAAGTCTAAAATATTTATCTCAGTTCAAAAATAAATTTTTTAAAAAAATAATTATACCCTATAGGATATAGGGTATACCCTATATAGGGTATATCCTATAGGGTATAGGGTATAAGGTATAAAGTATACCCTATAGGACATAGGATCTACCCTATAGGGTATAGGGTATAGGGTATACCCTATAGGGTATATGGTATAGGGTATACCCTATACCATATACCATATACCCTATAGGGTATAGGGTATACCCTATACCCAATACCCTACAGGGTATTCCCTATAGGGTATCGGGTATATCCTATAGGGTATAGGGTACACCCTATATCCTATAGGGTATAGGGTACACCCTATACCCTATAGAATATAGGGTACACCCTATACCCTATAGGGTATAGGGTATAGGGTATATGATATAGGGTATAGGGTATACCCTATACCCTATACCCTATAGGGTATACCCTATAGGGTATAGGGTATACCCTATACCCTATATCCTACAGGGTATTCCCTATAGGGTATATGGTATATCCTATAGGGTATAGGGTATAGGGTACACCCTATACCCTATAGGATATAGAGTATAGGGTATACCCTATACCCTATAGGGTATAGGGTATAGGCTATAGGGTATAGGGTATACCCTAGGGTATACCCTATACCCTAGGGTATACCTTATGGCTTATACCATATACCCTATAGGGTATAGGGTATAGGATATATGTTTCTTATTTATTTGACCAAGCCGACAATGTCATATGAACGCGTTGTTTATATTATTCGATTCAGAATTCCCATAGGGTATACCCTATACCCTATAAGGTATAGGGTATACCCTATACCCTACAGGGTATTCCCTATAGGGTATATGGTATACCCTATAGGATATAGGATATAGGGTATAGGGTATACCCTATAGGGTATATACCCTATAGGGTATAGGGTATATGGTATAGGGTATAGGGTATACCCTATACCCTATAGGGTATAGGGTGTACCCTATACCCTATACCTTATAGGGTATACTCTATACCCTATATCCTATAGGGTATACCCTATAGGGTATACCCTATAGGGTATGGGGTATAAAAGTTATATAAAAAAAGTTTGAAAAAAATAAACAAATGAAAGTATAATAAAGAAATCAGAGACGAGTAAAATTCTTTAATTTTTATTTATAAATTTATAGATTTATTTTTTTATTTTTATGAATATAAATAAATATTTTGGACATTTTTTAGTATTGAAGTTTTTATACACCATGTATACTCAATATACAATATACCATTCATATACCCTATACACTATATTCCAAATAAAATATGAATTCAAATAATGTTTTACTTTATAAAATTAATATTTGATATTCACTCTTCAAAAGATATATATTCATTTTAAAAATATAAATTACAATTAAATAATATAGTTGACTTATTAACATTTTAAGAATGTCACATATTTTTATCATATTTAGCCTTACTACATTTATATTTGAGGTAAACTTAACAATTAGGTATTAATAAACATGCATTAGACTCTATATAAAAAAAAAAAAAATCCGTCGCTAATCCCTCACTAATCCGTCGCTAAATGAAAATGAAATAATTTTTTTTTTATTTTTCAATTCTATAGCGACGACAAACATCCGTCGGCAAATTTTTTTTACAATCCGTCGTTAATCCGTAGCTAAACGAAAATGAAATAATATTTTTTTATTTTTTTAATTCTATAGCGACGAAATACATCCGTCGGTAAAAAAATTTGCAATCCGTCGCTAATCTGTCGGTAAACCGTCGGTAAAAAAGGCGCAATTTTTCGGCGCCACTTTTACGACGAAATAGTGAGAGAATATTGTCCGTCGTTAAATCCGTCATTAAAGTTGTCGTTTTCAGCTTTATTTTTTTTATTTTTTATCCCTCACTATTCCCTCGCTAATCCGTCGCTATTAGCGACGGAATTGTGTCCGTCGCTAAAATCCGTCGCTAAATGACAATTTTCTTGTAGTGGCAGCAGCGCACTTTTCCGTTGGCCTTGGTGACCGTGACTATATTGGAGATCCATGTGGGGTACTCGATCACCCTGATGAAGCCGACGCGGAGCATCTTCTCGATCTCTTCCTTGACTTGTAAAGACCATTCTGGCTTGATTCGGCGTAGCTTTTGCTTGATGGGCTTAGCCTCGGGATTCAAGGGGATCCGATGTTCTACAATGTTTGGATCTAATCCGGACATGTCTCGGTAAGACCAAGCGAACACGTCCACGAATTCTTTGAGCAGTGCAGTCAATGCGTCTTGCTCTGTGCCGGTGAAGAAACTTCCGATTTGCGTCTCTTTTGGATCTTCAGCAGTTCCCAAATTCACTTTGGTTAAAACCTCATCGGCAGCTTGGGCCCGGTTTTTCTCTCGTTTGACAACATGCTTAAATATGTGCTTAATGTATTGTTCGTTTAATGTGTCTGCTTCTTTATCAAGTGAATTGTTATTAACTATTTGTGTGTTAGTTAATTTATCAGTTGTTAAAGATGCAATGGGAGGATACTCGGAAAGATCGAAGCATTTATTAAGAGCATACGGGAATACATTATTGGCAATGAGTTCGTAATCTTCTGGCGTGAGGCCATCAGATGACTCGAGAGACTCAAATTCAAAGATAAAGGACTCAGGATGGGTTTTGACACTGGACTCTAGGACTCGAGGGGTCAGACCAAGTTGTTCGATCATGCTCCTTTTGCTGGCAATGGGTCCGGAGAAGGTGGCCCAGTTATTGAGTGGCAATGAGCTTGATAGGAAGCGGGGTTTGAAAGGCTTTGTGTCACCGTTCCCGATCATGGCTATCATAGAGTTATCAGAAACAAAATCGATTAGGTCTGGCATCTCGATTTCTTCATTGAAGAGCAGGTGGAGCAGTGGCTCGTTCCAAGCATCGTTTGCGGAGTCTTTTGCTCTTGTCTTGGGCATTGCTAGCTCGAATGCGGACTCATCCCACTTGTTGAAGGCAAGGGCATTGACAGAGAGTTTATCGAGTTCTTCTGCCAAAGAGGGGGTTTTTCCGAACCAAAATTCATTGTGAATAGTGGTGGTCGTGGGTCCCGATAGAGGCGGTGCGTCGAGAAATGCTCTTCTGACGGGATTTGCCTTGAGGCCTCTGAATCTTGCCATGTTCTGTTGGAGCTTGTCTATGGTTATCGGCCAGCTCTGTTTAGCGTTGATCAACTCTGTTCCCTTTCCTGGGTCTTCCTTCAAGTTGTCATCCTTTTTTATGAAGTACTTGGTCATGTCGAAGCTGTAAGGGCGAAGATCGGAGGTTGCGTGCAAGCCTCTTTTGTTATCTGCGGAGCGTTTCCGTGCAGCTCGTTTGTCTTCCGCAATGTGTTCGGGAGTAGGAATGTATCCCAGGCCATGGAGGGTATTCTGCTCTTTGATATTGATGATTTGTTAGGTACTCTGATGGCGTTTTCCCAAACCGAGCCCCGGGATGTAGTTCATGTGCTTCATCATTTTCATCTGGGGAGGGATCTTGTCCCAAATCAAAAGCAGGTCTATGTGGCACACCTGGGCCTTTGGGCTTTCGATGGTGAACCCTGTTAGCATCATGCCATCATCGTCGTGTTTGATCTCTAAGACCGGGACGCCGTTTGTGTCGGTCCCTTCGGTGACTATGCTATCACCGTAGATGATGGTTAGATCTGTTCCTTGGACGAACTTTACGCATTGATGGAGGGTGGATGCCACCCCATTGATCTGGTGTAGCCAAGAGCGTCCCAAAATGGCAGTGAATGTGATCGGGATGTCGATGACTTGGAAGTCGGTCGGGACCATTTATTTTCCGAACCATAGGTTCAAGGTGGCTATTCCCAATACTGGGCGAGACGTTGAGTCGTATGCCTTGATTGCCTGAGTTGAGGGCTTCAGATCAGCTGCTTTGATCCCTAGCAAATCCATCATTTTGGATGGAAGGACATTCATGGATGATCCCCCATCTACCAAGACTCGAGGGAGACGGCGCTCGTCCAGTTGAACTGTTATGTAGAGAGGCTCATTGTGGTCAACCCCAAATTTTTGGAGGTCGAGCTCTGTGAAAGTAATGATGTTGCTGTAATTAACGTTGCCGATCATCTGAACCACTTCATCAGGTGTCACGGTGATGGGAACCATGGTCTGGGCCAGACTTTCTTCCAACTTGAGTTTGTGCGGGTAAGATGAAGTGAGTAGGGACCAGAGCGAGATGTTAGCCTGAGTACGCTTGAGCTGAGCTAAGACAGGATCTTCAGCCTTCGGGTCCAGGGTTTCGGCTTCTTTGGTGTAGGGCCCCTTTTCAGTTCGTGGCTCAGGTATGGCTGGCCTTTTGTCTGCCCGTGGAGGATTCGTCGGGATTTGACCGGAACGATTCAGAACGTTCACCTTTGGCTTTACTGCTTTGCTTGTCTCTCCTATCTCTGTAATGAGAGGGCCTTGGTTGGCGTAGGGCCATACTGCGCACTTCAATTCGTTCACCGTCATATCTTTTGTGGAAGCATCAACAGTGGCTTTGAGATCTTCCCAAGACAGGGGTTGGGGTATCTGGACCTTCGGGCCGTCGGTGGCGGTGCGGAGCTCATCCCAGCTGATCATGGCGCAGACATTATCGTGGCCTTGTGCAGAGCTAGGCTGAGGAGATTTGCTGGAGTAGATGACGTAGTAGTCAAACTTTCCTGAGGGTTCTCCGAGGGTTCCGACTGTGGGGTCACCGGATTCATACCTCTTCTTCAGTTTTTGTTGAGAAGAGGGTTTCTTCTTTCTTCGAGGACGTCCCTCGTTCATTTCATCTTGGAATTCCATTTCCAGACAAGCACTGCAATCGCAGACGTCCCACCAGATGTGTTCGTTGTTCGGCGGTGGTACCGGGACCTCAGGAGGCTGAATGGGCATGCTTTCCCCCGGGGAGCCTTGTGGCTTTATGTCATAACTGCATGGCTCGTACGAGGGCAACAGGTTGACTTCTGGGAGATAATGAGAGACGTTAGAAGCTGCAGGAGCGGGAGTGACTTTGGAAGCCCCAGGTAGTTGGGTGGCTAATGTCCCGAAGTGGTGCATGGCACCTTCGATCCAGGCTTGTTGTTCACCTTGGCGTTTCTCGATAGTCATGAGGACCTGCCAAACTTCTTCCAATGTTGGGAAATTTCTTGGGGGTAAGGTCCCATTTTCCTCGTTGTTATCCACTGACTTGGCTATGGGGAGCTGAAGGACTGCCCTAGTGACTGCGGTGGGAAGGATGTTGGACCTTGCGGCTTTGACACTGGGAAAGTAGTTACCGGGTATTCTTGATCACTCTCTGTTTGCTGGAGGGGGTGACGGGCAAGGTTTAGACACGGAGGCCTCTCGGGATAAAAGGGGGAAAGCTCATGTGGCATGCGGTTTCCGCATCTTTTATATTTTTTATTATTTTTTTGTTGTTTTAATTTACTTAAAACATGCTTTCTCAGAGTCCTAGGTAGGTTGGAAAAGGTTGCTCTTCTTTTTCGCAACTATACTAGATCCTGGGTCAGTGGAGACCATCTGTGCGACTATAAGCCCCTCGTTTTGCACCTGTATTTCGACATCCCAGGGTGGACAGCCCCGGGCGAGGGTCCTATAGGGCAAGCGGTTTCCACCGACCTAAAAGAAAAATCGAACCTAAGGACCGAGCCTGTCATGTTCGTTTTAATGCGTTAGCCATGTGAATAGTGAACCGAGCTGGCCATTGAGTCAAGATCGGGTCAAGAGTTCGGCATGACCTCTCTTTACCTTGCTTGCGCAAGGGATCTGTGACGTTAGGCGTTAGCTGGATCATATCGTCATGGCTGACGTATCAAAGGCTTGATGACATGGTGTCATGTGGGCATGGATGTATATCCGGGACGGAACATCGCTCAGGTGTAGCCTGAAATCAAGATCAGGTCAAGATTTTAGCATGACCTTTCATCGCTTTGCTTGCGCAAGGGATCTTGAATTCCGAGCTTTGACTCAAAAAATGGCCGGCATGGGATATGTATCCAGCCGTATGACCTGATCGGGTAAAAACAACCGAGTCTGGACAGAGTGTGACTCAAGACTCAAACGTGCAGGGTGGACGCTTGGCTAGGATGGGATGTTTGGAATGATCCCGTGCGCGTCCGAGAGGCGTAGGAAGGCCAAACGAACTGCAACTGAGACCACTCCGGGTTAAGGGTTGTAGTGTGCAGTGTATCCGAGGCAGCAGTGCGCGTAGCGTGCAGTGTAACCGAGGCAAAGAAGGTGAGTAGTGTGCGGTGTAACCGAGGCAGCAGTGCGCGTAGTGTGCGGTCTCTAAAATTCTTTTTCTGAGTAAAACAGAAATTTTTCGAAGAATTTTAAATGTATGCACAGATGTATATTGATGCATTTTTTTGTTTATTTATTTTTTTTTGTAAAATAAAAAAAAAGTAAAGCACATGCACACACACACAACAGTTAAAGAAAAGGGGTAAAATGAAAGTTTGACCCTCATCATCGTTTTAAAAATCTTTTGCTTTGTTTAAAAGTTTTTAAAATAAAATATCCCCAGCGGAGTCGCCAACTGAAACTACCCGGATCCGGCTCGCGCGCGGAGCCCCGGCATCTAGCATTTTTGTTGCGTCGCGTTCGGGAAAGTTCACCCGGATCCGAGAGGCAGCGCGTCCGCGCCCCGACATCTGGCTCATTCCCGCTTTTGCGTTAGTTGGGAGGTGTCTCGCCGTGTTTTCGCTTTGTAGAGTCGCCACGCCGTTTTTATTAAGCCCAAAACATTGAAAAAGGGCATCAGTTTAAAAATAAACTGTTTTTGTGTGATGAGATTTTGAGTTCGGAGGTCAGATGACTCCTCGGGAAGAGAATATTAGAATCTTAGAGCTCACCCGAGTCGCCTCGTAAAAACGAGTCTTTCGGATACCCCTAATATTCTTTCACTGTTGTGTGTGTGTGTGTGCTTTTTAAAAATGCATGCTGTATCGGATGTCTACATTGTACACTGCTTTATTGAAATGTATTTAAATAGTGTAGGAAGGAAGCCTTACCAATGTTGGTTCGTGTCTATCTTCCGCTGGGGAATAGTGTTTGAGGATGGAATAGTGTTCCGGTACGGACCGGGATTGCTTCGGGAGGAGCCGATTGTCTGCGGACAGAGTTTCGGCGTGCGTCGGAATTGTAGGTTGCGTTCGGGCAGAGGTTCGGCGTGCGTTGGGATCGCAGGGATCACTCGGGAAGAGTTTCAGCGTGCGTTGGGATGGCAAAAGTCACTCGGGCAGAGTTTCGGCGTGCGTTCAAGTTGCCGGTTTGACTCGGAAAGAGCCGGGACGCCTTGGGAAAGACCAGGAAAGGCCTCGAAGTACCACGAGGGGCCTCAGAGTACCTCGAGAGTTCCTCGGGGCAGCGCGGGAGCGTCGCAAGAGCGCTCGGAGAGGCTTCGGAGCACCACAAGGGAGCTCGGAAGGCCTCGGAAGGATCCGAAAGGGGCCGGGATTGCCCCGAAGGGTCTTAGAGGGGTGCCTGAAGGCTGGGGGAGAGGAGAGAAGAGGGAGATGTGTGAAATGAGGGAGGGGGAGCCCTCTATTTATAGTGCCAGGATCTGTGCAATAAGGCCCGTACGTACCTTGCAGGTAATCCAAATTTTTGGTTTTCCTCGATTTGAGGGAATAATGTGGACTTTAAGAGGATTCTGAAATGATGATGTCTGGTTGTAAAGAGGTACGTACGGACCAACCAGGCATGCAATAAGGTCCGTACGGACCAACCATGCATTTCAGTAATGATGCATTCCGGGATTTGAGGAAATATTGTGGACTTTAAGGGGATTCAGTAATCATTGAAACAAAGAGGTCCGTACGGACCTTATTTGCTTTTCTGATTTCTGAATAATTCCTAAAAGGTCCTTTTGTTCCTTTTTATTCCAGAAAGGTTCCTCCCTTGGTTTGGCTGGGGGTTTTGGGGGGTTTTGAGTGTCAAAGGTCTTCGAGACTGCGTTTGTGAGTCTGCGGTGTTTCCAATGTGCTCGGAAGAGGGTAATCCAGATTGGGGTACTTACAGACACATCTGGTCACCTGTGTCATGTGTCATGCGACACATCATGCCTGTTTGCAGGAATCATTTCCTTTTGTAATCTGTTCTAAATTGTTGTAGTAGGGATGTGGCCTCCCTAAATAATGGGCTCACAAGTTGTAAGTTTCAATTCATATTAATAAAATGCATGTTTACCACACTTGTTCATTACCAATATTTGCACACACTCATGGATTGCTTGGATGTTTAATTGGAAAGACTCGTCTACGGACGAGGCGTGTTGGGTGAACTCTCGGTTCTTCCCAACACGTAACCTGACCCCCGAACCCGTTCTCTTTTCATAGGTTTTTCAAAGTGCACCTCTTAAGCATGGCGTGGCGACTCTATTTTTTTACTCTTTCACCGTGAAACCAAAATTTCGCGAGGGCTAGCGCACATTCACTACTGAGGTTTTTGTATTGTAGTGTTGTGCAGTTAAAAAACAGTGAAGACGGAAGCAGAACAGTGCCTAATTCTTTCGTTGAAAAAAAAAAGGCCTACGAAAAGAAAAAAAAAAGAGAGAAAAGTTGTTGAAAAATAAATAAAAAAAAAATCTTGGGCCTTTGAAAAAAAAATTTAGGCCTGTTAAAAAAAAATAAAAAAATAATAATTTCGAGACGAAACGAAGGATGGCCTGGCCTTGAGGCGCCAGCCCCACAAAGTTCCATGCGGCCGCCCTAAAGTGCAACAACCAGGCCAAGCTTCGGCCAGCCATGCGGCCGCCCCATCCAGGGCCAGGCGCCCGCCCCATTTGCCTTGGCCACTGCCCATCTTGGCCGGCCATTCCAGCCCACAACGCCAGCCAACCTCGGTCACAAACCCCAGGTGCGCCTCATCAAAAAAAAATAAAAAATTGGGCCTGTAAAAAAATATTTATATATATATAAAAAAAGTATTATATATATATATATATAGAGGCCTGAAAAAAAAAAAGGTAATCTTTAGACGAACGAAAGGACCCCAGCCCTTGGCCACTCTCCCTCGGCCATGGCCCCATTTCCTTGGCCAGCTCGGCCATTCCTCTCGGCCAGCCAAACCCAAGCCTCGGCCACTTGCCCCATTTTCCCATCCAGCCTCGGCCAGCCATGCCTTGCTCTTTGGCCAGCCAATTTTTTTTCAGTTGCAACCCTTCCACTTTCACAATGTTGCAATTTAGCCCCTAATCTTTGTAATTCCAGTTTACTCCCTTCTTTTCTCATTGTTTCACTTTCACCCCTTAACTTTCTAAAACTAATTTGGTCCCTTATTTTCCCAGTTTTTCACTTTAGCCCCTAGACTATCAATCCAAGCTTATTCCCCCATTTTCTCCCAATTTTCATTTTTGCCTCTGTACTTTCAAATCTCTAGAAAATGGGCCATTATTCACCCATAATCAACAGCAATTTGGGAGTAGCTCGAGCCAAGGACCATCATGGGGGCCAGATTGGTTTCCACCGCCTCAGTTGTCCCGAAAGGTAAACCTTTACCTTATTTGTTTTGTATTGATGCATATGAGATTATGCATTGTTTAGTGATGGGGTGGGGTTTGTATAGTTGTTTTTGATGTATATAGTTGTTTTCTTATTTGTATTGAAAAAAAACATTTGAAAAAATAAATAAATAAATAATTGAAAAAAAATGAAAATGAAAAAAAAATGAGAGGTTAAGTGAAAACCCGAAAGGGCGCTTAGGCAAAAGGTGAGGAAGTGAAATTTGTGAAATCTTTACATCACTGGAGTGGAGACATAAGGGAGGGTTTGGAGTCTCGGATTAGGATTTTCATACTTGGTGTAGGAGGCTCGGTTAGAGGTGATTAGGATAGAAACCCTCGTTCTTTCTTGGAGTAATAAGGGGGCGTTGGTGCTTTTACGAGGTAAATCTTTGTTTAAGGATCGCAACCTTAGCAATGATTTTATTTTTATGAGGGTGTATGTTGTGTGAGCAAAGTGTGGGGGAAACTTAGGACATTTTTAGTTCCCCTAGGCTTTTATGTGTGTGCCTTAGTCCGAATACTTTATTATTATGGAAGTTTGTATCGGGCTAAGGCCATTGATATATATTTGATTTTTTGGAGTTATAAGGGTGGACGGAGTTTCTTAATTATACTCCGAGTTGTTTGAGTTTGTTGATTTTTGATTTGGAGGCTTAGAGGAGAATAGGGGTCATTTTCTCCCATGCTACGCTGATTAGACCGGTGCTTAGAGTGGGGTTAGGATATTACTCAGGGACGAGTAATGGTCTAAGCGTGAGGGAATTTGATGTGGCGGATTTTGTATAGATTATTTCCCTCATTTTTCTATGTATTTTCATTCATTTTGATGTACTTAGACTAGATTTGATGTAATTGGGGCATTATTTATCATTTGAGCTTTTATTGTAATCTGGGGGTAAAATAGTCATTTATTTAGTTACTTTTCCTGATGTATTTTTGGTGAGCTTCAAAGTCATGCCTTGAGTATCAAAGCAATGTCAAAGTCAATCGAAGCGGAGGAGTGCAGGGTTCAAACTGCAAAGAAGCAGAATTCGGGGACCAGAAGGAAATCATGAGAACTTGGAGGACCAAATTGAAAAAGAAAATAAAGAAACTTAATTGATTTTTGCAAGGCTGTATGTAAATCAGGCACATGGACCGAGGAGAAATTTCAGTTGACCACGCATGGAAGAAGGAGTTTAATTATATTTTAATTTCTTTTTCTTTTTCCCTTTTTCTTTTATGAAATTTATTAAATTAGTTTAGGTTTTTAGATGGGAGGAGTATATATACTCCTTTTTAACGTTATTTTTAGGGTTCATCTTTTGTTTTATTTTTCCTAGAGAGAGCTTGAGAATTTCCATGGAAGGCTAAACTCATTGCTTTGGATTGTAACTTTTGAACCGTCTTGACTATCAATTGAGGTTTGATTTCTTTATTTTATTCTTCCCTAATTGCAATTTTGCTTGTGCTTAATTCAAATCAATTTCTAGGGTTTTGAGAAATTGATCAATCCCTTAATCCTTTTAATTGATTATTGCTAGATCTCCCTTTTATCGTGTCGGACTAGGGTTGTCATTGTAGCATCTTTGCAATTCTTGAATGTGTCATCTTGGATTGTGATTAAAGTAAAATTGGCTTTAATTCTATTTGAAATAATAATAGGTTAATTTCTTGATCTTAATCTCTTAGAATTTTATCAATTTATAATTAGAACCTTGATCGTGTCGGCTAGGTTTTACTTATCAATTAGGGTTTTTAGTTGAGCGTGTCGCCGCTATTAACTACTATAAAAGAAGAGATAGGGATTTTATATCTCGTGATCAAGTAATTAGGGGAAAGTACGAAAGAATCATTTCGGTGATATTGATTGATAGACGGGGATAATTTTGCATGTCCAAAGTGTTCTTTTACATTATTGTTCATAACTTAGTTTTTAATTCCTGTCTTAGGATTTTAATTCAAAAACAAACAAAACCCCCATTTGTGTGTGTGACAAGTTCGTTTGCAATACTGTTCTTTAGTGGTTCGACCCTGGACTTACCTTTGCTACATTCTTGTGACCGAGTCCCGGTTTAATTTAGTAGGTGTGCGATTAAGCCTACCGCGATCAGAGAAATTGAAGGAGCTGGTTTGAGTAGCGAAGAAGGAGTCATTAGTAGTGGTGGAGGGGACACCGAAGGATGAAGAGGTGTTGGAATCGAAGGAGCGAGTTAACTAGGATGGAGAGGGAGAGAGGCGACGGGCGGAGGAAGAGGAGAATTGAGCCGAACGAGAATCGTCGACGACGGCGGCGGTGGAGATAGTGTGTGATTTTTTGAGGAGAGGATGGTGTTCTGGTTTTATGTTATTATTGGGGATAGTGATGGGATTTAGCTTGGGAATCTTTAAATCTTCACCGCCGGTTGGCATTTTCCGGTGAATCAATCACTGTCTTTGTGTGTGTTAATGGGAGGTTGATGGCCGGAGAAAATCTTAGAGAAAGATTGGAACTTGAATAATTTGTAAAATATTATTTTGCAGTGGAGGTGGTGGTGGTGACTGGGGTTGGTTAAGGGAGAAAAGGACCAAAATACCCCTAAGTAATTCACGTGAGCGGCACATGTTATGCTTTTCGTTAGATTTTTAACGGTTCATCCAAAATTACACCTGATTGCAACAAAAAGACAAACTCAATAACCAACTGGTAACAAATGCAAATTCGATAACCAATTGAAACATCTCGACAAACTCAGGTAACTAAAATGCAATTTGCCCAGAAATGAATGTTGAGGTGTTTGCTATTCATCTTTGTGTTGAAAAATAGAATATAACTTTGGAGAAGAATTGTCTAACATTTCTTGTGGCGAAAGCAAATGTGATGAACCATGCTGAAATGCTTAATACAAAGACAAAGTTGGTCAAACATGTTTTAAATGTCAAACTTGTGTGAAAAGTCAAAATCATTTGAAAAGTCAAACTTGTTTGAAAAAGTTGAACATATACCTTGTATCTTGATATACAACTGTGATGTCATCAAGAATGTTATTCATGATGTTTGAATAAATGAAATGGAAGGGTGTTCAAGTGATCAATAATGAGATTGAATCTCGTTATATGGTCAAAATAGATAGAAACAAGAATTATCAAATATGTGATTGAAGTTATAATAAAGGCATATTGATACTTGAGATGTGAATATTATCCATATAAGTGATGATAAAATGTAAGTTTTTACCTTTAAAATTACTTGCTAAAAAGCAAAATGTTGAATTTTATCTCATGAAAGAAAAAGTTTGAAATCAACTTAATAAATAGATAGTGAAAAAACACAACTAAGTGTAGTTTGTGTATAAGTATACTAAATATTATTGTTTGCATATGTGTTGGGTATGCTTACAATATTAGTGATTATAGAATTCTTGTTTATTAATTCAAGATTCAATAAACGTTTCTTTCTTTAAGAATTTATTTTCGTATAAATTAAAAGATTAGGCAAACTCATTAAACGAATTCATGATTCAATAGAAGAAGAAAAAACTTATCATGCGGAAATGATGAAGAAGAGGCATGACCTCGACATAGCAAATGAGGTAGGATAAGAAAATTTTATGGCCCACATTTTCTAACCTTCATGCTAGAAAGTGAATCACAAAGTTATACAAACATTGAGCTATTTGGAATGATATTTGTGGAAAGATGCCATTAAAATTGAGATTGATTCCATCTTGGAAAATCACACTTAGAAAATAGTGGATTTATTTCACAGTAGTATACCACCAGCATATAAGTAAATTTTCAAAAAGGAAATGAAGATCGATGTAACAATCAATGAGTACAAGGCTATACCTTGATTACTTTTATACTTATTCTCTTATCACGAGAATAAATATTTGTATCTGCAATTGTTGTATATCTAAATTTGAAATATATCGAATGGATGTAAATAACCTTTATAGATGTAGATTTAGAAGAAAAAATTTACATAAAACAACTCGAGGGGTTTGTTGTACATGAGAAATGAAACAAAGTGTACACAATGTACACCATGATCAAATGTTGTTAATAATGAAAATTGGCATTATTGCTAATTTTAGGACTATCCCAAAAATGTGGGGGTGAGTATACTTTGGAAAATAATTATCTTTTGGAAAGGTTTCCCAAAGAAAATAATGAGATGTCTATTTTATAGTCATTTATGGCATCTTAATTGCATCATTTACCTTAACTCAATATCATTTAGTCTAAAACAACTTCTTTTTCTTTATATCACGAATTTTATGCTTGTTGGCATTCTTGTATGGTTTTACATGCCGTAGGGGCAATTTTGGTACAAGAAAAGCTTGTGACGTGTTAATTCAAGGAAAAGGATCAAATCAAGAAAAGACAACTTGGAAAAATAAGCAATCAAGCCAGAACAGCACCTGCACGGCCGTGCAAATTATAAGACACGGCCTTGCAAAAGTCTCTGTTGCCAAAGAATTATTCCAAGACTGATTGCACGACTGTATAGATTTTCAACACGCGGCCGTGCAAAACTCCCTGTCCTCGAAGAAATTACTCCAAAGCCGCTTGCACGGCCATGCAGATTTCAACACGCGGTCGTGCAGTTGATGTTGCAGTGAAAAGACACCTTTCCAATTGAAAGCTTTTTAAAGAGATCCGACCCCTAGCTTAAATGCCTATATAAGAGGCCATTGTAATCAGTTTAAGATAACAGAAAATACCTAGAAATCATAGTGAAATATTCTAGCAATATATTTATACACAATTCTTCAAGATTTATCAATTGTTCTTAGAATTCTGGTACATCTTTGAAGATTGAAAGTGCAATACAATATTGAAGGTTTTATTTCCAGCCTTTATTTCCTACAATCGCAAGCATAAGTTTCTCTACTCCTATCTATATTTCTATATTATTTCATCATTTCTACATGCTTGCATCAATTATGGCTAGTGAGTAGTCCTCCATTTCTTGGGATTGGAAACTCGACATAATGCAGTCATTCTTATCAAATCATGTTTAAAGTCTCTTTTACCATTTCATAATCAATTCTCTTCACATCGTTTTGTCACGCCTACGAATATGAAGTCGACCATATTTCGTATGAATCTTAGTTAATCAAGAGAAGGATCTAGCGATGAATCTTGATTAACGGAACCATATGAATTGAACTAGGCTCCATCAAATTTATATTTTTATAAATTGATTTATTTGTTGACTGCATATTGTTCGATTTCCAATCCCGGGAACATTTTTATTATAAGAGTTTAATCTAAGTTAAGAGTAATTTATGTTTGTTTCTAGTATTTTCATACACAATAAATCTCCTCCCAATCATATTTTACTTGTTTATCTTAAATAAAAGCAATTATCATACATCGTAACGTTGTCCTCCTGAGATTCGACCCGCATTTGCCTAATCTATACTACAATTACACCGTGCACTTGCATTAAAACAAGTCGCTTGTTCAGGCTTGACAACAATGTACATCATGATCAAATGGTGTTAATAATGAAAATTGACATTATTGCTAATTTTAGAACTACCCCAAAAATGTGGGGGTGAGTATATTTTGGAAAATAATTATCTTTTGGAAAGGTTTCTCAAAGAAAATAATGAGATGTCCATATGAAATATGGAAACGTAGGCCTCCATACACTTGTGAAAGTGGGGGTATTTCGCAAAGTAGCAAGTTTAATAACCAAATAAATTGAATTTGGTTACTAAATGGTGGATTATGTTTCAAAAGTTATATTTATAACAATTGTGAATATTGGTTTGTTATATATGATTCAATAAGTTTGAATATATATAAAAATCAAAAGAAAATAAAATCAATGAAAATCAAGTATTTATGTCAAATTCATGTAAGTGAATAAATATACTTCGAATTAAATAGATCAAAGTATTGAAACGGTTCAAGAATGGAACCTAGAAGAAAATGTGCTAGTTTGGAAAGTCATTGTATGACTTGAGACAAGTACAAAGATAACAACATCAAAGTTTTGATTTTGTGGATTCAAACAAGAGTGACTACGTCACTTTGTTAATTAAATCCAAAAACGATATGTTAACTAATGAAAATTCTATTCAATTTGATTCGTTGATTCAAATTCAAGGAAAACTAATGGACTCATTGTTAAACAAGTCATTAGGTGGATATTCTTGAAATATTTGAAAGGATAAATATGTAATAACTGGGATTTAAATGAATTTAAGTTAACAATTATCAAAAGGATAAAGCTTGTGTATCAAGATGGTATATTTCTAAAGTCAATTTATGATTGAAAAGACATATATATCAATGTGTGTGATGGTAGTCTAGACATATATGTCTAAGACATAATACAATTAGATAGCTACTCTCAACTAATTTGACTATTTGAGTTCAAATGATAAACGGATCCGTTAAGTATATGGTTAAATTGAGATTTAGTTGTAAATTCGGAGGGGAATGAGACTTAAGCCTTTTAAAAGTTAAACACAACGAAAAACCCAATCTAGCTTACTAGAGATCCCAATAACTAGATTAAATCGGACCACCTAACTGTTAAAAGACTTGTAGCGTCACTTTGGGAGAATTAACCCCAAGTCCACTCCTATTAGTGACATCCCAAAAGGACAAGTATAAGCCTATAGATTTTAATGATTCTTACGCATCAAAAATTCGAGCGGGGTAATATGAGTTAGCTTTAAGAAATCACATATTTAAAAGAAAAGTGGGGCCGCTTCGAGGAGAACTGTGGGAGGCTCAATTCTTAGACCCTTTCATAGAACCAGGCAAAATGTTCAGGGCCATGAATGAACATAGCTATGAGAATTGAACTATGTTAGTACAATACTTGTGTCAAGCATATGATCGGCTACACAAAAAGCATAACGATTCAAGGGAATCGCGTTTATCGACTTGTGAGTATAGTAAATATGCTTGTACGAGCGAAGGTTCAATGGGCATTCTCACACCTATCGTATGCAAGTTTTCGTCTGCGGGACTCTATCACCAAACTCGTCATCAATTTTCTTCATGTGGGGGATTGTTGGAAAAATATGTTGTGTGTGAAGGAAATTATGTAATGCAAACGGAAGGATAGAGATTTATGACCGAACGATAAGAACAAGAATCAATAATTGAAAGCCAAAGCTTTTCTTTTCTATTTCATAAAATCAAAGTCTGCCTAAAAACAAAACCCTAACAATGTTTAAATACAAATTCTAAGAACATTCTAGAACCCTACCAAATCCTAATACAACTTTTAAATAAAAATACTAAAATACCCTAACTTAATATTTCAATAAAACCCTAAAATCAACAATGCTGAAGCCCAAATCAGAAGCCCATTTCCAATTCTAATTTCTGCCGCTTCTGTTGTTTCGCCTGGCTGGTGCCCAGGCGCCCGCCTGGTTGATGGTGAGGCTGGCGCCTCGCTTCCAGCTGCTTCCTCCACCTATTTCTTTTGCTGCCTTCTGCCCTGTATCAACCTGCATCATCCTCCCTTCCTTAGAAATGACTCATCCTCGAGTCAATATCCTCAATAGGAACACCACGATAACCCGGAAAATCCGAACTCCATCTGCAAAAGAAACTCTATGTCCTTGACGAACTCTAAACTTCATTGCCTTCGTGACAACATCCATCCAATCACTCCATTATGTGGAGACGAAATACTTACGTGTCAAACGGATTTGCGTACCGATGATCAACGGTAATCGCCTCCAACGTCCACACCAATTGATTATGTGATAATTCAGTATCAATTGCTTTAACATGAAGAGGATCTGCAAACACTTCCTCGATCTCCTTATCTGACTCAGCAACTGAATCAACGTTATCAACAGGATCGGATGTCATCGGTTGAGAAACGTCACAACGACACACATCAAACATAGGTGGTTTGGACCAATCAACAAGATCTTCTTGACTTGAAGATTCGAACAAAAATCCCTCTTTATACTCAACAGTATCAGTCCAAGAATCAATCAAATCTTCAGAATTTGCATCAAACATAGGGGGTTTTGACCAATCAATAAGATTTTCTTGACTTGAAGACTCAACAAAAAACCCTCTTTAAACCCTACAGTATCAATTAAAGAATCAAAGGAATCATCAGGAGTTGCCTTACCTTCGATCTCCGGAATTTTGATCCTCAGATCGACATCCCTAGAAGGGTCAGCTGCATACCTATTATGATGTCCATGAGTTTGGGCGAAGGAATCCATCCCCTCTCGATACTCCCTATCCTCGGCTGGAACAACCGGATCTGAACCCATCTTCGCTGGAAGCACCACGCGATCCATGCGGTTCTGGAGTATTTGAATCTGTCTTCGTATCTCATCTATCTCGATATTGCGATGATTTCATTTGCGATGATGGTCATCTTCTTGGGGCTCCACTGCACGGCTGATCCATCGACCACCTCGTCTACCACGACCAACGCGTCCTCGTTCAGCCATTGATATTCACGCCAAGCGCTCTGATACCAAATAATGCAAACGGAAGGATAGAGATTTATGATCGAACGATAAGAACAAGAATCAATAATAGAAAGCCAAAGCTTTACTTTTCTATTTTATAAAATCAAAGTCTACCTAAAATCAAAACCCTAACAATGTTTAAATACTAATTCTAAGAACATTCTAGAACCCTACCAAATCCTAATACAACTTTTAAATAAAAATACTAAAATACCCTAACTTAATATTTCAATAAAACCCTAAAATCAACAATGCTGAAGCCAAAATCAGAAGCCCATTTCCAATTCTGATTTCAGGCTGGAGCCTCGCTTCCGGCTGCTTCCTCCACCTATTTCTGTTGCTGCCTTCTGCCCTGTATCAACCTGCATCATCATGTATTTTCTTTACATGAATCATTTGTCGTTTGACAATGATTATTGTGGGTTCATATTCCACTCAGTATGAACATTGAAATAATATATCTAGATGTCCAATTTGAGATTGGATGAGAAAGATATGATATCTCAAAATTGGTGGGCTGAAAGTGTAAATTTTAGAATTTAACCCTACTATTGATATCACATGATTCCAAGATTAATGAGTGATTAATAGGGATCATTACCTTGAGATTAGGGGTTACAAAGTGTGAAATTCAACCCCATTAATACAAGGTAATGAATCTCATATTAATATAAGGATTAATTGAGAATTTATCATATGGTTGTTGAATCTATAACTAGAGAAACCCACAACAAATGAAAACAACTTTTTCCATCAATCTTCATACTCCCCTTTGCAATTTGTTCATCTTCTTTTTTTGGCCTTCTAGAAATTTATCCATTGTGATTTTGTCCAAGCATAGTAAGATTCGCTGGAGATTCTTGTGTATCCTTTTAACACTTGATATTTTCATAATAGTATAAAGAGCCTCTTTAATTAGAAGAATAAAAAATTTCAAATCACGCATAGAATCTTGCACACATACGTTTAAAATATGACACGATCATCTGAAATTAAAAAATCTACCACATAATGATGGTTTACAAATTTAAATTAATTATGTTAAACTAGCGGTATTAGAACTATCATTCTCAAAATACATTGGAAACACTTTTCGAACAAGATTATATCTTTGCAAAATTATTTGTAGTTTATGAGCAATATTATGTGTGTTATGTGCCTCATCAAATACACTATATGCAACTAACCATTTTTTGATTTTTTTCAAAAATCGTTAATCTAATGCATGTTACCCCTATATAAAAATGTCTTATTCCTCTAACTGCATATATCGATACAAATAGAAACTTTAGATGACAAATTAGTAAACATATTACATGAAATAAATTTATATTTTCCTACCATATTTTTAATGTCACGTGTGAGGGTTATACATGCTACTTTGTTGGCTATGATATTAGGAGCAAGTCGAGCTAATTTATCATAGTATTCGTTATCGGGAAAACAAAAGGTAAGTGATTGCTTACAAACCAATTTAGCCATTTTTTCCTATGATTTAAATCAATAAATTCAAATAAATTAGAAGAAGAATAAGACATACCAACAATTTGAGAAGATTGCGAGACTTCTTGCAATTGTGTTTGAATCGTATCTATGTCATATTCCGTGGGATGGTTGACTTTTATATGCATTCTCAATGTACCGTATCCACCTTCGGTAGTGAAATCATATTGCGTTGGACTTTCTGTTGGACAATAGTTGCATTTTGCAATGAAATTCTTTTCCGTCGTGTCAACATGGATTATTTTGATGTGTTTCGTGAAAATACAGTATTCATATTACTTGGGTTTAGGAGTGGAAGGGGAATTTTTTGTTGCTTTACGACGCCGCCCTCTCATTGTGGCTTCCATAATATTGATGTTGCTTTCTTGAGTACTAGGAGTTGGAGTATCAACATTTTGTGGTGGCACAAAATTGTGAACCTCTTGCACTTCGTCATCATCTTCCCATTCTCACACATTTTCCTTTTGCCCCTAAAGTCCCACATCATAAGGGGGACCTTCATGTTTAACAAATTCTGGTGTTGGTACTTGGGATGAAGAAGGTTTCCCTTGCCCACTACCCTTACTACCCTTCTTGCTTGTGAGTTTTTTAAGCATATTCATATTTAAAATATGAAAATATATGAAATGATGGATGAAAATAAAGATGTTGGGTGGAAATATTGATATTGGATGGAAATATGAAAGTTAGATTAGATTTGAGCTTGAGAATCATGAAAATTAACGAATTTTGTTAGAGAAAGTTAAGAGAGAGTTAGGAGAGTTTGTATGAAAATTTATGAGGGGAGGGGATGGTATTTATAGTTGAGGAAATATGTTAGGATAATAATTTTTTATGGATTGAATCTGGTTAAAATAACGTAAAAAACGACTATTTTTTGTCAACTAGTCGTTAGCTAATGGGCATAATGCCTATATTCTAACAAATTAGACGAATTTTTTGACGAATCTGACGTTCTTAACACGGTTCAGCCAGTTTCGGGTCTAGCTCCGGTTACGATTCACTCAGTTTAGAACCGGTGGTTCATGGTTTTGAAATGCTTGAACCGGAACCGAACTAGGTGAACCAAGATTTCGGTTCGGCCAGCTCACAGTTTACCCTAGTTCCAGTTTTGACGATCCCGATTCCGAGCCAGTTCGGCGGTTTAGGGTCAATTTCGATTTCGATTTGTCCATCCCCTGTTGTGCAATTGTGGTCTCTCAAAGCAGTACCGTCCCATACCAGTAACCAATTGCGAGAATCGACATACATGCAACAATCATATGAAAGCTATAAAGAAAGAAAACAAGAAATTTGTTCACTAACCCTAAAAGGGCCTACATCTGGGGGCACTAACAAGCGAGTATATTCACTATAAGCACAAATTTGTTGTGTTACAATAGAGAACATATTTTGCCTCACCAAAATAATTCCTCTCTATACCCACACCCTCACACAATCACCCCTATATATGTTTTCCGGGCATCCAAGGAATGCCCCTAAGAGCACCCCAAAGGCTGCCCCACCTTGCCTTAGGCTCTCTTGTTGATCTCACAGATTCTATATAGATATCCTAACTATTTCTCTCTAGCACTCAAGAACACAATAATATTGGCTATCACTTGGCTTAAATAAATGTCAATCCTAAACCCTAAAAGATCTTATTTTCTCTCCAAGAAATATCCTATTTTCTTGACCAAGAAAGAATTCCGCAGCCAAAAGGATTCCACACCACAAAAGAAAATAGTTCCCTGTGCAGTTTTGCCCCAGCCCAACCTTCAGTACATTCCCATGGTCGTGCGTCATGCCAAGCACGGCCGTGCAGAATTTGCTGAAGCCTTTGTCCCCCTATTCTGCTTATGCACGACCATGCAAACCCTAATCCCGCTTGGATTTTGCAATCTCATGCCCGTTTGCGTTCTTCAACCCTTGATCTCGAATATGATATGCCCTTCCATGATTATTTAATTGCAACCTTAATTTGAATCCCTGCAGTCCCAAATTCATCCGAATTTATGAAACCTTGATCCTATTTGGTATAAGTAACATAACTCATCTGAATTTCTGCAGCCGGGAATTCCAATTCCCGTTCCTGCAGTCTACTTCCAATAAATTTGGACATCCCTTGTCTTCAAACCGGAGCTCTGATACCAGTTGTTGTGCAATTGTGGTATAACAGAGCAGTACCGTCCCATACCAGTAACCGATGGCGCAAATCGGAATACATGCAACAACCATATGAAAGCAATAAAGAAAGAGAACATGCAATTTGTTCACCCCCAGTTCACCCCTAAAAGGGACTACATCTGAGGATTTATCTTTATGCTTGAGTCAAATCGTAAGACACCTCTCCGTTCTTCTTTATTTTTACATGAATAGTTGATGTATCACATATGTTTGTGTTATTGTCATGAAACTAAATTATATCATCAAAGTAGATATAAAAAATTGTCTATCTTAAGATAATTAATAAAAGAATAGATAATAGC
This sequence comes from Adenophora triphylla var. japonica, assembly GCA_022495995.1. Lineage (NCBI taxonomy): Eukaryota > Viridiplantae > Streptophyta > Magnoliopsida > Asterales > Campanulaceae > Adenophora > Adenophora triphylla. The sequence goes on along the minus strand of JAFEMH010001844.1, from coordinate 388,589 downwards.
TCTAAAAATCTCAGCATGATAAGATATATATTACAACAGTAGCGTACATGAAAACCATCAAACTAAATTATATCATCAAAGTAGAAACTAAAGGATGAAAATAAAACCAAAAACACAATATGTCAAAAAAAAGTTATCTGAATCCATGAAACAAATTTAAAAGAAGTGGTTTTAAACAAATTTAAAAGAAGTGGGTTATTTTTTCAAAGTATTACAAAGTAAAGTATGAAAAATAAAATTCAATGATTGTTTTACATGAAGATAGGAAGGGACAAATATTTATTTAAAATTGTACACTACATGTGTTTAACAAATTTCCCTCATTTTGCACATATATTTAAAGTTATTACTATCAATAGCTATAACATTCCTATTTCATAAATCATTTCATTGCTAGACCCCAATGTTTCATAAAAATCAATAAACAGTAACCAAGTGCTACTCAAAACATCAAGACCCCAATATTCATTCAAAGAAACACATGAAATTGGGAAACCAAAACCTATTGAGCAAGGTTATGAATTTCTGATGACGCCAAGCTATTTAGGGTCAGAGCGGTTCGAGGATATCTGGCAGGATATATTTGATGGTTGGAGGTACCTAGAACACAACATAAATGAAGCATCGTTAAGGTCAAAGTTGGATGTTACTCCAACTCAGGCCCTCGGGTGTGAGAGTAAGAACACTGAGAAATAAGGCTTGGAATGCCTTGAATGTGTGTGAGTGTTTAGGGTTTGAGAGCAATATGGCTTACAGTGTATAATTGGAACTTACCTTGTCCAAGGGGACAAAGGTCTTCTATTTATAGGCAATGAGGAGCTGCTCGCTGACGTAAGCCATGAGGTCAGCCCTAAATGGCACTTTGGTATTTGACCGCATACACGTGTCCGCATCTGATTGGGTCTGTCAGGGAAGGAGGATCCTCTGTCAGAGGGGATGTCGCTGATGTGGACAGGAGCCGTGTATTCGGTGCGGCGCAATAATGGCAATAGTAGGCGCCTGTCTGAGTCGCATTAAATGCGATGGGAGTAAGCCGACAACTTGCATGTCAGAGCCAGTAAGCTAACGTGCTCACTAAGCCTTGGCATTTAACCTGGAGGTAGGTGAGATAACCGGGAGGCAGGTATGAGCCTGCGGTCAACATCATGGGCGCGATCAAAGGTATTTGACACGAGCACGGATGGAGCGGTCATACCTCCTACGGTCACCAAGCCAGTGGTCAGGATCCCTTCGGTCTGGAGTAGGATGATGCGGAGAGGAACGCGGTCTTGACCTCAGTGGTCTATCTGTCCGCGGTCTTGACTCCGACGGTCTAGGGAGTGCCACGTCACTGGCCCGGTCTAGCTGGTCCGGGCTCATTAGTGACCCCTAGCTCCAAGTGTGATTATTTATGGTCTGAACAAGGAGCTTCTAGCTAAGCTCGATTCACTTAGATCGCTCCTCAAGCTGGCACCAGTGTTGGTATTTTTCGTTGGTTATTGCTCTGCCTCCCATGCATGTAGGCACGTTCGGGAGGCACGTGGGGAAGATTCCAGGCGCCTTGAATGCTCTGCCTCCCGGTTCGCAAGTGGGCCCCTTGGCATACGAAGAGACAGTGCGTGATAGGTACGGAGGGTACGTGTCAGCCATCCAAGAGGCGTAATAAATGCTAACCGGCGGAATTTTCAAAAATTTAAATGTTTGGCGTCGGTTTGTGGTTCGAGGAATGGTTTGTGGGCTAATTAATATGGGTTAACCAGTATAAGGAGGCCTTATAAATAGTAAACCCTTCTTTCTCAAACCCTTTTACCGTCTTCAAATCTTCAAACTGCTAGAGAGAGAAAAATTTCTTGCTGCTGTGATGATGTGTCGCCATTTCGCGGGAAAAAATTCGATTTTTCGCGTTTTTTTGAAAAAACCAAATAAAACCCGGGAAAAAGAACGGAGTCGCCACGCCATTTTTGTTTTAAGGGACAAAACTTTGAAAAATGCCCGAGATCAGAAATTTGGGTTCGGAGGTCATGTTACACGCCGGGAAGGACGTTAGTGTGCACCCGGAATGCCTCGTAAAACGAGTCTTCCAAGCTGAAAATCATTTGTGAGTGTGTGTGTGTGTGTTTTGGCCGAAATAATTTGAAACTCAGAAAAGTGAAAATTGGGATATCTTTTTAAGACTTTAAACTGATCCCATGATTTTTTGGAAGATTTTTGGATTGATATTTGGTACTCAAAAGACCTTTTGAAGTTGAGAGTCACTTCTGCCAGAATGAAAAAGGCAGTGGACCTTTGATTTTGAAATGGATTCAAGGGTCTTAAAACTTCATAATCTGGATAAACTCAGAGAATGAAAGTTGTTCCAGACACCTTAATTAAGATTTTTGCGAAGGAATTTTCCATTTTGGAGAAGATTTGAGGGGTCAAAACCTTCTGGAAATCTAAGATATGCAATCTAGATTTACAGAAGCTGATGAACTATCCTCTAAAAGAAAATTTGAAAAGAGGAGTTTTACTCACCCAAAAAATAAAGTAAAAATATTTCTGGAAAGCTCTTGATGTTGGCTACAAAAAGTGTTTTGTAGTCAACACCAAATTCCAAGTTTATCTGTGTCCAAAAATTAAGACAATGGACTGGGATCTTGGAAAATTGCTACTGGACAGCAACTTCTCAAGAAAGAAAATATGATTTTAAGGGGGGTTTTGCATCCATGCTTGTCCCCATTTCCCTAGGTTTTGTTTAGTGATCACTTGACATTTTAGTGGTGAATCAACTATACCAAACCATCCTTGGGGTACATTAGGACTAAGCACTTCATTTGCTTGGGAAGGGGATTTTTATCCTTTGAAAATGAGATTTGATGCTTGAAAATGTTTTTTAGGGTTTTGAAAATGTGTTTTCTTTGCAAGAAAGTAAGAGAACTTGAAAATAATGTTTATCCTTGTAGAAGATCATCCATGGAGATGAACTTCCATGGTGATCTTCTTGGATCTAAGACAAGAAGAAGAATGAACTACATTTTGTAGTTTGAAAATGCATGCATGGATGAAAGATTTAGGGTAAGAAGAGGGAGGTTATACCTATCTTCTTTGTATTTTGGGGCTTTGGCTTGAATGTATGAGTGTTTGAGACTTTGAATGTAAGAGTGTTTGGGTTTGATTTGAGTGAGTGAAAGTTGGGAAGATTCAAGAGAAAAAGGTGACAATTCTTATAGAATTCTCACTTTGTTTTCTCGAGTATATTCGCCAAATACTATGAATTGTGCTCTTGTTTCTCCTTATTTTTGTATTGGAGGGCTCAATTTATATCCCTCTGAAAATTGCAATCTCATCGCGCGGATAGGACTGCCGGCGTGCCTTTGTTCATTAAATCTTGCTCCGGGCTTTGGACAAGAGGAATAATCTTTTTTAAAATTCAAATTAACCGGCGGATTATGTTTCCAGCCATTTCTTTTTTTGGTTTTTCTTATTTCTTTTGCTTTTTTGATTCTTTTCCTTGGTTTATCTTTTTTTGGTAATCCCCATTTTGCCCTCACTTTGTTAGAAAAGTTAGGAATGTTAGGAATTGTTAGAAATGTTATAACTTTCGTTAATTTTCTAACGAAAATTCTAACAAGCTCAAATTGGAGCACTTACAGTAGCCCCTCGGCGACGGCGCTTTCGAAGGAAGCGGGGTCGTCGATAAGAGTAAGGCTCCATATTTGGCAGGATGATCGAGTGATCGGGTGGCTGAACCTAGCGATAGGCTACCTACGTATCCCGAATGGGAATCAAGCCAGTCGTAGTTCGGGTCTTTGACCCGGGAGATGATGGCGTTTTAGGTGCCTCGAACCTTGAAAAGCGAGCCTGCGGTCGGGTCGGAGAGAAACTTGTGGGGATAAGAGATGACCATTTTCGGTCGATGGTTATCCGCCCGCCGGGGATAAGAATGACCATTTTCGGTCGATGGCTATCCGCTCTGCTGGGGATGATTGCGATTTATCGCTTTCCTAGTGATAGCGTCTTAGGTGCCTCGAACCTTGGAGATGGCGTTTTAGGTGCCTCAGACCTTGGAGATGGCGTTTTAGGTGCCTCGGACCTTGATGATGGCATTTTAGGTGCCTCGGACCTTGATGATGGCATTTTAGGTGCCTCGAACCTTGATGATGGCGTTTTAGGTGCCTCGAACCTTGGATATGGCATTTTAGGTGCCTCGGACCTTGATGATGGCATTTTAGGTGCCTCGGACCTTGGAGATGACGGCTTTTTAGGTGCCTCGGACCTTGGCCTTTCGGTGGACTTTGTCTGCTGCCGAAGGAGGGGGTGGCCGTTTTAGTCGAGGAGTGGACCTAATGATAGGCTACCTACGTATCCCTAGTGGGAATTAAGCCCTTTCGTAGTTCGAGATCTTCTCGAGATTTCGTTGGCTTTTGGGATTCCGTTAACTTTGCTTTGGGGATTTTGTTAGCCTTTCTTTGGGGAAAATCGACGTATTCGTGCAGGAAATCGGTCTTACGTTTATTGCTTAGGGGAATGATTTTGATGAAAGATACGGGATCTCGTTATCTTTCTCAGGGAGATCGGTCTTACGTTTGACGCCGAAGGGTAATTTTGATGAAAGATACGGGATTCCGTTATCTTTCTCGGGGAAATCGGTCTTACGTTTGGTAGCAGGGAAGATTTTGATGAAAGATACGGGATCTCGTTATCTTTCTCGGGAAATCGGTCTTACGTTTGGCTGTAGGGAAGATTTTGATGAAACATACGGGATCCCGTTATCTTTCTCGGGGAAATCGGTCTTACGTTTGACTGCCGGGGAAGATTTTGATGAAAGATACGGGATCTCGTTATCTTTCTCGGGAGATCGGTCTTACGTTTATTTGCCGGGTAATTTTGATGAAAGATACGGGATCTCGTTATCTTTCTCGGGGAGATCGGTCTTACGTTTGACTGCCGGGGAAGATTTTGATGAAAGATACGAGATCTCGTTATCTTTCTCGGGGAAATCGGTCTTACGTTTGACTGTCGGGGATAATTTTGATGAAAGATACGGGATTCCGTTATCTTTCTCGGGGAGATCGGTCTTATGTTTGTTAGTAGATTTTCGATGAAAGATACGGATCTCGTTATCTTTGGATGATACGGGATTTGATGAAAATACTTTATCGTAAATCGATAACTTTTTCAATGAAAGATTTGTTATCTTCTCGGGGAGACTCGGGATCTCGTCGCTCGATCGCTTACGTTTGGTATCGGGGGTAATTTTGATGAAAGATACGGGATTCGTTATCTTTCTCGGGGAGATCGGTCTTACGTTTATTCTTAGTTTGATGATTTTCTTGACATGAGGGCTTACTTTGGTTAACTTTGTCAAGTTGGGGGTGAAGGCTACGAGTCCCAGATTTTTAAAGGGCAAAAGGGTCATTTTGACCCTGACAATCCTATCCGCGCGGATAGGAGCGTGTTCGAAGGGTTTTAAATGAGGGGCCGCCCCCTTACTTCTTCCCCAGTCTGTTTTTACAGAATTACGAGAGAGGAAGAGAAAACGCAAAAAACCGCCATTGTTGGGCAAAGAAGCTTGAAATCTTCCGATTTTCTTCGATTTTCGAGCAATGGAACACGGGGAAGGTGCTTTTCAAGGCCAAGGACGTGGCCGGTGGCGAAGAGACGATTGGAGCTCGTCGGATGAGGAGGCACTATACTCTTTCGCAATCGATTGCGGAGGAGCCCTACCGATGTTTGGCAACATTGGGCTTCGATCCGAGTCTCCGAACGGTATACTTCGAATCTTTTCATTCCCTTTGTTGATTTCTTGCTTGAGATTTGAATTTTGGGAGATTTTTGAATTTTTTTTTCTTGAAAATTCGAATGATTGATGTTCTTGGCTTTGAATCTTGATTTTGATGCTTTGCATGTTGTAATGATTATGTGGGTATCCCAAAATATGCATTTTGCTTGGAGAAAGAATTGGCCTTTTCGCCATTTTTTTTTTTGTAAATTCGAAAATTATGAATTGTGACTTTGATTTTTTTTTTTTTGAAATTTGAAATTTGAATATTGATCTTGATGATATGCTCGTTGCAATGAATTTGTTGGTGTTTCAAAATGTGCATTTTGCTTGAGAAAAGAATTGGCGTTTTGCCAACATGAGATGATGATATGAATGTATGATTTTTTTTTTTTGAAAAGTGGGACGGATTTTTCCTCCCGTTGATTGAATGCATGTTATTTTATGAAAACGGGACGGAGTTTTTACTCAGTAGGAATGCATTTTTTTGATGAATGCATGTGTGCATGTCTTATGAAAAATGGGACGGAGTTTTTGCTTCCGTAGGATGTATGAATGTAGGATTTTTTTTTTTTGAGATGATGGATGATATGCATGCATGCATAGGAACTTCTTCTTTTTTTTTTTTGAAAATGGGACGGAGTTTTTACTTCCGTTGACTCTTTGTATGAAAGATTTTTTTTTTCATGAATGTTGATTGGGATTTGCTGAAAGCTGTCTTTTTTGTGCGAGAAAAATGGGGCTATCCTCATTGTATGCTGTTATGCTGTCGAATTTTCTTTGAAATTTCATGATGCATATGTATGCCCTTTTTTTTCGTGCAAATGCAAATGCAATTTTTTTTTTGACATTTTCTCTCTTTTTTTTTGTTTTATTGCAGGGTGGAAACAACTACGTTACGGAGCAGCTGAACAAGATGAAGACTCGAGGATCGGTGGAGTCCGTAGTTGACTTGTGGGACCAGGCTCCCGAATGCGGGCCGAGGAGCTTTGCCGAGTCAGAGACAGATTGTTGTTGAGGCCGGGCTTTGGGAGTTTGTTGAGTGCTTGAGGGATTGGTCAAGTTCCCTAAGAGCAAGGGCTTGATGTTTGCTTTGGCGCGGCATTGGTGGGATGCGACCCACACGTTTCACTTCTTACGGGGCGAGGCTACGTTTACGCCTTCCGACTATGCTTTGCGATCACGGGTTTGTCCTTCAATGGACGCGGCATTGAGTGGCGGGATGGCTATAGCGATGCGGATCTACGAGCTCTTACGGGATTTTCCCTATTCCCAAAAGGGGATGGGGATGGAGTATGCGGTGGTCTACGGGAAGATTGTGGAGACCATTGTGAGTTACGAGTGGGGAGGAGAGGATAGGCGCCGATCAGTTGCCGGGGCCTTCTTGTGGTTTGCTTTTTCGAGCACCCTTTTTGGACATCTTTGAGGGACGGCGGTCTTTGCCTTCTTGAGGTCCTTGGAGGACATGGAGATGGGCTGGAGATGTCTCTCTGGGGAGAAGGCCGAGGGCTGGCGAGCTTTACTTTGCTCTCGATAGGTACGGCGGAAGGCTGTGAGCTCCTTTATCTTGCTTTGAGTTTGCCACTGGAGGTATAAGCTCTCTTTTTGCTTTCCCCTTTTTTTTTCTTGAGCACACACTTTTCTTTTGCCTTTGGATTGATTGGATTTTTACCTTTCGCAGGTATGGGCGTTGGAGTTTTTCCACGTCACGATGTGGCGGCGGCCGGCGGAGTACGTCGGGCGTATCCGGCCATGCACTCTTGGTCCAAGCATGCCGGGAGAAGATAAGCTCCGGGGCGTACGACTCTCGAATACGCGGATTGCCTTCCTTTGACGGAGGCTGAGACGGATGAGAGGATGATATTTTATCCACAGGATCGCTTCGAGGTGGCGCGGTGAAGGGCGGCGAGATTTGGGGTGCGGCGGAGGATTACGAGAGGTCGACTGCGATGCCTATTATGCGGGAGAGAGGGTGACGCGCCGGCATGGCGTGAACTCGCCTTTGAGGACACCGGTGGAGCCTCCCGCCGATATGATGCACCGAGTGACGGTCTGCGACTGGGATGATTGCAGGCGGCCGGCACTTCTCGGCATTTGTGGCGATTGAGCCGTACCCGTATTTGTTTTGAGGAGGCGAGGATGCCCCGGGTTACGGATAGAGAGGGCTTGGGATCCCGCGGTACCCTCGGATGGATTTTTCATATATCCGGGATGGGGTCCGATTGAGGGTGCGAGATCCCTCGGCTGAGCGGCTTCCACGAGCTTTCCGGCCTCGTCAGGAGTATGAAGAGTATGGCTTCTCTTTCTTTTTTTTTTTTTTACTTTTGTATTTTCTTTTCTTTCTGTCATCATTTCTCGCTTCAAGCTGTTTCGACGCTTTTGCTTTTGTGCGGTTTTCGGAGGTGGTCGTCGAAGGCGACGAAGCAAGTGATCGGAGCTAAGAGATTCATCGGGAGGATGGTCGCTTGCGGGGCTCCTCGAGCTAGAGCGAGGCGACCACGGCCGGCGCACAGTCGGGCGGGAGGCTTCCCCTATTCGTTCGAGACTTCTTGAGAGACTCCTCTGTCTCCTCTCATTGATCCGCGCGGTGCGCCTTCGGATCACGTCATTCTCGGGGATCCACACGGGCGGGGACACGTCTGGCGGCATGGTGGGTCGTCTTCGTACGTCCGGGAGTGCGACGCCTTCACCTTCGGATATGATTTTTCGCGAGATCTCGGCTTGCCCTATCGGAGCGTGCCGGTTGGTCTGGACGAGCCTCTTTACGGAGACGAGGACGATTACGAGCCCGAGATTTTCGGGGCTCTGAGGAGCGGGCAGAGTCGCAAGAGGCCGAGGGGACGGGCGTCGGGCGCTAGGGATTACTGATTGATTACCCCCCGATTTTGATTTTGAGATTTTGAGATTTATGGTAGGATTGAGATTTGTACGGCTTATGCACATTTTTTCTTCTTCTTTTCTTTTTTTTTGATGTAATAATTTAGGATTTTATTGATGTTTGTTTTTTTTTTTTATGTACACTCTTTTTTTTTTTTTTTTGGAATGTAATAATTTAGGATTTTATTTTATGAATGCGATGCGGTATGAATGCAGTGTTGCATGAGCCTTGGTTTTTTTTTTTGGCAAGGGTGTTTGTTTTTGGTATATGGTGGTTTGGGGAGGTTTTTGCACGGGTTAGAGCAGCGGGACGGAATATTCCTCTTTTGGTGTAGCGGCTTGGTACATTGCAGATTTTCGATGGAAAGCAAACATATCCGCGCGGAGGAGTCACGCATCGACATTGTCCTTTAATTTTGCTACGAATCTGGTCTCACTTTATTTCAAATTCAAATATCTTCTTCAACCTTCAGTCCAGACAGCCATTTTCGAGGAGAAAGAGAGAAAACCCATGGAAAACCTTAGAAAAGCCCCATCAAAATTGTCCCAAGAATCCCAAATGTCGTTCTTCAACAAATTCAAGGATTGGTCCCGGGAGATTATGCATGAGAGGAGGTCCTTCTTTGAAGAAAGGTATAAGGTGAAGTGCTTATGGTCTCTCAAGGAATTAATTCCGGATTATGATCTCTTGAGGGCTTCTTCCTCATTTTGGGACACTAGAAGGCATGTCTTTTGCCTTTCCTTCAACGAGATTGTTCCCTTGTGGAAGAATTTTGGGCCTTGCTTGGAGGTCAGGAGGTGGAAGAGATAGCGGTTCCTTTGCCGGAGGGGCTTCTTTTGTTGACGGATTGTGCGTCCTCCTTCATCTTTCCGGAGGAAGCGCAAGGTATGATCCGTGGTCCCGATCATTTTGATATTTCCGGCCTTCCCGATAGGTTTAGGGGCCTAGGCTTGGTGGATGATGCCTATTGGGATGCCTTTGCACTTTGTATGTTTGGCACCTGTTCATGGTCTATTCCTTTGGGATTTGCCATCGGTCTTTCTTGGATGTTGTCGTTCACTGTCGCTGGGCGAGAGATGTCGTTCCTTTGATTTTGGGAGAGACTTTTCATGCTCTCGATAGGGCGCTCACACGGAAGCGGTATATGCGCGAGGGCGGCCCGTTCCTCTTGACCACTGTGGGCGATGGAGCGTTTGGGGATTCTTCGGGAAACTCCCGACATGATCAAGCCTTGGACATTTGCCGGGGAGGGGTTGCTGTGGATTCGATGATCGGGGCTCGTAGGAGCGTTGGATGGCTGGTCGCGGACGAGAAGATATCGGATGGTCGGTGCCTTGTTGGCGGGTGGAGACTCGCGAGTGCTTCGGGACGGGTCTCATGTGGTCGTGCTTAGGGGCTTTCTCGGTCCGGCTTCTATATTCCGTCTTTGGTTACGAGACAGTTCGGCTTGGAGCGGAGTTCCTTTGGAGAACTTTGATGATATAGCCATCGGGGTGGTGGCTCCTGTTTTTATGGATGATCCTTCGGTGTTTCCCTTTCTTTCCCGAGCATGGAGATATGACGTTTTTCCTCCTCGGGTTATCCTCGGGCGTCAGAGGCGGTGTTCACGACCACTTGGTACTGGATTGAGTACGAGAGGCATTTGGGGAGACTCGAGATGGCTATTTTGATGCGGCGTGAGGCCATTGTGTGTGCGGAGGACTGGTGTTTACGAGAGGAGGAGGGCCGAGGCGAGGGCCAACCCTCATGACGGGAGCGGAGACGGCGTGACCGACTATGAGGCTTACGTCAAGACGAGGAGAGGAGGGCTCCTATGCTACCCGGCTAGGCTACGGGAGATGAGAGATGACTCTAGGGCTACTAAGGCCACGAGCGAGGCTGGTTTGATAGATCTGTTTCTACACGAGCTTGGTAGGAGGAAGACCGACATTTTTACGGTTCGAGAAAAAGAAGACTCGAAGGGGAAGAAGAGGGGAGAGGCCGGTTCGAGTGGCTTGGAGTGACTACGAGGTTTTCGAGTATCCCTTTCTTGTCATGGCGAGACACATTAGTTTGATTATGTATCTTAGTTTTCTTTTAGCGAGGTTGCCGGTTGTAGGAATGAATCGGGCTTAGACTCATCAAAAAGCTTTTAACTTGTAATGAATATTTGAATTGCTTTAGAGTTTTTCGAGACGCTTTCATGGTCCGATCGGTTGTATTGATGCCAAAGTATGACTTTTATTTGTGTTTTAGGCCGAACCGTTTCCGCCGCCTACGTTCCCCTCATTTTGAGGAGCTCGGGTCTTCGTAGTTCAACCCGATTTTTTTTGTTTTTTTTTGTTTTTTTGTTTTTTTTTTGTTTGTTTTTTACCTAGGCCGCCCTTTTCGGGTTTTCAACCTAGTTGGGCATTACTCTTTTAGCACTCTTTTTTTTTTTTCTCTTTTTTTTTTTTACGCGTAGTATACGCGCAGCCTTGTCACCATTCACTGGGTGTACAAAGGGATTCCGTCGAGGTCCGCAAGTTGCATGGCTCCTCCGGAGAAGATCTTACGGACGACATATGGCCCGACCCATACGGGCTCCCATTTGCCCGAGGGGTTGATACGGACTGGGGCTTTTCTTTTAAAACGAGATCCCCTTCTCGGATCTCCCGATGCTTTACTTTCTTGTCAAAGGCTCTGGCCATTCTTCCTTGGTAGGCTCGGATGTGTTCCATGGCTTTCAATCGTCGCTCATCTAGCAGGGCCAATTCGTCATGGCGACTCTGGAGCCATTCGACCTAGTTGATCTGGCTTTCCAAGAGTATACTGAGCGAGGGGATCTCTAGCTCGATTGGGAGTACGGCTTCCATTCCGTATGTGAGGGCAAACGGTGTTTCCCGCTGCCGTTCGACCGATGTTCTCAGCCCCAGAGTGCCAGGTGTAACTTCTCGGGCCAATCTCTCGCCTTGACCCATTTTCCGGATGATATTTTCCAGAGTCTTGTTTGCTTCCTCAACGGCTCCGTTGGTTTGGTGCTTCTAAGGAGATGACTTGTGACGGGTTATTCGGAATTACGCGCCAGCTTTTTCACATTCCCTTCGAAGTGGGATCCATTATCTCGAGATGATTTCGGCCGGCAACCCGTATTCGCATATGATGTTCTCTTTGATGAAGAGGGCTACTTTCCTTGAGTTGAGGATTTTGTAGGATTTTGCAGAGCATCCTTTCAGATTCCTTTGAAGAAATCACCAATCGCGTCTCTTTAGGCTCTTCCGCAGCTCCCTGATTCACACTCGTCAAAATCTCTTCGGCACTTGGGCTCGATTTTCCTCTTTCCGGACAACCCGCTTAAAGATTTTGATGTTTGATTTTTTTTTCGTTTAATGTGTCTCGCTTCTTTATCTAATGAATTATTATTAAGTGTTTTTTTTAATTAATTCATCATTAGTTAAAGTGGCAATCAAGGGATACTCGAAAGGTTCGTCATTTCATTGAAAACGAAAAGGAATACAGCCGCTTGCTGCACTCGTAGTCTTCAGCGTAAGGCCATCGGACGACCCTAGAGACTCGATCTTAACAAAGAGAGACGGGAGGACTTGTCCTAGATTGACACAAAGGGACGGGGACCAATCCAAGCTTGGTGATCATTTCCTCCTTGGTCGCGGACGGGCCCGAGAGGTTTTCCCAATTTTTTAGCGGCTTTGCTGTAGTGGCCTCATGACTCGGGAACTGTCTTGTTTTTGTTTTCCTTTCTCAATTCTGCTATCATCTCTTGACCGAGCCGAGATCAATCGTCCGGCACTGGACTTCTTCTTTGAACAATTGCCGCATAACCGCACCATCCCAATCATCCGAGGGAAATTTCGTGGCCTTAGCTTTTGGCACGGTCAATTCGAACTCAGTTTCGGATCTTCCTGGGCAATCGGGTTTGTGGTGGTAAGCTTCTCGAACCTGTTCCACTGTGTCGCACGCCTTTGAAGGTATACTCACTCTTCATGGTAGTGGTAGCCCTGTGTATCTTGGGTAGGTCCAGAACATTCTACGGACCGGGTTAGCCTTGGTTCCTCCGAACTTGTTGAGGCTATCCCGTAGCTTTAGCCATTCTTCCGTAGGAGTGGGCTTTGTGATGTTTCCCGGTTGTGTGGGACCCTTTACAAAGTAGTCACCAAATTAGGACCGAAGGGGAGAGATTTAGGGTCGTCGACCGGGACCCTTCCCGTGGCAGCCTTCAAATCTTTTTCCTTTTGCGGTCCACCGAGGAGGCCTCATATCCTGTGCCGTGGCGAGTATTCTCGTCCTTTCACCTCGATGAGTTTGTGAGTTCCTTGTTGGTGCTTCCCGCACCGAGGCCGGTAGATAGCTCATTTTTCTCATCATTTTCAAGACCGGTGGGATTTTATCCCGAGTGACCGTCGGTCTATGTTGCACACTTGGGCCTTGGGAGGCTCGACCGTGAAGCCCGTTAGCATAAGACCTTCCTCGTCATGTTTGATTTCCGAATAGGTATTCCGCCCGTATCCGTGCCCTCCAAGGTGACTAAATCCCCATAAATGGTTGTCGTGTCCCCATTCGAGACGAATTTCACACACCGGTGGAGGCTTGAGGCGACCCCTTGACTGGGTGCAGCCAAGGTCTTCCCAATAAGGCATTAAAAGTGATTGGGATGTCAATAACCCGGAATTCCACAGTATCAATTTCGTCCGAACCAGAGGTCTAAAGTGGCGACTCCAAGGACTCGCTCGAGATGTTGAGTCGTAAGCTTTGATCGTGAGGGAGGAAGGTTTCAAGTCCGTAGTCTTGATATCAAGCAAGCTCATGATCTTTGCCGAAGAATGTTCATTCCGGACCCATTATCAACCAGACCCGAGGGAGGCGTCGTTCATCCAACTGGATCGTGATGAAGAGAGGCTCGTTATGATCGCCCCAAATTGAGGGAGGTCGAGATCTCAGGAAAGTGATTATATTCCCGTAATGGATGTTTCCAATTAGTTGTACCACATCATCGGGAGTAGCATCAATAGGCACGAGAGTGCGAGCTGTGCTTTCTTCCGGCTTCAGCTTATGGGGATAGGACGAGGTGAGTAGAGACCAGAGGGAAATGTTGGCCTGTGTTTGCTTCAACCGGGTGAGCACGGGATCCTCTTTTTCGTGGTCTGGAGTTTCACTGCCTTAGCATAGGGCGGCGATCTTCTTTCGGTGTTTGATCTGTGGCCTTCTTATCTCGCCTTGGGATTTCCTTGGAAGATCTCGCCCAGATCGGGTCAACAGATTAACTTCCTCATCATTCGTCTCTTGACCGGATTTCTTCAATGCCGCTAAGGTCAATCTGGGAGCCCTTTTGGCTATTGGCCACCGGTTCCCGACTGAGTCTAGCAACGGTGAGGCCGAGCCGTGCCGGCTCCTTCCCCGGGCGGCTCTTATAACCGCTTCCCAAGTCAGCTGTGCTGGAGTCCTGGGGTTGTGTTGTTGCCCCTTGGATGGCCCACAGAGCTAGGGCGTCCTCCGATTCACTCTCATGGCCCGCCTCGCTCATAGTTATCATGCAACAAGAGTCGCTATTGTCGGGGCTCGGGGGCTTTTCGATTTCATCCCCGGTATAGTGCAGCCATTCTAGTTCCTTTCTCGTAATACTGAGTTGGAGATGATTATAGCATTCGTGTGGGAGGCGCATCCGGTATCATGCCGCTTTCTAGGACTTCTCTGAAAGCTGACATACATTCGGGGAAGGTGACCTCTTCTTGGGTAACCTTGACAAGGAGTGTTACTTTGTTCTGGGGTGGATTTGATCTAACCATGGTTATTTTCTCATTTGGGTGGATGGGAGTTAATTTTCCTCTTTCGATCGATCTTCGACTATCGCCCGGATCGGACGCCCGAAAACCCTTTCCCCAAAGCATGGTAGGCAGTGTTGAATTCGAAGACACCCACGTGCTCGCATCCATGAAACTTCATGGCCTTCATGTCCTCGGTTTCATATTCGTCTCCCGAAGTATCTTCGCTGCCGCTTGCCGACAACCAACCATTGTGCCCGGCTCCCATGGGCTCATTTCTCGGCATGATTGTTCCTGCATTGTTTCCGGATCCGGGGCCTCGCTGACTCTTCGCTCGTCATCATCATCATCATCGCTGTCGTCGGAGTCATCTTCCCATACTACCGGGATTTCGGCTGAGAGGGAACGCCGATCAAACCCGTTAGGGGAATATGGGTGCGTGGCACCGCAAAATTGTCATATGCTCCCATTCCCTAAGTGGTAATTGTGACTCGCCTTCTCCTCCCGAAACCGCGGGGGAAGAGTGAGAGGGGTGGCACGTATTTGACACCAGTGTAGAATGTAGAAGGATTCTTCCTCCTCTCGATTCTTCGCCACCGCCTTCGGGATCGTATTCGACTTCTCCAATAGCCGGTTTGTGGAAGTGTACTAGCTCCGCATGCTCTTCGGCTTCTTTGCCGATAAGCCCCAAGACAGCGCTCGCCGGAAGCTTTCTTGTTCAATTCTTCTCGATTGTTCTAACCATCTTGTGTAAATGGTCCTCTCATGTTTTGACCGGAACAGCCCAGCTTCTTCAAGATTGGCCTTCCCTTCATCCGAGAAATAGCGGGCCTCGTATTCTTGCAAGGAGTCTCCGACATGAGACCAAGATGGGTTGATTCGTTCGATATCCTCAAGGCGGAGGGGGAATCCGAATCGTGGATCCTCGACGAGGTTGGCCACGGTATTTGGGGGACCTTCATCAAGCATCTTCCCGGGCATGCGAAGATTCTCCGCATTCAATCATATTCACTCGATTATGGTTCCTTGGCGAGAGGATTTTTGATCGTATTAGGCCCCTCGGGCCTTCCAACTTTCCTTGCTCTATTAGCCCCCGGATTGCCTTTTTCGAGTAAAGCAGCTATCGCCGATGTCCGTGAGCTTGATGAAAAGCACAATACTTTGTAGTATCCACTGAGCATTCGGATTCCCGGGTTGGAAATTCTCCAAAGGCCGCAAAGAAGCCTTCCTTCACCGCCCCCCTAAAGATGTCATTCAGAGGCATTCCAAAGTTTTCGAGATTCATGACCCGTGGTCCGGGCTCTACTGGTTTTCCGGGAGCAAAAGGAGTTGTGTTATTACATTCCCGTCCCGCATAGTTAATCATTTCTTTGCCTTTAGCAGAGCAGGCAAAGTGTTTGGCAGGAGGAGCCCGATATCTCGTAGGCGTGCAAAATTGGCCGATTGTAGGCCTTTTCAAACTTAGCCGCAGAGTTAACCATGGCCCGTAAGTCCGAGTACGGGAAGTGACCGAGGGAGGCTCTCGATGTGGTTTCAAGCATGACCGGAAGATGTCCAGTTGTTCCTCTTCGGAAGGAGGGATGGCCATTTCACCGAGTTTCGCATTCCACCGCTTGTAGAAGTCCCCAACATTCTCATCAGACGCCGCACCGTTGTTTGTAGGTCAACCCTATTTGTTTCCCATTCCAAGTTGGCCTTATATTTCTCTCGTGAAGGCATTGGTAATCTGGTCCCACGTAGCCCCGGCTTCTGTGTTTCAAACGGAAGAACCACTTTAAGGCACTCGGACTTCAAAGATAGATCAAATAATCGCCTAACCGCCGATTGGTACATCCTTTCGCCTTCATCGCCAAGGTATATGTGTCCAAATGGGTTTTCGGGCATGCGGTCCCATCAAAGAGATCCAGATTAGGCATCACGAATTTGTGGGGCAGAGGAACAATGGAGTCCGGCCGTAGGCCGGAAGGCGTACTTTGCGCTGGCGATCCGCGCTTTCATTTCCTTGTGTTGTTCCATGAACCAGTGCCGGATGAGGGTCTTGTGGCGGAACCATGGCATTCAAGCTAGCAGCGGCCGAGCTAGAGAGAGGAGCTACCACCGGAGGCAGACCGGTGGAGGGAACGGCCGATCCGGGACGTAGGTGAAAACTCCGTCCTGGGCCGAGTTACCCTGGGGAGCATGAGTAGGAGCCTCGAGCAAAAGGATAGAACTCTTGCGGCTTGCCGTTGATTTTCAACCGGCAAAGTAGGTGGAGGCAGCCCCGATGTAGCCGGATAACTTGGATTTCCAGAGTGGGGCCCGTAAGTAGGCTTGAGTGCGGGCCGCCGTCCCTGATTGTTGAATTGCATGGCCGTCGTGGCGAAGGTGTGTAACCCGGGTACTGCGGTCCCGGTGATTCGGATGACACCGGATGGAGGCTTGGTAACCCATAGAAGTCTCGAGTGAGGAATGGATTTGTGTGAGGAGCACGAACTAGTACGTTCGAGGAGGGCTCGACCGTGGCCCGTAACTGTTGTGGCGGCATTCCGAACCGTGGCCGTGGCCCTCAACTGCTGCGCGAAGGCCGGATTGACGGTTCCAAACCGGCGGGATCCCGATTAGCCGTGGCATTCCGAGATAGCCCCAACCATGAGAAGACATTCCGTATCGATTTTGTCCCCACCGATTTGTGTCGTCGGGCCGCATGGATCCGGTGGTCTCGTGGTTGGGAGCCGGCCGACCCGAAAATCGAGGAGCATGGGTTCTGGGTAGTGGCACCATAGAGGTGGGTGGCGGCATCCCGGTGTAGTCGTGGCGACCGAGAGTGGGGTTGGCATCCTCGTCTTCTTCCACGGTGAAGGTGCCATCTCGGATTGAGGCCGGCGGCCGACCATGGCTCTTAATAGCCTCCATAAGGCTATTTAGCCGTGCTTCCCCGTCGTAACCTCATCTCGTTCGCTAACCGATTCCACCGTTGCTCTGTCCGAGGGGTCCCGGAGGCGGAGTGACGTTATCCCCATCATTACCGGCTGAAGATGCGTACATTCTCAAACCCGAGTCGGAACAAACGGCGAAGCCGATGACGCGCTGACTCTTCCCAACTAATCAAACGATGACCCGTGCCCGAAACCAAGCTTTGTGAGGAGCCGGGGGAAAGGACACGAGGGTTCGATGTCCGGGAATGGAAGGAGGGTAGGTGTTTGGGCTTTAGGCTCATGCAACATGCGATTATTTGTTCACGTTTACTTAAAACATGCTTTATTAACCTAATCGGTTGGAAAAGATTGCTCTTCTTTTTCGCAAACTACTGGATCCCGGATCACTGGGCCCCGTCACTACGTCTATAAGCCCCTCGTATTCCACCCGTATTTCGACCTCCCAGGTGGATGCCCTCGGCGAGGGTCCTATAGGGCAAGCGGGTCCCACCGACCGAAAGAAAAACGATCCTAAAAGTCCGGCGGGTAATCGAGTCTTAACGAGCATTCGATGTAAATTACGGACAAAGCCGACGTCAAAAGTCAAGATCATGTCCGAGGGCTCGACGAAAAGTCGGCATGATTTGACCGATAAGCGTCCACAATTGATCTTGACTTGTCGTCGCTAAGCCGTAATTAGGCATGGAATAATCATTAATCCTCGATGACTCGGTCAATGCCGGGAGTCGTTGTATAATTTGTGCCGCCGAGCCGAAGTCAAGGCGCCGGTCAATATCTTGGTCAAAGTCCGCGGCGGAAAACCGCAACTTCGACCGATTAGGGTCCCCGAAAGATATTGAGTCGGTATGCCGACAAAGGCTTGAAAGGAAAGGTCTATACACGTACAGGGCATGACACGCACTGACTAAAAACCAACCGGTCTCTGACAAAGTGTGTCACTGACAAGTGCATGGTCGACACGAGGCTCCATGGGATGTTTGGGTAGTCCCGTGCTCATCCGAGAGGCGTAATAAGACCAAACGGACCGCGACAAGGATTTCCCCGGGTTAGGGACGTAGTGTGCAAAGGTACGGTCACGTGCGCGTAGTGTGCAAGCAGTCTATATTCTTTTTCTGAGTAAAATAGGAATTTTTTTTTTATGTATCTTAAAAATATGATGCATGATTTTTTTTGAAAATTTTCTTTTTTTTTGGAAAATCCTTTTTTTTTCTTTGAAATTTTTTTTTGAAATTTAATGAACACATAAGCACGTAAGCACGAAAATTCCGATAGCTAGGGACATGATTCCGACAGTCAAAATTTTGACTTTCTCCGAGGCGGCCAAAACAACACGAAAAATGTGCAAAAATCAACACACACACACAAATGATTTTCAAAGCCGGGACGGAAGCTTGACCCTCAAAAGCTTTTTCCTTTTTTTTTTTTTTGGAAAACGGTGATACCGGTACGTGGGATTGTTAAACCACAATTTATCCCCGACTCGTGTTAGGAGGCGGTAACGGGAAGTTTAATGGTTTCCACCAATATACCAAATATCATTTTCTTAGAAAAAGCTTAATTCCCCAGCGGAGTCGCCACTGTGATTATGGGTCGCCATTTCGCGGGAAAAAAATCGATTTTTCGCGTTTCTTTGAAAAAACCAAATAAAACCCGAGAAAAGAACGGAGTCGCCACGCCATTTTTGTTTTAAGGGCCAAAACTTTGAAAAATGCCCGAGATCAGAAATTTGGGTTCGGAGGTCATGTTACACGCCGGGAAGGACGTTAGTGTGCACCCGGAATGCCTCGTAAAACGAGTCTTCCAAGCTGAAAATCATTTGTGTGTGTGTGTGTGTGTGTGTGTTTTTGGCCAAAATAATTTGAAACTCAGAAAAGTAAAAATTGGGATATCTTTTTAAGACTTTAAACTGATCCCATGATTTTTTGGAAGATTTTTGGATTGAGATTTGGTACTCAAAAGACCTTTTGAAGTTGAGAGCCACTTCTGCCAGAATGAAAAAGGCAGTGGACCTTTGATTTTGAAATGGATTCAAGGGTCTTAAAACTTCATAATCTGGATAAACTCAGAGAATGAAAGTTGTTCCAGACACCTTAAATAAGATTTGTGCGAAGGAATTTTCCATTTTGGAGAAGATTTGAGGGGTCAAAACCTTCTGGAAATCTCAGATATGCAATCTGGATTTCCAGAAGCTGATGAACTAGCCTCTAAAAGAAAATTTGAAAAGAGGAGTTTTACTCACCCAAAAAATAAAGTAAAAATATTTCTGTAAATCTCTGGATGTTTTATACAAAAAGTGTTTTGTAGTCAACACCAAATTCCAAGTTTATCTGTGTCCAAAAATTAAGACAATGGACTGGGATCTTGGAAAATTGCTACTGGACAGCAACTTCTCAAGAAAGAAAATATGATTTTAAGGGGGGGTTTTGCATCCATGCTTGTCCCCATTTCCCTAGGTTTTGGTTAGTGATCACTTGACATTTTAGTGGTGAATCAACTATACCAAACCATCCTTGGGGTACATTAGGACTAAGCACTTCATTTGCTTGGGAAGGGGATTTTTATCCTTTGAAAATGAGATTTGATGCTTGAAAATGGTTTTTAGGGTTTTGAAAATGTGTTTTCTTTGCAAGAAAGTAAGAGAACTTGAAAATAATGTTGATCCTTGTAGAAGATCATCCATGGAGATGAACTTCCATGGTGATCTTCTTGGATCTAAGACAAGAAGATGAATGAACTACATTTTGTAGTTTGAAAATGCATGCATGGATGAGAGATTTAGGGTAAGAAGAGGGAGGTTATACCTATCTTCTTTGTATTTTGGGGCTTTGGCTTGAATATATGAGTGTTTGAGGCTTGAATGCAAGAGTGTTTGGGTTTGATTTGAGTGAGTGAAAGTTGGGAAGATTCAAGAGAAAAAGGTGACAATTCTTAAAGAATTCTCACTGTTTTCTCGAGTATATTCGCCAGATACTATGAATTGTTCTCTTGTTCTTCTTATTTTTGTGACTGGAGGGCTCAATTTATAGCCCTCTGAAAATTGCAATCTCATCCGCGCGGATAGGACCTGCAGCGTGCACTGTTCATTAAATGCTGCTCCAGGCTTTGGACAAGAGGAATAATCTTTTTTAAATTCAAATTAACCAGCCAGATTATGTTTCCAGCCATTTCTTTTTTTGGTTTTTCTTATTTCTTTTGCTTTTTTGATTCTTTTCCTTGGTTTATCTTTTTTTGGCAATCCCCATTTTGCCCTCACTTTGTTAGAAAAGTTAGGAATGTTAGGAATTGTTAGAAATGTTATAACTTTCGTTAATTTTCTAACGAAAATTCTAACAAGCTCAAATTGGAGCACTTACAGGGATGTGTTTGAGAAATCTATGGCGGGGAAGATTGATTGCCTCTAAGAATGAGAGGTCAAATTTTGACTTTGACCAAAGGCGAGGGTAATGGGGGTATCCTCTAAAATCGAGAGGATGGCTTGGGATTGATTTAAGGTAATGGTGAGAGGAAGTCCAAGCTATCGACAACTTTTGCTAACTTACGAGGATTCGGGCCCTTTTTTTTTGATCATTGGAGAGCTTCTTGAGAAGTCGGGGACTTTTACTGAATTGTGAGGATCGACGGTCCTCTTTTTTTTTTTTTGAAGTTCTTGCTTGAATTTTTCTATTTTTTTTGAAGAGCCTCCTGAGACGTTGAGGATTTTTGCTGAATTGCGAGGATTTTAAAATCCTTCCTTTGATAAATCGGAAGGCCCTTTTGAGGAGTTGAGGATTATCTTTCCTTCCTTCACAACTTGAACATTTTATGCATCGCTGACTCTCAAAGCTAACTTCTTTGGCGTTGCTTGGACTTCTCTCAATAAGGAGCAAAGGTGATGGCTAAACAGGGTTTCAAAACATGCCGATCTTGAAATGAAAGGGTATTGTTTGGTGAGGGTAAGGTAATGGCTTTCCTATGGGTGAAAGGCTTCGACCGCAATCCTTACCGGATGACCTAAACGAAATTAAATCTTCATTGCTTGCTTAAGCTTTAAATGAGAAAAGATCCATGCAAATTCATCGAACAATGAGATGATGAGGCCGATGAAAGGGATGTGAGCATATGAGATGCAAGACGGGGAGTTGGTAAGCCCCAATTTGGGAAGGATATCAATTGATTTTCTCACTCCGATTAATTTAAATATTAATCATTTCAAAGAATTAGTGGTTGAGCAAAGACAAGTGATCATCTAGGATAAAACCATTTCAATTAAGCGTAACGTGGGTGTGCAAGTGATGTCTCGAGTCTAGCAAGAAAAGAAGAAAAGACTTATATATATATAAATCTTAAATGACATAGTTAAGCTATCTTTCCACAACATTCGAGGTGGACTACAACGACAAATGTCCAAGATGGACTTAGGTGAAAGAAAAGTACTAGAACCTACGAAGGTTGACTTAAAAGACTATTTTAAAGATAGGTAGCCCCTAGTCTAGCCGCTCTTTGTTGGCGTTGGATCATGCATCTACTCTTCGACGCCGGAGACGTGGGCTATCAGATCTTTCCATCAGGATTTCTTTGGCAATCTCTTGCTTAATCCAACCATTTTCATCATCTCGCGATGGTCGGTCCACCGACCTTACAAAGGGGCGAGTCAAATTCCATTATGCCCACAAGTCTCGAATCACCAAACTCGATCATGTTGACATTCGGGTTGTTATTTCTAGGGAATGGGTTATCGATAGTATTGGGCCCTTCAGGCACCTCTAACCTCCCTTGTTCAATCAAACTTTGGATTGCCTTTTTCGTGGGGACGCAATCATCCGTCAAGTGCCCATGGTACCGATGAAAGGCACAATGCTTGGAGGTATCCAAAGGAGCATTGGGGTTTCTAGGCCGATAATTTTCTAAAGGCCTGAGCAAACCTTCTCTCACCAAACCTCGAAGATATCACTCAAAGGCATCCCAAAAGTTTCTCAAGTCTTGGAGCCGGATCCGGATGCATCGTGTTTCTTGGGAACAAAGGAAGTGGCATTGTTACCTCTGTCCCGCATAGCTAATCACTTCTTTACCTTTTGGTTGGGCAGGAGTTGTGTTGGAGGCGGAAGAAACCCAGATTCAGAAGGTGTGCAGGCCGCCGATTGTAAGCCTTTTCGAACTTAGCCCCGAATTAACCATTGCACGCAAGTCGGCGATAGGGAAGTGACCGAGGGAAGCTCTCAAATGCGGCTTCAAGCATGAGCGAAAGATGTCTAATTGCTCCTCGTCGAGGGAAGAATGGCCATTTCACTAAGCTTCAGGTTCCACCTTTTATAGAAATCCCCAATATTCTCATCGTGGCGCCGCACCGTTGTCCGTGTGTCAACTCTGTTTGTTTCCCATTCCAAGTTGGCTTTATACTTATCCGTGAAAGTACCGGTAACTGTTCCCAAGTAGCCCTAGCTTCAGCCGCAATCGGAAAAACCATTTCAAAGCCCCCGACTTCAAAGAGAGATCGAAGTAGTCACCAACCGCTGGTTTGTGCATCCCTTAGCTTTCATTGCCAAAGTGTAGGTGTCCAAGTGAGTTTTAGGGCACGCACTTCCATCAAACAAGCTTCGAGATTGGGAATCACGAACTTGTGAGGCAGGGTACAATTGAGTCGGGATCCGTAGGCCGAAGAGCGGTGTTCTTTTTGACGGTCAATTCAGCGATCCGCGCTTTCATTTCCTTGTGTTGCTCCATAAACCAAGCCAAATGGGGATCCAAAGGTGGAGCGGGAATGCTCGAGCCGATATTTGAGCTAGGAAGAGGACTAGCCGTTGGTGGTGCATTGGTGGAAGGAATACCATATCCCGGAGCATAGGTGAAAACCCGTCCTTGGCCCAAATTACCCCGGGAGTGTAGGTAGGAGCTTGGGCAAAGGGATAGAACCCAGCCGACTTGCCGTTGGCTTCCAATCGGCAGAGAAGATAGAGGCAGATCTCGAGGTAGCCGATGGCTTGGATTTCCTGAGTGAGGCCCATAAGTAGGCTTAAGTGCGGGCCGCCGTCCCCGGTTGTTGAATTGCATGGCCGGTTGTGGCGAGGATGCATAACCGAGAGGATATTGTGGTCCCGGTGATTCGATGTAACTGGGATGGGGGCTTGCAACCCATTGAACCCCGAGTGAGAAATGGGTTTATGGAAGCCGTGTGAGGAGCAACTGAGCTAGCATCATTCTCGAGGAGGGGCTCCGACCGCTGCCCCGAACCAAACTCGTGGTGGCATTCCAAACCGTTTGCGAAAGTCCTGGATTGATTGGTCCCAACCGAGGCGGGATCCCAATTTGCCGTGGCATTCCGGGGTATCCCCAACCACGGGAAGGCATTGCATGCGACTTTGTCCCCACCGAGGCAACCGCAACCGGCTCGTCCCGTCAGTGCGTGGATCCAGGTGGTCTGCAGCTGGGAGCCCGCCGACCTAGAGATCGAGGAGCACGTGGCTTTTGGTGGTACCGTGGAGGCCGGTGGTGGCATCCTGGAGTAGTCGGGTCGACCAAGAGCGGGATTGAGGTCTTCCTCTTCTTCCACAGTGAAGGTGCCATCTCGGGTTGAGACCGGCGGCCAATCCATGGCTTTTGATAGCCTCCATAAGGCTGTTCACCGTGCTTCTGTCGCACTCTCATCCTGCTCGCTAACCGATTCCATTGCGGTTCTGTTTGAGGAGTCCCAGGAGGCGGAGTGACGTTGTTCCCATCATTACCGGCCGATGCGTACATTCAAACCCGGAGTCGGAATAAACGGCGAAGCCGACGACGATGCGCGACTCTTCCCAACTCGATCAAACGGTGACCCTGTGTCCGGAACCAACCTTTGTGAGGAGTCCGCGGGGAAAAGGCACGAGGGTTCGATGTCTGGGAATGAAGGAGGGTAGGTGTTTGGGCTTTGGGCTCATGCAACATGCAGTTATTTGTTCACGTTTACTTAAAACATGTTTTATTAACCTAATCGGTTGGAAAAGATTGCTCTTCTTTTTCGCAAACTACTATGGATCCTGGATCAGTGGGCCCCGTCACTACGTCTATAAGCCCCTCGTATTCCACTTGTATTTCGACCTCCCAGGGTGGACAGCCCCGGGTGAGGGTCCTTTAGGGCAAGCGGGTCCCACCGACCGAAAGAAAAATGATCCTAAAAGTATGGCGGGTAATCGAGTCTTAACGAGCATTCGATGTAAATTACGGACAAAGCTGACGTCAAAAGTCAAGATCATGTCCGAGGGCTCGACGAAAAGTCGGCATGATTTGGACTAATGAATGTCCACAATTGATCTTGACTTGTTGTCAATTAGGCCGTAATTAGGCATGGAATAATCATTAATCCTTGATGACTCAGTGTCATCTTTGGGAGTCGATGTATAATTTGTGCCGCCGAGTCAAAGTCAAGGCGCCAGTCAATATCTGGTCAAAGTTCACGACGGAAAACCGGCAGAACTTCGACTGATTAGGGGCCCGAAAGATATTGACTTGGTATGCCGACTAAGGCTTGAAAGGAAAGGTCTATACACGGACAGGACATGACACGTACTGTACTAAAAACCAACCGGGTCTCTGACAAAAGTGTGTCACTGGACAAGTGCATGGTCGACACGAGGCTCCATGGGATGTTTGGGTAGTCCTGTGCTTGCACCGAGAGGCGTAATAAGACCAAACGGGCCACGACAAGGATTTTCCCGGGTTAGGGACGTAGTGTGCAGTGTAAGGTCACATGCGCGTAGTGTGCAAGCAGTCTATCTTCTTTTTCTGAGTAAAATAGAAATTTTTCATGTGTCTTAAAAAGTATGATGCATGATTTTTTTTTTTGAAAATTTTCTTTTTTTTTTTTGAAATTCTTTTTTTTGAAATTTTTTTTTTTGAAAGCAAATGCACACATAAGCACATAAACACAAAAATTCCAACAGTTAAGGACATGATTCCGACAGTCAAAATTTTGACTTTTTCCGAGGCAGCCAAAACAACACGAAAATGTGCAAAAATCAACGCACACAACAAATGATTTTTAATGCCGGGACGGAAGCTTGACCCTCAAAAACTTTTCTTTTTTTTGAAAACAATGATACCGGTACGTGGGATTGTTAAACCACAATTTATCCCCGACTCGTGTTAGGAGGCGATAACGGGAAGTTTAATGGTTTCCACCAATATACCAAATATCATTTTTTTTAGAAAAAGCTTATTTATTCCCCAGCGGAGTCGCCACTGTGATGTACCCGATTTTTTTTTAAAATCAAACGGAGTCGCCACGCCATTTTTGTTTTAAGGGCCAAAACTTGAAAAATGCCCGGGATTAGAGATTTGGGTTCGGAGGTCACGTTACACGCCGGGAAGAACATTAGTGTGCACCCGGAATGCCTCGTGAAACGAGTCTTCCAAGCTTAAAAACCATTTGTGTGTGTGTGTGTGTGTTACTTTGGCCAAAATAAGTTAAAACTGAGGAAAATAAAAATTGGGAATTCTTTATTAGACTTTGGACAGATTTCATGATTTTTGGTGTGATTTTTGGGTTGAGATTTGACACTCAAAAGATTTTTGGAAGTTGAAAACCATTTCTGCCAGAATGAAAAAGGCAGTGGACACTTGATTTTGAAATGGACTTTAGGGCTTGAAAACTCCAGAATCTGGGAAAAGTCCGAGAATGAAAAATGTTCAAAACACCTTAAATAAGGTTTCTATAAAAGAACTTCCCATTTTGGAGATGATTTTAGGGATCAAAACCTTCTGGAAATCTCAGATGTGAGATCTGGATTTCCAGAGACTGATGAACTGACATTTAAAGGAAAATTTGAAAAATGGAGTTTTACTCACGTAAAAATTAAAATAAAAATATGTATGGAAAGCTCTGGATGTTGGCTACAAAAAGTATTTTGTAGTCAACACCAAATTCCAAGTTTATATGTGTCCAAAAATTTAGACAATGGACTGAGGTCTTAGAAAATTGCTACTGGACAGCAACTTCTCAAGAAGGAAAATGTGATTTTAAAGGGGGTTTTGCATCCATGCTTGTCCCCATTTCCCTAGGTTTTGATTAGTAGTCACTAGAAATTTTAGTGGTGATCTACTATATCAAACCATCCTTGGGGTACATTAGGACTTAAGCATTTCGTTTGCTTGGGAAGGGGAATTTTGTAGAGATGAAATTAAAGGGAAAAATCAACTAGAGATTTAAAATGTGGACCATTTGAGATGGTCATTCATGAAGATGAACTTCAAGATGACCATCTTAGGTCAAGATTTAAGTTAAACTAGACATAAAGTAAATCAAAGTAAGAAGAACAAGATGAACAAGAAGTTAAAAGGGAGTTTTAGGGTTTAGAGAAGGAGGGCTTTACCAATGGTGACACCCTATCTTCCTAGGCTTGGAATATGACTTGAGGAGTATCAAGATTTGGTGTTTAACTTGAGGAGTATCAAGATTTGGTGTTTGGATTTGTGTTTGGGTGGATTCAAGGCTTGAATGTGTTTAGGGTTTGATGATAGAGTTGGTCAAAGAGAAAACAAGTAGATAACACTTAAGTCCTCTATGTTTTCTCTCTAATCCTCCTTCTAAGGGGTGATTTGAGCTTGGATTGGTGTATGTATGAGAGTATGTATGAGAGTGTTTTGAGTGAGTGGGGTTTGGGAAAGATAAAGTCACAGTGGGGCGGGGAGAGGGAGGGATGCTGGTTGGAAAGAGATAGGGAGTGAGAGTTGATGGAAGATGGAGATAAAGTCACCGGCAAGTTGGATTCATGTGAGGAAGGGGAAGAAGATGGGGTGGTAATGGAGGGTGGGGGAAAGTGCCAGAAAGTGGAGGTGGATGGACTTGGGGGAGATGAGGGCGGAAGGTGGAGGTGGGTTGATTTTGGGAAGATGAAGCTGAAGTTAAAGGGTTTAGAATTTAGGATTTAAAGTTTAGGGTTTAAAACTATTAATATTGCGTTATTTGAAATTTTCTTTAGAAGTATGAAACACAAAAGTTTAGGGTGTAGAATGTTTTCGAGTGTTTGGTAAGAAAAATATTTTTCAGAAAGGCGTAAAATGTTTTAGTAAAAAAAAAATTTTAATCATTTTTTGTAACCACCCCACCCACCCCCCGCCTACCCCACCCCACCACCCACCCCCCAACCCCCCCAATTTTTTTTTTTTGTAAACTCCCCACCCACCCCCCCCAAAAAAAATATTTTTTTGTATTAGCCTACCCACCCCCAATTTTTTTTATTTTTTTTTGTAACAAAAAAAATTAAAATTTTTTTTGGGGGGGGGGAGTGGGATAGGCAGGGGGTGGGTGGGGCGGTTACAAAAAAAATTTTGAGGGGGAAGGGGTGGGGTAGGCAGGGGGTGGGTGGGTGGGGCATTTACAAAAAAAAAAAATTGGAGGGGGGGTTGGGGGGTGGGTGGGTGGATAGGGTAGGCAGGGGGTGGGTGGGGCGTTTACAAAAAAATAAAAAAATTATTTTGGGTGGGGGGTGGGGTAGGCAGGGTGTAACGACCCTAACCCTAGGCACAATTTAAGTATAATATTATATGCTTTTAATATTATTGTTAGTATTATGTGTTCATTTTTATATACTTGATTCCTTATATTAGGATAAAATGATAGGAAAGTAAAATAATGTTCTAAAGAAAAATATAAAAATAGAAAATGGATAAGGAGTAAGAGGAGGTTAAATTGGGTAAAATAAATAATGGGAAATAAAAGGGGCTTTATTTATATTGGTTGAAAGCCTTGGATTAATAATTAGGGAGGGGAACCATATCCCTTAAAACCCTCCCCTCTTCTCTCCTAGGACAATGACCCCATACCTCCCATACTTTTCTCCTTCCTCTTCCCATACTTCCCCTATTCACCTCCCTCATCCATCTCATTTCACTCTTACCATTCTCCATGGAAAGAGCATTGTGAAATCCACCACTTCTCAAACTCCTACCAAGTTCATTTCTTGTCCATTTTTAAATCCAAATGTCCTTTTGTGAGTGATATATCTAAAGGAGTTGATCAAGCCTAGAAAAGCTTCAAATCATCTTGTATTAGCTAAGGTGAGTTGTTATGACCTTTCCCTTCTTTGAATGTTCATGAATATTAATGTTGTATGGTTGTTCTATTGGCTTTGATGCTTGGGGAAACTTTCTTAGATTAAGGAAATTTGTTAACTTATAGAAAATGTTGTAGTTCATGGAAGTGGTAATGATCTAGGTTTAGAGCATGGTACTTTGGAGATTAAATGAGTTAGAAGAAAGTAACAAAGTTAGAAATTTCCCTTAGGTTCACAAATTAGAGATCACTTGGTTGGAAAAGTGGATTTCTTGGAAATGTGTTGTTGTTGCTGCTGCTGTACCTGGTTTCTCACATCAATTTTAAAGCTGTTCAAACCCAATCAAACTTGAACCAAAATGAAATCTCTTTAATCTAGATTAAAGTAGAATACTTTGGCTACACAATGACATCTTAAGTGATCAAAATGGAATTGGGAAAGTACTTTAAATGTTGCTTGGAAAACGCTAGTTAACCTAGTTTGGTAACTTGACAAATATGATCCCAACTTGATAGATTTGACTTAGACCTTTAAAGAGGCTATGTATTATGGTATAATGACCTTGTAGGATGGATTGATGATACTTCCTTGCCTTACTTGAGTTCATATACATTGTTTATATTATGCATAGTGTGTTGAATAACTGTTGCACTACGATATTGGTTTGACATGAGTATATTTTACCATGTTGCTATATTGTATCCCTTTTTGTGGATTATGTTTCAAGTAACTATTATGTGCTTGATAATGTGTTAATCAGCTGATGTTGGGGGTATAACATAATACGATCAATTATGGAAGTGTGACCTAATGTGATCGGATTATGTTATATCTGTGACCGTCCCCTCCTGTGGCCACAGGTCGGGGTATAGCATCTGTAGTGAGCCAAAAGCCTTACAGAGTTGCTACTATCTTATTTGGTTCCCTGAAAAACGGGTCTTATAAGATGTGAGTATCTCTAAAGCAGCTCACTTAAGATTGGAGTATTATTATACCCAATGTTGTACGACTATTGTTCAGACGGGAAAAGGTAAACCAAGGTAATGGAATGTGTTTACAGCTTTTCCAATGTGTTATGTGCGACTTTTTATGTGTTGCATTTATTTGGCATATTGCTGCATTCATAATAGCTTGCTGAGATTTATTCTCACCCCTCTCCCTTTAATGTTTTAGATCCCGAGACAGGCGGACCGACCAAGTAAGGGCGAAAGGAGTTTGACAGTGAGCTTTAGGGTATTGTCGGGGTACGTTAGGTTGGCGTAGAAAGTATATTTTGTTATAATTCCTCTATGGAAGTTGTAATTATAAACTTAAATTTCTACGTTGGAACCACAATCTTTTGTAACAAAAACAATTTAGTATTTTCAAAGTTAGTCCACTCTTCCTCCAGTGTGGAGATTAGTGGAGTTGTTTTGAAATGGTTATGTTAATCTAGTTATGTTCTAAAATGATATCAAAAGTTTTAAAAGTCTGGTAACTTTGGGTTAGCTCGAGGACACTCCAACTCGGGACACGTGTAGGTTCCGGGTCGGGGTCCTCACAGTTGGTATCAGAGCTCGGTTAGAGTTCTCGGGTAGAGTCTAGCTGAGTGAGAGTGTGTGATAACTGACGCCGAGTGTTAATGCAGGAGTTTGTACTAATGGCGGGTAATGATGGAGATCAGGATCGGGCTTTGGGAAATGTTGGAAATCCGAATGCCAAAATGATGGATATGTTCCGAGTGTTTCTTCAGAATATGGTAAATCAGAATCAAGGTAGGGGACAACAACAACCCGAAGGTAGGCAAGGGCACCATGGTCTAGAGAAGTTCGTGAAGATGTCTCCTCCTAGCTTCAGCGGGGATCCGGATCCGGTAAAGGCGGAGAGATGGCTTGAAGCGATGAACAAGATTTTCTTGGCTATGGAGAGTTCGGATGCAGAAAAGGTGAGATGTGCCGTTTTCAAGTTGGAAGGACCCGCGGAGCACTGGTGGCAGGTAGTGAAGGATGGTTGGGATCGGGATTTGACACCACAGACTTGGGAGAATTTCACACGTAAGTTTCGGGATCACTTCGTTCCGATGGTGACTAGAGATAAGAAGGAGGTTGAGTTTCTGAAATTGGAGCAAGGGGCAATGTCTATAGCACAGTATTCAGCCAAGTTTACGGAGTTAGCCCGATATTGTCCCCATTTGGTACCGGATGAAGAGAGGCGTATCTACAGGTTCGTGAAAGGCTTAAGGGTGGAGTTCCGGAAGCAGCTTTTGACTCATGACTTCGCCAACTTCCAAGCGGCTGTGAATATGGCGTACCGTATTGAGAATGATATAGAGGAGCATCGTGGTAAAAATGAAGGTGGGAACAGAAATAGATTCCAAGGTCAAGGTTCGGGACAGAACAGAGGGCAGCCAAGGACATTCACTTCGGGAGAAAATCGAGGAGGAAGCGTAACGGCGCCAGCAAATCGTTCGACTCCAGGTCAGTCCGGGGCACCGTGTGGATATTGCAAGAAGCAAGGGCATTCGGAGGACAAGTGTTGGAGCAAGCAAGGCCGATGTTTAGAGTGTGGGGCGACAGGCCATTTCCGGAGGAATTGTCCAAGGTGGCAGAATAAGCAAGCTTCGGGTAGTGGTCAAGGGGGACAAGGTAGTGGTGTGAAGAGAGATGTCGATGGGAAACCCAAAGATAGAGTGCAAGGTCGAGTGTTTGCTTTGGGTCGAGGAGAGGTCGATCCCAATGCCGTCATTAGAGGTATAGTCCCTGTCTCAGGAGTTAAGGCCCGCATTCTTATAGATCCCGGGTCTTCCCATTCATTTGTGGCATCTCATTTTGCATTCTCATTGCATATTTTGCCTGAATCTATGCCTTACGTGTTGGAGGTCTCTACTCCTATGGGAGAGTGCCTTGCATCTTCTTTGATATATCGTGGTTGTGATGTGACTATATGTGGGCATGTATTGCCGGTGGATTTAGTCGAGTTACCAATCCGTGATTTTGATGTGATCCTTGGGATGGATTGGTTGAGTCAGTGTCATGCTTTGGTAGACTGTCGTAGAAAACGAGTCTCATTTGCTATGCCTGATGTGCCTACTTTTATATTTGATGCGGATAAATCTATGTTCGGTTTACATGTTATTTCCGCCTTAAAAGCTAGAAAGATGCTATCTAAGGGGTGTACGGGTTACTTGGCTTATGTGGTAGATTCCAATAAGAAGTCCCCCGAGTTAGCTCATGTCCCAGTTGTGAATGAGTTTAGTGACGTGTTTTCTAGTGAGTACTCTATGCCTCCGGATCGTGAGGTAGAGTTTTGTATTGACTTAGTACCCGGTACCGCCCCTATCTCTAAAGCACCCTATAGAATGGCTCCGGCCGAGTTAAAAGAGTTGAAGGTCCAATTGCAAGAATTGCTAGACCGGGGTTTTATTCGCCCTAGTGTGTCTCCGTGGGGAGCACCGGTTCTATTTGTTAGGAAGAAGGATGGTACCTTACGATTATGTATAGATTATCGTTTGTTGAACCAAGCCACCATAAAGAATAAGTATCCTCCTCCGCATATAGATGATTTATTTGATCAACTCCAAGGTTCCGTTATCTACTCAAAACTTGATTTGAGAAGCGGATACCATCAGTTGAAGATTAGGCCGGATGATATTGCTAAAACAGCTTTCCGAACTAGATATGGTCACTATGAGTTTGTTGTGATGCCTTTTGGGTTGACTAATGCTCCAGCCGTGTTTATGGATATGATGAACCGTGTTTTCAAGCCTTATCTTGATAGATTTGTGGTGGTATTCATTGATGATATCCTTGTCTATTCTAAGTCCCGGGAAGAGCATGAAAATCATTTGAGGATTGTCTTGTCAGTTCTTCGTGAGAAGCAGTTGTACGCCAAGTTCAGCAAGTGTGAGTTTTGGCTTGAGCAGGTTTCTTTCTTGGGGCATGTTGTGTCGAGTTCGGGGATTTCCGTTGATCCTTCGAAAATTGAAGCCGTGGTTAATTGGAAGCAACCTTCGACTGTGACTGAGGTTCGTAGTTTCCTTGGTTTGGCGGGGTATTACCGAAGGTTTATTGAGGGGTTTTCTCGGATTGCAACTCCATTGACAAGGTTGACTCGGAAAGATGTATCATTCACATGGGATTCCAAGTGTGAGGAAAGTTTTAATGAATTGAAGAAGAGGTTGACGACGGCTCCTGTTCTTACCCTTCCGGATGGTTGTGAGAATTTTGTGATCTATAGTGATGCTTCTAAGGCGGGTTTGGGGTGTGTCCTAATGCAAAATGGAAAAGTTATTGCGTATGCCTCTAGAAAGTTATCACCGGCGGAACAGAATTACCCTACTCATGATATGGAATTGGCGGCGATCGTGTTTGCGTTACATAAGTGGAAGCATTACCTTTATGGGGCGAAATTTGAGATATTCACCATTCATAAGAGTTTGAAGTACTTATTTACCCAAAAGGAGTTGAACAACCGACAAAGGAGATGGCTTGAGTTCTTGAAGGATTTTGATTGTGTAATTTCTTATCATCCGGGGAAGGCCAATGTAGTGGCGGATGCGATTAGCCGAAAGGCGTATGTGACAACTTTGAGTTCCCGAGAATTGAAGAGTGAGGTAATCATTGCGAATGTTCGAGCCTGTGACGACCCCAACCCTAGGCACTAATTTTAAATATTATAGTATATGCTTTTAATATTTATGTTAACTTTATGTGTTCAATTATGTCTTTAAATTCTTAATTTAAGATAAATTGAGTGAGAAGTAAATTTAGAATCTTTTAAGAATTTATTTGATATTAAATAAGAACCATGGGGAAATAATAAAAATGAAAATTAGATAAATAGTAGGAGGAGGTTAAATTGGGTAGATAAATAATTAGGAATGGGTTTAATTAAAGAGGTGAAAGCCTCTAGAGATTTTGGGTGGGGGGCCAATAGAGCCTTACTCTCTCTAAGCACTTCAAGTGGCAACCTCCCCTTACCCTCCTTACTCTTACTCCCTCCTTCCTCCTCCCTCCTTCATTCTTCTCATACTTCCCTAGCCAAAAAGCCATAGAAAACCCCATGGAAAGCCCTCCCTTCCAAGTCTTGTAACTAAGCCATTTCTCCACCATTTTCAAGTTCAAGAGCATCTTTGAGGTTAGATCATCAAGAGGATCAAATCAAGCTAAGAAGATTCAACCTTCTCTTCTAAAACCCTAAAGTGAGTTGTTATGATTCCCTTCTTATACTTGTTCATAAATTCTTGAATGTTATTCTTGTTCTTATAATGGTTATTTCATGCCTTGGAAACTTTGATGGGAGTCGGATGATTTGTAAATGAGATAGGTTGAAGTTATTGTTCAAGGAAGATAATCTAGGGTATGAAATGGGTGGATTTGGTAGTGATAAATAATCTAGAGTTACATTATTTTGGGTTTTCATGATTATGTTGAGCATGGTAAAGCTAGGGGATCCTCTTGGTGTTCTTGGAATTAGGGTAGATAAAAAGAAAAAGAATTGAAGTTAAGTAGGAAGAGTTAGAAATTCGTTTGTGCTGGAAATCGCCTTGGGCGGTCGCCCATGGGGGCTTGCCGGCCGCCCATCATGCTGTAACTCAACCCTTACCTTGAAAATCCTCTTGGGCGGTCGCCCAGAGAGGTGTGGCGCGCCCATCGTGGCGTAACTTGTAATCCCTTTTTGAAAACCCACTTGGCGGTCGCCCGGTGGCGTGACCGCCCAAAGCCCCGAGAACCAATTTTAAATCTGAACTAGAATTGATTAGTAAATTTGTTTGACCACTTATAAATTGTGACTTCCACTTGGTAATTGAGCTTGAACCTTCATAGAGGCCTTGTATCGTTGTATATGGAATATGTAGGGTGGGTTAATGATACCTCGTTCCCTTACTTGATATTACATACATTGTTGATGTTGTTTAGTGTATTCATAAATTGTTGCACTTTAATATTGATTGGGCATGAGTATATATTACCATGTGGCTATTGTTTATCCCTTTTGTGGATTATATTTCAAGTAACTATTATGTGCTTGATAGTTGTTAATCAGCTGATATTGGGGGTATAACATAATACGATCAATTATGGAAGTGTGACCTAATGTGATCGGATTATGTTATACCATGAGTCCCCTCCTGTGGCCACAGGTTGGGGTTATAGCATCTGTATTGAGCCAAAAGCCTTACAGAGTTGCTACTATCTTATTTGGTTCCCTGAAAAATGGGTCTTAATGTGAGTATTGCTTAAGCAGCTCACTTAAGATTGGAGTATTATTATACCCAATGTTGTACGACTAATGTTCAGACGGGAAAAGGTAAACCAAGGTAACGTAAGGTGTTTACGGCTTTTCCAATGTGTTATGTGTTGCATCTATTTGGCATATTGTTGCATTCATAATAACTTGCTGAGATTTATTCTCACCCCTCTCCCTTTAATGTTTTAGATCCCGAGACAGGCGGCCCGGCCAAGTGAGGACGGAGAGGAGTTTGGAAGTGAACTTTTGGGTATTGTCGGGGTATGTTCAGGTTGGCGTATAAAATGTATTTTTGTATAATTCCTTTATGGAGTTTGTAATTATAACTTTCATTTCTACGTCATAACCATAATCTTTTGTAACTAAACAGATGTACGCTTTCAAAGTTGGTCAACTCTTCCTCCAATGTGGAGTGGAGTGGAGTTCTTTTGAAATGTCATGTTATTTATGTTTATGTTTGAAAGTCAAAGCAAAGTTTTAAAAAGTTTTAGTGTTCTTGGGTTAGTTTGAGGACGCTCCAGCTCGGGACACGTGTAGGTTCCGGGTCGGGGTCCTCACAGAGCCGTTCCTACATTGTATGGAGATTTGAAGGAAGCTCAACAAGGTGATTCGGAGTTGAAGAAAATTTTAGATCAAGTGCAAGATGGGAAAGCCGGGGAATTTGTGTTGAATAGAGATGGAATTTTAACCTTCCAAGGGAGAATTTGCGTTCCTTCATCACCGGAAATCAAGAGGCGTGTCTTAGAGGATGGCCATAAGTCCAAGTTTGCGATTCATCCGGGTAGTACCAAAATGTATCAAGACTTGAAGCGTGGGTATTGGTGGAATGGTATGGAGAGGGAAATTGCGGATTATGTATCTAAGTGTTTGACTTGTCAACAGATTAAGGCTGAACATCAGAGACCGGCGGGACTACTTCAACCATTGGATATTCCGGAATGGAAATGGTGTGATGTACCCGATTTTTTTTGAAAATCAAACGGAGTCGCCACGCCATTTTTGTTTTAAGGGCCAAAACTTGAAAAATGCCCGAGATTAGAGATTTGGGTTCGGAGGTCACGTTACACGCCGGGAAGAACGTTAGTGTGCACCCGGAATGCCTCGTGAAACGAGTCTTCCAAGCTTAAAAACCATTTGTGTGTGTGTGTGTGTGTTACTTTGGCCAAAATAAGTTGAAACTGAGGAAAGTAAAAATTGGGAATTCTTTATTAGACTTTGGACAGATTCCATGATTTTTGGTGTGATTTTTAGGTTGAGATTTGACACTCAAAAGATTTTTGGAAGTTGAAAACCATTTCTGCCAGAATGAAAAAGGCAGTGGACACTTGATTTTGAAATGGACTTTAGGGCTTGAAAACTCCAGAATCTGGGAAAAGTCCGAGAATGAAAAATGTTCAAAACACCTTAAATAATGTTTCTTTAAAAGAACTTCCCATTTTGGAGATGATTTGAGGGACCAAAACCTTCTGGAAATCTCAGATGTGAGATCTGGATTTCCAGAGACTAATGAACTGACATTTAAAGGAAAATTTGAAAAATGGAGTTTTACTCACTAAAAAATTAAAGTAAAAATATGTCTGGAAAGCTATGGATGTTGGCTACAAAAATTAGTCAACACCAAATTCCAAGTTTATCTGTGTCCAAAAATTTAGACAATGGACTGAGGTCTTAGAAAATTGCTACTGGACAGCAACTTCTCAAGAAGGAAAATGTGATTTTAAAGGGGGTTTTGCATCCATGCTTGTCCCCATTTCCCTAGGTTTTGATTAGTAGTCACTAGACATTTTAGTGGTGATCTACTATATCAAACCATCCTTGGGGTACATTAGGACTTAAGCATTTCGTTTGCTTGGGAAGGGGAATTTTGTAGAGATGAAATTAAAGAGAAAAATCAACTAGAGATTTAAAATGTGGACCATTTGAGATGGTCATTCATGAAGATGAACTTCAAGATGACCATCTTAGGTCAATATTTAAGTTAAACTAGACATAAAGTAAATCAAAGTAAGAAGAACAAGATGAACAAGAAGTTAAAAGGGAGTTTTAGGGTTTAGAGAAGGAGGGCTTTACCAATGGTGACACCCTATCTTCCTAGGCTTGGAATTTGACTTGAGGAGTATCAAGATTTGGTGTTTAACTTGAGGAGTATCAATATTTGGTGTTTGGATTTATGTTTGGGTGGATTCAAGGCTTGAATGTGTTTAGGGTTTGATGATAGAGTTGGTCAAAGAGAAAACAAGTAGATAGCACTTAAGTCCTCTATGTTTTATCTCTAATCCTCCTCCTAAGGGGTGATTTGAGCTTGGATTGGTGTATGTATGAGAGTATGTATGAGAGTGTTTTGAGTGAGTGGGGTTTGGGAAAGATTGAAGAGAAAATGGTGGCAATTCTAGTGAATTTCCACTGTTTTCTCCCTATTTTTCGCCAGAATACAGCTTCTGTGAGCCAATTGTGTTGTGTAAACTGAGAGAGGAGGGTTCAATTTATAGCCCTCTGAAATTGACAAACATGTCCGCGCAGATTGGGTTGTAAACGTGCACTGTTCATTAAATGCAGCTCCAGGCTTTGGACATGAAGAATAAAATTCAAAAATTCCAGCAGTTTATGTTTTTCAACTTGCCCAATTCGGATTTTTCCAATTTCTTTTGCTTTTTGAGATTCTTTTCTTGGTTTATCTTTAAATGGCAAACCCTAATCTACCCTTGGTTGGTTAGAAATGTTAGAAATGTTAGGAATGTTAAAACTTTCGTTAATTTTCTAACGAAAAGTGCTAACAACTCAAATTGGAGCACTTACAAATGGGAAGGGATCTCGATGGATTTTGTTTCGGGTTTGCCTCTTACCGCGAAGAAGATGGATGCTATTTGGGTTATGGTGGATCGGTTGATGAAGTCGGCTCATTTTCTTCCGGTATCAACCAAGTTTTCGTTAGAGAGGTTAGCTCAGTTATATATGAAGGAGATTGTGAGACTTCACGGGGTTCCGATTAGTATTGTTTCCGACAGAGATTCGAGGTTTACTTCTAGATTTTGGAGAGCATTGCATGAAGCCTTGGGTTCTAAATTGTGTTTCAGTACGGCGTTTCATCCTCAAACCGACGGTCGACCGGTTTCGAGAGAACTATTCGAATACTTGAGGATATGTTACGGGCTTGTGTGATGGATTTCCAATTGTCATGGGAGGATCATCTACCTTTAGTGGAGTTTGCCTACAACAACGGTTATCGATCCTAGTATTGAGATGGCTCCGTATGAAGCGTTGTATGGTAGGAAGTGTCGATCTCCGATGTGTTGGGACGAGGTTGGTGAAGCGAGACTTTGG
Source organism: Adenophora triphylla var. japonica (assembly GCA_022495995.1). Lineage (NCBI taxonomy): Eukaryota > Viridiplantae > Streptophyta > Magnoliopsida > Asterales > Campanulaceae > Adenophora > Adenophora triphylla. Next base: position 350,769 of record JAFEMH010001844.1, on the reverse strand, counting down.
GGCCCGGATTTGGTTAGAGATTCAACGGAGAAGATCAAAGTGATTCGGGATAGATTGAAGACGGCTCAGAGTAGACAGAAAAGCTACGCCGACAATAGAAGACGGGATTTATCTTTTCAGGTTGGTGATTTTGTGTTCTTGAAGGTCTCTCCGAGGACGGGAATCAAAGGGTTTGGTAATAAGGGTAAATTGGCTCCGAGGTTCGTTGGTCCGTTTGAAATTCTAGAGAAGATTGGGGATTTGGCTTACCGGTTGGCGTTACCTCCCTCTTTTTCTTTACTCCATGATGTTTTCCATGTTTCTATGTTGAGGAAGTATTGCCATGATCCTTCCCATATTCTGAGTTCTCCCCCCGATGATGTTCAAGCGGACATGTCTTATGTTGAAGAACCGTTAAGAGTCTTAGAATTCCAAGTTAAGGAGTTGAGAACTAAGAGTATCCCTATAGTGAAGGTCCTTTGGAAGAATCATACCGTTGAGGAAGCAACGTGGGAGCTAGAGTCGGAGATGAGAGCGAAATACCCCTGGTTGTTTGAAAATCCAAGTAAGTCTTTTTAAAATTCGGGACGAATTTTCTTTAAGGGAGAGTGAGTGTAATGACCCTAACCCTAGGCACAATTTAAGTATAATATTATATGCTTTTAATATTATTGTTAGTATTATGTGTTCATTTTTATATACTTGATTCCTTATATTAGGATAAAATGATAGGAAAGTAAAATAATGTCCTAAAGGAAAATATAAAAATAGAAAATGGATAAGGAGTAAGAGGAGGTTAAATTGGGTAAAATAAATAATGGGAAATAAAAGGGGCTTTCATTTATATTGGTTGAAAGCCTTGGATTAATAATTAGGGAGGGGAACCATATCCCTTAAAACCCTCCCCTCTTCTCTCCTAGGACAATGACCCCATACCTCCCATACTTTTCTCCTTCCTCTTCCCATACTTCCCCTATTCACCTCCCTCATCCATCTCATTTCACTCTTACCATTCTCCATGGAAAGAGCATTGTGAAATCCACCACTTCTCAAACTCCTATCAAGTTCATTTCTTGTCCATTTTTAAATCCAAGTGTCCTTTTGTGAGTGGTATATCTAAAGGAGTTGATCAAGCCTAGAAAAGCTTCATTTCATCTTGTATTAGCTAAGGTGAGTTGTTATGACCTTTTCCTTCTTTGAATGTTCATGAATATTAATGTTGTATGGTTGTTCTATTGGCTTTGATGCTTGGGGAAACTTTCTTAGATTAAGGAAATTTGTTAACTTATAGAAAATGTTGTAGTTCATGGAAGTGGTAATGATCTAGGTTTAGAGCATGGTACTTTGGAGATTAAATGAGTTAGAAGAAAGTAACAAAGTTAGAAATTTCCCTTAGGTTCACAAATTAGAGATCACTTGGTTGGAAAAGTGAATTTCTTGGAAATGTGTTGTTGTTGCTGCTGCTGTACCTGTTCTGGGCCGAGGCACGAGTCGTGCCCCTTGGCACGAGTCGTGCAGGGGCACGACTCGTGCCCTTGGCCAAATCGTGCCCACGAGTCGTACCTAAGAGGCCAAATCGTTCTGAGTAGATTGAGGAAAATTGGCACGAGTCGTGCCCTGGGGCACGAGTCGTGCCCTGACCTGGTTTCTCACATCAATTTTAAAGCTGTTCAAACCCAATCAAACTTGAACCAAAATGAAATCTCTTTAATCTAGATTAAAGTAGAATACTTTGGCTACACAATGACATCTTAAGTGATCAAAATGGAATTGGGGAAGTACTTTAAATGTTGCTTGGAAAACTCTAGTTAACCTAGTTTGGTAACTTGACAAATATGATCCCAACTAGGGATGGCCAAACCGGACCGGAACCGGACCGGAACCGGAAAACCGGACCGGAACCGGCCCGGAAAAGCCCGGAACCGCCATGAACCGGGGAGAAAACCGGAACCGGGGTAACCGGAACCGGTTTGGAGGCGGGCCGGTTAAGGTTCACCAAATTGGTGAACCGGACCGGAAAAAGCCCGGAACCGAACGAAAATTTGTTGTTTTTCAATAGAACCGGCCCGGAACCGGATCGGAAAAGCCCGGAACCGGACCAAAACCGTGAGAAAACCGGAACCGAATAACCGGAACCGTGAGAAAAGGGGGCCGGTTAAGGTTCACCTCCTCGCCGAACCGGAACCGGCGGTTCAAGGCCCGGAACCGGAACCGGACCGAATTTGGTCATCCCTAATCCCAACTTGGTAGATTTGACTTAGACCTTTAAAGAGGCTATGTATTATGGTATAATGACCTTGTAGGATGGATTGATGATACTTCCTTGCCTTACTTGAGTTCATATACATTGTTTATATTATGCATAGTGTGTTGAATAACTGTTGCACTATGATATTGGTTTGACATGAGTATATTTTACCATGTTGCTATATTGTATCCCTTTTTGTGGATTATGTTTCAAGTAACTATTATGTGCTTGATAATGTGTTAATCAGCTGATGTTGGGGGTATAACATAATACGATCAATTATGAAAGTGTGACCTAATGTGATCGGATTATGTTATATTCTGACCGTCCCCTCGTGGCCAGGTCGGGGTATAGCATCTGTAGTGAGCCAAAAGCCTTACGAGTTGCTACTATCTTATTTGGTTCCCGAAAACGGGTCTTATAAGATGTGAGTATTGCTTAAGCAGCTCAGTTAAGATTGGAGTATTATTATACCCAATGTTGTACGACTATTGTTCAGACGGGAAAAGGTAAACCAAGGTAATGGAATGTGTTTACAGCTTTTCCAATGTGTTATGTGCGACTTGTTATGTGTTGCATTTATTTGGCATATTGCTGCATTCATAATAGCTTGCTGAGATTTATTCTCACCCCTCTCCCTTTAATGTTTTAGATCCCGAGACAGGCGGACCGACCAAGTAAGGGCGGAAAGGAGTTTGGCAGTGAGCTTTTGGGTATTGTCGGGGTACGTTAGGTTGGCATAGAAAGTATATTTTGTTATAATTCCTCTATGAAAGTTGTAATTATAAACTTAAATTTCTACGTTGGAACCACAATCTTTTGTAACAAAAACAATTTAGTATTTTCAAAGTTAGTCCACTCTTCCTCCGGTGTGGAGATTAGTGGAGTTGTTTTGAAATGGTTATGTTAATCTAGTTATGTTCTAAAATGATATCAAAAGTTTTAAAAGTATGGTAACTTTGGGTTAGCTCGAGGACACTCCAACTCGGGACACGTGTAGGTTCCGGGTCGGGGTCCTCACACAGGGGGTGGGTGGGGAGGTTACAAAAAAAATAAAAAAAAATTTTTTTTTGGAGGGAGGGGGAGGGTGGGGGTGGGGTGGCGAGGGGTGGGTGGGGCATTTACAAAAAAAAAAAAAATTATTTGGGGGGGGGGGGGAGGCAGGGGGTGGGTGGGGCGTTTACAAAAAAAAAATTTTTTTTTTAGGGGGGGGTGGGTGGGGGGGGGGGGTGGAGGTACGCAGGGGGTGGAGTAGGGGTATTTTTTTTATTTTTTAATTATTATTATTATGTTGTACCTTGTGAAATATGAGTTGTACATGAGGGGCACCATTTTTCGGAAAATGCTTTACTTAGGACAAGGTCAGTAAGTCGTTTTACTTAGAAAGGGCGTAAAATGTTTTCCGGAAAACGTTTTCTCCATTTTCCGGAAAACAACCAAACAGCGGAAAACGAGTTATTTTCCGAAAAACATTTTTCGGGGGCTCAACCAAACGGCGTAAAACGAGTTATTTTCCGGAAAACGTTTTCCGAAAAATGTTTTACGACGAAACAAACGGAGCATAAGTATGTTAAAGATGTTAGTAATTATTCCTTTATTTCATATTTGCAAAACAAAGTTTAAAAATGGATAGTAAAAATATTTATTTATCTTTTTATTAAATTTTACAAAAATAAAAATTTCATAATGTCCGTGAACTGAAATTAGACATTTATTTTAGAACCTAAGGAGCATTACTTCTTTACAAAGATTCAACTGCTCACTGTTGCTGTTGCGCATTAGTAAATATTCCCCCGTTTCAAAATGATTTTTTTATTTTTTTATTTTTATTACGAAATAATTTTGAGAAATAATTTTATATCGATTTAATTATACAAATGAAAATCTAAAACTTGTTATTGATACACACCATCAATAATAATATCAATAACAAGTTCTAGATTTTCATTATGATAATAAAACCAATTTAACATTATTGCTCGTTGAGTTGGTCTTACAAAAAACGCGTTTTTTCTGAAACTTAGAAAAAATGTGTTTTGTTTTCCCCGTTTTTGCCAGTGCCAGTTTAACAAAGTGCCAGTGTGACAAAGTGTCAGTGCAAGTGTAACAAAGTGCCAGTGTAAAAAAGTGTCAATACCAGTTTAACAAAGTGCCAGTGTAAACAAAATGCCAGTACATGTGTAACAAAGTGCCAGTGTAAAAAGTGTCAGTGCCAGTTTAACAAAGTGTCAGTACACTAACACTAGCACTTTGTTAAACTGGCAATGACGCTTTTACACGGGCACTTTTATATACATGAACTGACACTCTTTACACTGGCACTCTGTTACACTAACACTGGCACTTTGTTACACTACCAAACACTGGTACTCTTTTTTGCTGGCACTCATAAACAAATGAACTGGCACTCCAAAACACATGCACTGGCACTCCAAACACATGCACTGGCATCTAATTACACACATGCACCGGCACTTTCTATGTCTAACACTGGTACTCTTTATCTACAACACTGGTACTCAATTGACAAACACTGGTACTCAATTGACAATTATAATGGACCAAGGCAATTTGTAATTAACAATTTAGCTCAGTTCGATCAGCCTCAAGATTCTAACATTGATGATTATAATGGACCAAGGCAATTTGTAATTAACAATTTAGCTCAGTTCGATCAGCCTCAAGATTCCAACATTGATGTTGTCGCCGGCTACGATTCCGATGACGGCGTACACGCCTTCGCTGGAAGCCGCGAACGTAAACGAGGTAAGCGGCCGAATCTTAAATATAATGGAGCTCAGTCTGTGATTGATTAAATTTTGAGATCTATATATGATTGTTAATTGTAATTAACAATTTCCGGTGATTGATTTGTCTAGGAGTGCCGTGGACGGAGGAGGAGCACAAACTGTTTTTTTGTTGGATTGCAGAAGGTAGGAAACACCGCTGGATGACGAAGAAGGGCCGGACATCGCCTTCGCCGGGGGTAAAAGTAAACAGCGGTGAATGGGAGTTGGGCGCTGCGAGCGATGCGAGATGCGAAAGAGTCGACGACGTATTCTAAAAACACGTTTTTTTAAGCTCACAAAAAACGCGTTTTTTACAAGAATTTGGCTTGCTCGTTATAACGATTAAAAAAGTGAGAATATCATTTTGGTACTGATGCTGCAGGAAACGTGCTTATCAATTTTCGTCCACGTGGCAAGACTAATCACTTGGCTCCTTGACCTGAAACACGGAACCCACGACTAGCCGGAATGGTCTCCGACGAAGACCCTCGGGCGTGAGAGTAAGTATGGTGTATGAGAGCTCAAATATTATAATGAACAATGTGTATTCAAAATAACAAAGAGCAATTACCTTGGAACGGTTAATGTTGCCTTGTATTTATAGTTGTTGATGAGAGTCGTATTTGTGGTAGGATTGTATGAAATCCCTTAATTAGTGGAACAGATTCGTGATAGAGATCTTATCCATATATAACTCCTGATTTGTAGGGAGTCTCGTCACGCTAAGCATTGTAAGTACGCCAGGACTCTGTAGGTCGACGTAACCGGGTAGGTCGAGGTCGCCTGTTGGGTATAGGTCGACCTGACTGATGCGAAGGGCTGGACCGTACCCGAATAGCACATGGATCATAGGGTCGGACCAAGCTAGGTCGGGACCTCGTAGGTCGGACAATGAGCTTAAGTCGACTGATCATGATGATGGGCCTTGGGCCTAGTAATAATTGGGCCTAGCCCACTGAGAACGTGGTGGCAATTATATGTTGAGGATTGGGCTTTACTCGCTTGGCCCAGCTCGACACTTTTAGTCTGTTCAGTGGCCCCCAACTTTCTGAGTTGACTTTGTCGACCAGGAAGTTAAGAGAAATTTTGATGAAACTTGAGCTAACCCGCAAGTCGACGCTTGAGTTGATGTTTACTCGACTAATAGTGACGTGGCTCAATCCTGGGCGTTGACTGTTGGATGGTAGGATCGTTGGAAGCGCCGTATTTTCGCAATCATTACTGTCTTGGCGTTTGGAAACCACCTCGAAAACTGCTATGACACATTTAATTAGGGAATTAAACGTTTGAATTTTCTTTTTTCCTTTTCAATTACGGAAAATACAAATACCCAAATCTTTCTCCTTTTTGAACTTTTACTTTCTTCAAGCTCTGGTATATCTCCGGCGATAATAACGAAACAGCAACTGGGCTAATTCGAGCTTTCGTCTTCTACAGTATCCCCTCCTCGTTCAACTGATTAAGGTATTCCTCTCACCCTTTTAGCATCAGGGCTTAATTTATGCGTTTTCTTTGATTTCGCAATGGCTAGGACCTTTAGTAGTGAACCCGGAGCTTGGTACGGCTATTTCAATGTCAATCGGAGAGTTTATAAACACTTGAATGGAATATGGAAGGAGATGGCGGTTGAGGAGTGTTCCTCAGTTTTGACCCCGTGGGGTTTGCGTTTTAACGAGTTAGGATTGCCTGTGGGAGAAACCATAGGTGCTTTAGAAACGAACGACCCAAGAGTGATCTCCTTCAACCTTTTCCATGAACTTCTTGATCACATAGCTCTGTTCTACGTTCGAGGTCCCAGCAAACCTTCCTTCCTTAGGAATAGAAAAGGATTTCCAGGGAAATCTAGGTCGCCCCTTAGTACTTCTGCTAGGTCCCTTGAAGCTGTATATAGGACTGATTCCCCTATTTCCTCTTCTTCTTGTACAGATATGGCGACTCAAGGGGGAGCTACTGCTTCGACTTCCTCAAGTCCTCAAATCGTTGATGCCTAGGAATGAAAGGGGCTACATGCCTCCTAGGCCGCTTCGAGGAAAGAAGAACTTTCCGTCTCGGATAGACATGGTGTATGGATTCTGTGAGGTGGACAAGAAGGAGTTTGACATCACCCTTTATAGCAAGAAAGACTTCCTATCTCAGTTCGGTGATACCTACAAGGAAGATCCTACTAGGGTGGCCTTCTTCTATGGCCAATTTGAGGCTGGCCTGAGGTTGCCCTTGGATCCGTTTATAAATGAGTTTTTGGAGTGTATGAACGCCCTACCCCTCCAACTGGGAGCCAATACTTGTAGATTCCTAGTATGCTTTGCTATGGTCTGCAGGTTCTTAGGGTATAAACCTTGTATTAGAGTGTTTAGAGAATTTTTTAGTGTCAAGACTGATAAGGTTGACTCAGGGATTAGCACCCCCTCCAAGCCAAATTCCTCCAAGCTATTTATCAACCTTCCTAGTAAGGTGAGTGGTTGGAACTCCTATGTGGTAGTGGTAGAGAGTGTTGGTGTTATGCCCTAGGCCTATGGTTGATAGACTTATGTGTTGACATTATTTATTATTATATCAAATGTTTATCATTTGATTATTATATGTTTTGCATGTTTGTTTATAATAATCTCCGTCCCTAATTATTATGTGAATAATTAGTATAAATGTTAATTGATAATCATATGATGATTATATGCATGGAGATGCACGTTAAATTTATGGGTACGTGTTAGAGAACAAGTGACTGGACTTGACCCGTATGAGATTTATGTCATGGTCAAATGTCATAATTAAATATCATATGGTCACTTCATTTAGTCCCTAGACCTGAGATTATCATGACCTTACATATGATGAAAATCATGTTTGATTTTAGTCAAACGATATCTTAACACGATATTTATAAAGGCTAATTTTGGCATGATCGGAATCATGATGGGAAGGATGATAAGTCAAGATGGAATTTGTCCCTCGAAAGAGAGATGTTTTGCTTGGGCCCCTTGATGAGTGATAATGATGAAAGTGTATGGCCATACCCCAATTCGATTGGATTATCATTATACTCAAGATCGAGAAAGCATTGAACAAAGTACAAGTTGACATGGACCATGACTTGTGTTCAATATAACATCGTGAGACAAAGGGAGAAATGGAAGTGTACCATTGAAAACGTGAACTCTTATGTTATATTATTTGGGTAGACATAATGGCTTGCTAGAGTCCGCTTATGTCTTATGAGGATCGATATGATCGATCTCATTGCCAACATAATATAATCCTATTGGGTCACACACAATTAGAATGAATTTGATAAACCAAGGGAAGAATGATTGAGAACTCCTCTTTGACCTTGTCTGGTCGTGCGACACATCAAGGCCATGTGCCCCGTGTGGTCGTGCGACAAAAGAGGTCCTAAGGCGGTTTACAGAGCTGGTTTCCTAATTTGATTAGGAAACATATTTTGTACTAAAGTAGTATAAATATAACAGTCTGTCAACCCTTTAACCCTAGCCGAAATTCACAAAAGAAAATCACTATATTCTCAATATTCTTCCAAGGTTTAAAGGATCTAGCAATCTTCAAGAAGAGTTCTTGGATTCATTCAAAGGTGTGGATACCGAAAGAGGGTCTTCGCTCATTCATTGATCAAGGCCTAGAGTTCAAGCAATCTGAAGAACGAAGTTTGTGATTCGAAATCACATTGTTAAATTGTTCGATAGCTCAAGAACGGAAAGCGTTCAAGGTTGGTTTTATCTATCTCATAGTATTCAAATTAATTGTATAGAACGGATCCTAGGCTCCTTGGGTTTTATGTTATTAGATGCTTAATTTCGCTGCGCATGGACCCGTAAAACCCAACAGTGGTATCAGAGCCCCGTTCGTATCATTAAGTTTGAATTAACATGCTAAGAAAAGTGATATAAATTGTTTATATATGTTCCTTGCATGTTTTGTATGTGATAGATTAATTGTTTTTGAAACAATATGCCTGAATCGTGTTCTATTGATATTGAATTAAATCTGTTAAAGGTCGTTTGCATGATTTAATTGCTCTGTGATTTAGAATTGATTGAATTCTGCAAATCTGCAAAACTGGCCTCATGGTGTCACGCGACATAGTAGGTCTGTGTCACGCGACAAACCATGACTGATGGCCTCTCTAGGTCGTGCGACATATCGTGACTCTGGGAGTCTCTGTCACACGACAAAACATGTCCAATCTAGGCAGAATCAGTTTGTTAGACAATTCTGCTAATCTGTGAATGTGTTTTACAACCTGATATGTTTATGTATTGATCTGGATGCTATAAATTAATGGAATTAAGTTTATAGGGTTATGATAGATTAATTCAAGATTTGTGCATGCTTAATTGTTTAAAATATGATTTTATTAATTGTTGCGATGCATGATCTATGTGTTCTTACATGCTAAGAATTTTAATTAGATGTTTAGTTGAAACATAATGTTGTAATTTCCTATTTGTTTAGACTTAAACGTTAAAATTTTGGTTTCATGATTGTTTACGAGAAACAAGTCATTTTACGCAAGATTTAAAAGGAAATTGATCGTTTATCCAAAGTGTTGATTATGTTGTAAATCGTAGCCGATTTCGATTGTGCATGTCTAGGAAAGTTACCGTCGAAGGAGAGATTTGGTACTTAAGTAGTCCTTGTGGCTCACCTATCTTCCTGGAAACTTACCTGGTGCACGATTATGATTATCTTTGCTGATACGCTTATAATCTACTTTAAAGAACCTTCATTTAACTTTTAAGTTCTTTATGCCAATTCATGATTAAAACACTTGAGACCATTCAGATAGTTTTGGGTGGGCTTGCCATAGCAAGGTACTTTGATTCTATTCGTATGCGAGCAAGATGAGGAAATGGTGGTTCCTATACGTTTAAAGTGAATGAACTTAATTGGGTTATCAAAATGGTTTTGGACCCAAGGCATAAGATGAGATTAAAATATGCTTAGACATATGATGTCTTGAATAAAATCTCATAAAAGATCTAAGAGTCATATATGTGATATGATTGATGTTTCTACCTAATTAATTTAATTTTGAGCGGTTTGCCATAGCAAACTTGAAATTAAATTAAAGTTGGATCTTAGCCCATTAAATGTATATTATGCTTATTTGCATTGGAAGGTGTATAATTTAGTGGGAGCATTTATTTGTTATAAATGCATTATACTTTTCATATAATATGTGTTACTTATATGTGCTCATATTTTATGCATATCTTTTTGTAGAATAAATGGCATCAAACAATAATCATCTGTCACTGCGATCTGTCCTTGAAAAGGAAAAGTTAGAAGAGAACGATACAAACTATATGGATTGGATCCGTAGCGTGAGAATTGTTCTCAGGCAAGAGGAGAAATTGTACGTTCTCGAGGAACCTATTCCACCTAAACCTGCTGCCAATGCTAATAGGGCAGTGAGGGACCAATATCTGAAGCACAAGCGTGATTCTACGGATGTTGGTTGCCTCATGCTCTCCGCCATGTGCAAGAGCCTTCAAAAGGATCTTGAGCACTTGGGGACAGTTGATCTCAACAATCGACTGATGGAAATGTTCCAAGTTCAAGCTAGGAAAGAAAGGTACAACACAGTTAAGGCCCTAACCTTATGCATGATGAGTGAGGGGCAAGCTGTTGGTCCTCATGCTCTAAAGATGAAGGGCCACATCGAGCATCTTGAAAGGCTTGGTTTTCCGATTAGCCAAGAGTTAGATACTGACTTGATATTGAATTCATTACCCGAATGTTTTAGTAATTTTATAATGAACTATAACATGGGGAACATGAATAGGAACCTTTCTGAGTTAGTTCAAATGTTGAACACTGCGGAAACTAATATCGTCAAAAGGAAAACCGCCGATCAAGTGTTGATGGTTAATAAGGGGAAGGGTTTCAAGGGTAAAGGAAAGGCAAAAGTTGCTAATCCGAAGGCAAATGTTGCCAAACCCAAAGAGGGTGCAAAACCCAAAGAGGCTAAGCCCAAGTCCCAAGAGGACGCTAGCCGCTTCCATTGCAATGAGATTGGTCATTGGAGGAGAAACTGCACAAAATACAAGGAAGCGCTGAAGAAGAGCAAAGGAGTTGCTTCGACTTCAGGTATCTTTGTTATAGATGCTCCCTCCGTCCCATAAGTCTTAAGAAAACTTTCCATTTTGGGCGTCCCATAAGTCTTAAAAATTCCCAAAATGGAAACCTTAAATCACTATTCTCTCCACTCATTCTCTCTCCTACATTATTTTAATACTCACAACACATTATAATTTACTATTCCCTCCACTCATTCTCTCTCCTATTTAATTTTTCACACTCACAACACTTCTTCCACTCATTCTCTCTCCTAATACTATAATAATATTCCTTAATTCCCGTGTCATTTCAAAAATTCCTAAGACTTATGGGACGGAGGGAGTATATTCCTATCTACTTCTAGTTCTTGGGTATTGGTTACCGGATGTGGAACTCACATTTGTCTAAATGTGCAGGGTCTAAAGAACAGAAGGATGCTTGAGCAAGGTGAAGTGGACCTATGTGTGGGGAATGGAGCAAGAGTTAATGCATTAGCCGTAGGAACTTATGAAGTTACTTTACCTAGTGAACTAATACTTGTTTTGAACAATTGTTATTACGTTCCAGCTTTAAGTAGGAATATTATTTCAATTTCATGTTTGGATAATGAAGGTTTTAAATTTTCTTATATGTGATAAGAAATTTTCTATTTACAAGAGTGATATGCATTATTGTACTGCTATTTCATTCAATGGCCTTTATATCCTTAATGTTGAAAATCGTGATAATGATATCTATAACATTAACAAGAAATCTAAACCCAATGATGTAAACCACACTTACTTATGGCATTGTCGTCTTGGCCATATAAATGAGAAACGCATTTCCAAACTCCACAAAGATGGATTTTTGGACTCACATGATTATGAATCATATGAGACATGTGAATCTTGTTTACTTGGCAAGATGACCAAGGACCCATTTACCAAAACCAGTGAAAGGGCGGGCGACTTATTAGGACTCATACATACCGATGTATGTGGGCCTATGAGTAGCGATGCTAGGGGAGGATTTCGGTACTTCATAACATTCACTGATGATTATAGTAGATTTTGATATGTTTATCTAATGAAACATAAAAGTGAATCGTTTGAGATATTTCGAATATTTCAAAATGAGGTGCAAAAATCAACTTGGCAAAACTATTAAGGTACTTCGATCCGATCGAGGTGGCGAATATTTGAGCCAAGAATTTGACAGTCATCTTAAGAGTTGTGGAATCGTTTCAGAACTCTCTCCACCTGGAACGCCGCAATGGAATGATGTGTCTGAAAGGAGGAATAGAACTTTGTTGGACATGGTTCGTTCTATGATGAGTCAAGTTGAGCTTCCTGTATCCTTTTGGGGACATGCACTAGAAACTGCTGCTTTCACCATAAACCGAGTTCCTACTAAATCGGTTCAAAAGACCCCATATGAGATGTGGCATGGAAGAAAACCTAGTTTGTCTTTCATGAAGATTTGGGGTTGCGATGCATATGTCAAGAAGTTAACTTCTGACAAGCTAGCACCCAAGTCTGATAAATGTGTTTTCGTGGGTTATCCTAAGGAAACTAAAGGATACTATTTCTACAACCGAAACGAGAACAAAGTGTTTGTTGCTCGAAATGGTACTTTCTTAGAAAAGGAGTTTCTTTGCAAAGGAACCAGTGGGAGTAAAATAGATCTCGAAGAAGTTCGAGAACCCAAAAACAACATTGAACCAATGGTAGAGACTGAACTAAGTTCACAAAGAGTTGGGAAACCGGTTCAAGATGCACAAGTTCTTCGCCGAAGTAGTAGGTCACGATCCGAACCCGAGAGATATGGATTTCTCGTTACGGAAAGTGACGAAGTGGAGTTAATCGAACACGATGAACCTACTTGCTATCAAGAAGCGATGTCCGCTCCTGATTCGGAAAAATGGCAAGAGGCCATGGAGTCCGAATTACAATCCATGGCTGATAATCAAGTTTGGAACTTGATTGATCCACCCGAAGGTGTAAAAACCATAGGGTGCAAATGGGTCTTCAAGAAGAAGACCGACATGGATGGGAAGGTGCACACCTATAAGGCTAGGCTTATAGCTAAGGAATATAGGCAGATTCATGGCATCGACTATGATGAAACCTTCTCGCCTGTAGCTATGCTTAAGTCTATTAAAATTTTAATTGCCATAGCCGCATATTATGACTATAAGATATGTCAAATGGATGTCAAAACAACTTTCCTAAATGGGAAGTTACTTGAGGATGTATACATGATACAACCTGAAGGTTTTGTCAGTCCAGAAAATTCTAACAAGGTGTGTAAATTGCAGAAATCCATTTATGGATTGAAGCAAGCTTCTAGGAGTTGGAATCTACGTTTTGATGAAGCAATCAAGGAGTTTGGCTTTATCAAGAACGAAAATAAACCTTGTGTATACAAGAAAATTAGTGGGAGCGTAGCACTATTTTTAGTGTTGTATGTCGACGATATCTTACTCATTGGAAATGACATTCCCGCACTACTGACTGTCAAGTCTTGGTTGGGAAAGTGCTTTTCAATGAAAGATATGGGCGAAGCTGCGTATATCCTTGGTATCAAGATCTATAGAGATAGATCTAAGAGGATGATTGGTTTAAGTCAAAGTACTTACATTGACAAGGTTTTTAGAAGATTCCAAATGGAAAATTCTAAAAGAGGAAATTTGCCAATGTTGCATGGTATATCTCTTAGCAAGACTCAAAGTCCTAAGACTAATGATGAGCGAAAGAGAATGAATGGTATTCCATATGCTTCGGCTATTGGGTCTATCATGTATGCTATGTTATGTACTAGACCCGATGTTTCGTGTGCTCTAAGCATGACGAGTAGGTACCAATCGGATCTCGGCAAACCACATTGAATAGCAGTCAAGAATATCCTCAAGTACTTGCGAAGAATTAAGGATGTATTCTTGATCTTTGGAGGAATGGAAGAAGATCTTGTAGTTAAAGGCTACACAGATGCTAGCTTCCAAACCAACAAGGATGATTTCAGATCGCAGTCTGGATTTTTGTTTACGCTGAATGGAGGCACTGTGAGTTGGAAAAGTTCCAAGCAAAGTACCGTCGCTGATTCTACAACCGAAGCTGAGTACATAGCGGCATCCGATGCAGCTAAGGAAGCAGTTTGGATCAAAAAGTTCATTAGTGATTTGGAAGTCGTTCCAAGCATCAAAGACCCTATTGAACTTTACTGTGACAACAATGGTGCCATTGCTCAAGCAAAGGAACCAAGATCACACCAGAGATCCAAACACATACTTCGACGTTTCCACATTATCCGAGAGATATGTGAAAGGGAAGACGTAAAGATATGCAGAGTAGACACTGATGACAACGTGGCGGACCCATTAACTAAGGCTCTCCCGCAAGCTAAGCATGATGGTCATGTTAGGTCCATGGGTATTCGATACATGGTAGATTGGGCCTAGTGCAAGTGGGAGACTGTTGGTGTTATGCCCTAGGCCTATGGTTGATAGACTTATGTGTTGACATTATTTATTATTATATGAAATGTTTATCATTTGATTATTATATGTTTTGCATGTTTGTTTATAATAATCTCCGTCCCTAATTATTATGTGAATAATTAGTATAAATGTTAATGGATAATCATATGATGATTATATGCATGGAGATGCACGTTAAATTTATGGGTACGTGTTAGAGAACAAGTGACTGGACTTGACCCGTATGAGATTTATGTCATGGTCAAATGTCATAATTAAATATCATATGGTCACTTCATTTAGTCCCTAGACCTGAGATTATCATGACCTTACATATGATGAAAATCATGTTTGATTTTAGTCAAACGATATCTTAACACGATATTTATAAAGGCTAATTTTGGCATGATCGGAATCATGATGGGAAGGATGATAAGTCAAGATGGAATTTGTCCCTCGAAAGAGAGATGTTTTGCTTGGGCCCCTCGATGAGTGATAATGATGAAAGTGTATGGCCATACCCCAATTCGATTGGATTATCATTATACTCAAGATCGAGAAAGCATTGAACAAAGTACAAGTTGACATGGACCATGACTTGTGTTCAATATAACATCGTGAGACAAAGGGAGAAATGGAAGTGTACCATTGGAAACGTGAACTCTTACGTTATATTATTTGGGTAGACATAATGGCTTGCTAGAGTCCGCTTATGTCTTATGAGGATCGATATGATCGAGCTCATTGCCAACATAATATAATCCTATTGGGTCACACACAATTAGAATGAATTTGATAAACCAAGGGAAGAATGATTGAGAACTCCTCTTTGACCTTGTCTGGTCGTGCGACACATCAAGGCCATGTGCCCCGTGTGGTCGTGCGACAAAAGAGGTCCTAAGGCGGTTTACAGAGCTGGTTTCCTAATTTGATTAGGAAACATATTTTGTACTAAAGTAGTATAAATATAACAGTTTGTCAACCCTTTAACCCTAGCCGAAATTCACAAAAGAAAATCACTATATTCTCAATATTATTCCAAGGTTTAAAGGATCTAGCAATCTTCAAGAAGAGTTCTTGGATTCATTCAAAGGTGTGGATACCGAAAGAGGGTCTTCGCTCATTCATTGATCAAGGCCTAGAGTTCAAGCAATCTGAAGAACGAAGTTTGTGATTCGAAATCACATTGTTAAATCGTTCGATAGCTCAAGAACGGAAAGCGTTCAAGGTTGGTTTTATCTATCTCATAGTATTCAAATTAATTGTATAGAACGGATCCTAGGCTCCTTGGGTTTTATGTTATTAGATGCTTAATTCCGCTGCGCATGGACCCGTAAAACCCAACAGAGAGTAAAAGAGGATGGGAGTTTCCCCAGCCCAGCGTTTGAATGAACGCTCGCCGAAATTAAAAATAAGGAGTCGCCACGCCATTTTTAAGAGGAAACATTGAAAACCTTTTTGAAAGAGAAAATGGGTTCGGGGGTCATGTTACGTGTTGGGAAGAACCGAGAGTTCACCCAACACGCCTCGTCCGTAGACGAGTCTTTCTATTGTTCAACATTCAATTCATCCAAATGTGTGTGCAAAGTGTGTATGGCAAGAATATGTATGAAATGCATAAGAGTGCTTTGTTTTATTGCTCAAAAGGAGGGATTACATCTTGTGAACCAATAAACAAGGGAGGCCAAATCCCATATTACAAAGAGGAGGAACAGATTACAATTGGAAAATGATTTCTGCAGAAATGACACAGAGTGTCACGTGACAACATATGTTGTCACGTGACAACATGTGACCATCTGCAAAAATCTTACAATTCGAACAGATTACAATTGGAAAGTGATTTCTGCAGAATGACACAAAGTGTCGCGGGACAACATATGTTGTCGCGTGACACAATGTTACCGTCTGCAGAAACCTTACAATTTGAAGCACAGAAACAACATAGCTCAATCCAGATCAAGTAATTACATCAAATCATCTCAGAATAACACGAATCAAAGACAGATCAACCCAAAGGAGTGTGGATATGGGAGATCCACACTCCCTTGACCACCAAGTAACAATACAATTCAAATCACATCATGAATATTCAATTAAGCCAAGCACATCGAATTTAAACAGAGAGATGGCAGTTGCCACCTGATAATTGAAGCGGATGGAGCTCAATTACCAGGTGGAGGGGGTAATCGCAATTAAGCAAGTGAATAAGGGAGAGAGAGAGGTAGAGAAGTCATTACCCTTGTAGTCCACCACCAATACACCAAGTTAGTGTATTGGCCTTCGATTCAGCTTCTGGGCATGGAGTTGAGCACAGATGGGGTGCTTGGCTTCAGATCCTCAGTTGGTAAGGGTTGTATGAAGGCAATCGGGTAGTTTGTGTAGTAGGGAGATTGAATTGGAAGGGAATTGGGGTAGGTTTAGGTGTAAGGAGGAGAGAGATTGGTTTCTGGTGCAAATTTGGCAGAGTGACTATAGGGTGTCGAAAAGGGATCCCGAAATGAGAGGCAGAGGGTCTTATTTATAGGCTGCAGTTAGTGACCACAGTGTGTCGCACGACTTCACGCGTCCACTTTCCATGCCTCAAGCTGTCGCGTGACGCAAGGTGGTTCAACCGCTTTTGGCGCCAAAACCAGTTTCTGGAACATTTCGGGAAAATACCCAAAAGGTCCAACAGGTTTTATTCCCAAGAGGTCCTTTGGCATGAATAATGTACCAAAAGGTACTTCCTTCGCGGGAAACTCATGAAACGTTTCCGAAAGTCTCGGTATAGGCCGGGAATTTACCAAAACGCCCCCTTAATGCAATTTTATTATATTAAAATGTATCTAAAAGGTTGCGAATTGGATTGGCGTACTTACAGCGTTGACACCAAGGTTGTGAATGAGGAGGATTATTGGAAGCCGTACTGGCATGCCGAGCTGTATAAGAAATTGGCTGAGCTGGCTGGTAAGGGACCCATTAGTTGGGAAGTTCTGGGAACCACCAAAAACAACTACGTCCGAGCTGGGATGATGATTTTAGTGATGGGGATGTGGTGCCTCTGGTTCCCATTGTTAGATGCCTAAGGTACCCTGATTGGGTCACCCACGAGGGGGCTCAATTTAGATTTGAGAGGGAATGTCATTACTGCAAGAAGACGCCCAATCACTGTAAAGATCAGGGAGAGCACTTTGGGGGTAAGAGTTTTACCCTCCTTTATCTCTTAACTTGTCCATTAATTGATCGTATGTAGAACTGTTAGCTCATACATAGAACTTTTTCTTGACTTGTATATACTTTAGCTCATAGATAATTTACTCATATGTAGAACCTTTAGCTCGTACATGTCTTGCTCGTACATAGAACTGGTAGCTCGTATGTAGAACTTTTAATTGTCGATCTAACCCTTTGTTTCCTTGATTTTGTGCAGTTTTGACTCCTGAACAAGAGGCTAACATGGGCCGAGCTATTGACATAAGAAATAGCAAGAAGAGATGCGGGGCTGCCAATGCTCGAGAACATCGGGAGAAAGAGGGCTCTAAGCGCCAAGAGCTCTTGAAGTTAGCTGATAAGGAAACTGACAAGTTTATCCCGGTGGAAGATGAGCTCGAACAATTGGAGGAGGAGGATCGAGCTGGAGATGATGCCCACGAGGCTGATGCTGCTGAGAGCGATGGGCCTGAACAAATCTTGGAGCTGGCAAGGGAGGTCGTCCGAACCAGATCCCAAGCTCAAACCAAGGCCAAATCCAAGGCTAAGTCGAAGGCCAGGTCACCCATTATAGATATTGAAGAGGAGGAGGAAGAGGATGATGACGGTCCCCTCAGCAAGAAAATTAGAATCGAGAAATCAAAGATTAGCCCGCCATCTGAGCAGGTAGGTGCTACTGAACAAGTGGATGCTGACGATAGGGGCTCCTTATCTCCTTCACTTCAAGTTTCTTATTCCGACCTTGTTCAAGCTCAAGTGGACGAGCTGAGTGATGTTAAACATCTTACTAGTGTGAATTGTTTGGCTAGAGAGTACCCCGAGCTTGAGTACGGTCAAGTGGTTGTGAGAAGAGCAGCTGACCAAGACTTGGTCAAGAAGTTCACTGATAGAGCTTTGACTCCTGAGGCCTTCCGTGCTAGATCCGGGTTGGCTCACTCCGAGGTAATACTTGTAATCTTTTTATATCACTGTCGCTCTTTTCTTTCGCTTGTCTACAACCCTCGACCTAATTTTGGTCTATCTGATCCCTTGTCCTTACTCGACGTTGCAGTCCCTTGCTATGATAGAGTTATCCACGAGCTATTGGAAGGCTGCTGAAGAGCAGGAAAGGCTGGCCAAGTCCATGTTGGCCCGTAAAAATGATGAGTTGAAGAAGCTGGAGGAGGATCGCGCTAAGTTGAAGGAAGATCATGACAAGTTGAAGGAGGCGTACTCTGACTTGGACTCAGCTTTTGAATCTCAGAAGCTTGTGAAGGATGCTGCTTTGAAGGGTAAGGAGGAGGCTTGGAGCGAACTCGGAAAGGTCCGAAAGGATCTGGCTGCCCTCAAGGAGGATAAAAAGAAGGTCGACCAGGACTTGGAAGTGGCGACCCAATCCATGGAAGAAAACAACCTAAAGCTGAACAAACAAATAGACGACCTGAAAGCTGCTCGCCAAGATTGGGAGGCTGAGCTAAATGTTGCTGTCAATGCTGCCAAAGAAACCGCTGGTAAGGAGGCAGTGGCGGCCTATAAGGAGAGTGAAGAGCTTCATGACTACGTCACTGAGAAGGAGAGATCCTTTTTTGATGTGGTCGGAGCCATATGGCTTGACGTATTGTAGTGGATCCTGCCTTTGATATTTCACTTGAACAATTGGCCAAGTGGGCCTCTAAGGATCCCTACAATATGTCAGCTCATCAAGGTCACCATCTGGTGCCTTATACTGAGAATGATTTGGCCACCATTGCCCAAGATGATGCAGAGATGGCGGCTGAACCTTGGGTTCCCCCTTTCGTTAACAATGTCAACTTTAATACTCTCTTGGAGGAGCTGGAGGAACCAGATGAGCTGGCATTTGACGGTGATACTCCCCGACATGGCTTCTCTAAATCGGGTAAACCCATTGATCTCTCTCAACAAGAAGAAAATGTAGAAGGTCGAGCTACCATAAGTGGCCAGGTTGAAGCCGATCCAGCTACTTGAGTTTAAATTTGATTGGTTGTGTAATGAACAAGTCCCAAACAATATTTATTTTTTGCTTTGTAAATGTTTATGCCTTGGCCCAGTTTTTGGGAGGCATCTTAACTTGTAACTTTTTGCTAGCTCTTGTCCTGGCCCGTTTTGGGGGACCGAGCCTTTATTTAATCGTAGCTGACTTTTATACTTTGAATTCTATGCTTTTGATCTTAGCATGAATGTATGTCGAGCTAGATTTAATAGGACAAATAAGTCGTTATAAGCTTCCAATCGGACTGGTTTTTTGATAACCCTATCGACCTTAGACTTGTATAGTTTTTGGAAACGAGATTGACTGAGAGTCGAGTCTGTTTAGGGGAACGAAGCTGACTAAAAGTCGAACTTGTTAGAACGAGATCAACTTAGATGTCGGATATGTTTAAAGGAACGAACTGACTAAGAGTCGAGCTTGTTAGAACGAGATCAACTTAGATGTCGGATCTGTTTAAAGAAACGAAGCTGACTAAGAGTTGAGCTTGTTAGAACGAGATCGACTTAGATGTCGGATCTGTTTAAAGGAACGAAGTTGACTAAGAGTCAAGCTTGATAGAACGAGATCGACTTAGATGTCGGATCTGTTTAAAGGAATGAAGATGACTAGGAGTCGAGCTTGTTAGAAAAAACGTAACACAATGTTGAATAGAACTGCAACTTTTATAGAAACATACTTACATCGAAAATGGAGAGCTAGAACTATGATAAACTTCAAACTGAAAACTGAACTAACTCTAAAGCTGAAAAACTGAACTAGAAGTAATATTTGATAAGGTGAGTAGCATGCCACGGGTGCTTTAATTCCTCACCACCTGGATGGGCGATCATGTAAGTTCCTTCCTTGACAATTCGAGTAACAACGTAGGGACCTTCCCAGTTGGGAGATAACTTGTTTTGCTGAGTTCTCCTTCTTGCCGCCTCGATTTTCCTTAGCACGTGGTCACCTAATTGGAAGGATCTTGTCTTCACCTTCTTGTCATGATAATTTTTGGTCCTCTGTTTGTAGTTGACCATTCGCAGATAAGCCGTATCTCGCTTCTCGTCAATCAGATCCAAGTCGATCAATCTGTTGGTATCATTCTGCTCTTGGTCGAAGAAGACTACTCTGGCAGTAGGAAAACGCAGCTCGGCCGGTGCCATGGCCTCTGATCCATATGTAAGAGCGAATGGGGTTTCCCCTGTAGGCCCCCGAGTGGTTGTGCGAACCGCCCAAAGAGCAAGGGGGAGTTCGTCCAACCAATTGCTACGTCGACCAACCAAACCCGTCTTGAGTACAGATAGAACGAGCTTGTTCGCAGCTTCGGTCTGACCGTTGCCTTGAGGGTAAGCTATAGAAGATTGCCAATGTTTGACCGCTACTCGATTCATTTCTTCTTCGAAAGCTCGGGAGAATTGTAGCCCGTTGTCCGACACAATAGCTCGAGGTATCCCAAAATGGCACCAAATGAAGTCATGGATAAAGTTGATGGCGTTTTCCTCTGTGATTCGAGCTAGTGGCATTGCTTCGACCCACTTCGTAAAATAATCTATAGCCATGATCACATACTTGCAATTTCCACGGGCGGGTAGGAAGGGTCCAATCAAATCGACGCCCCACATATCAAATGGCCAAGCAGCGATCACCGGAGTTTGCTCAATCGTAGGTAAATGAGGCAGGTTGGCAAACCTTTGACATTGGTCGCATTGCTGAACGAAGTCGTGTGCATTAGCTCTCATGTGTGGCCAGTAATAACCCAACGTAATCAGCTTGTCAGCCAAAGTTCTAGCCCCGGGTGTCCACCACAAACTCCACTATGCACCTCGTGCATCAACTGAGTGATTTCTTGGGGGTGAATTCATCTCAACAATGGCTTAGTGTATGATCTCCTGAATAGCAAGTCTCCTTGAATAACGTATCTCGGAGCCTTCTTCTTGATGGCTCGAGCTGCTTTCTCGTTCTCAGGGAGCTCGCCCTTCTCCAAGTATGCTCTCATTTCCTCGATCCAACACTTTTCGTAGACCCAGTTTCTCAACGTATCTTCCACGCACTGAATCTGAACCCTTTCATACGTTGGATGCTCGTGGTAGGAGATTGGTTCCTCATGTGGTTCATCTAAAGTAGCCAGCTTCGAGAGTAGGTCGGCCAATTCGTTGTCCTCTCGACCAATCCTCTGAATTTCCCAAAACTCCAAGTCTTTTATTAGTTCTTTCACCAGGTCGCAGTATTTGATTAAAGTAGAGTTCAGCACCTCGTACTCTCCTCTGACCTGGTTGACTATTAGCTGGGAATCACAATATGCCACAATTTTGGTCGCCCCAAAGCATCTGGCGTACTCGATGGCTGCGACCAACGCTTCGTACTCTGCCTGGTTATTGGAGGCTTCAAACTTGAACCTCAATGCTTCCTCGTAGACCGTCCCTGATTCTAGGTCGATCAATACTATCCCAGCTCCACTAACATTCTTTGTTGCTGACCCGTCGGAGTACACCTTCCAGCAATCCTCGGGTAGACTGATGACGGGCTGGGCCTCTGTTTCCTTCCCTTTAGCTTTCTCTTTCTGAGCTCGTACCTCGCTATCTTCCTTAGTGAACGTCAGCTCGACCAAGAAGTCTGCCAAGGCTTGAGCCTTCAATGCCTTTCGAGGTCGATACTCGATATCGAATTCTGTAAGAGCAATTGACCAGTTGAGTAAGCGACATGAACTCTCCGGCTTATGTAAGATCTTTTGTCAGTGGTGCATTAGTGAGCACTACAATGGGATGAGCCAAAAAATAAGCTCGTAGCTTCCGTAGCTTCCTTGAGGCCACGACCAAGGCATATGCAACTTTCTCTGCATTGTAGTATCTGCCCTCAACGTCGGATAGAGCCTTGCTAACATAATACACTGGCTTCTGAAGCCCCTCTTCTTCTCGCACCAGAACAGCTGCCACTGAGTGGTCACCCACAGATAAATACACGAACAAAGTCTCCCTAACAGTCGGGCTGCTCAATAAAGGAGGAGTAGCTAGATACTCTTTGAGTTGTTGGAACGACGAATAACATTCGGCCATCCACTCAAAAAATTTTGTCCCCCTCAACAATTTGAAGAAGGGGAGAGATCTTTCTACCGACTTGGCTATAAAGTGACCTAGGGCTGCCACCCTTCCATTAAGTCGCTGCATCTCCTTGATACTTGTGGGCTCTTGCATGTCGACCAAAGCCTTAATCTTCTCAGGATTTGCCTCAATTCCTCGCTGTGACACCATAAAACCAAGGAATTTGCCAGTTGCTAATCCAAATACACATTTGCTCGGGTTAAGCTTCATGTCGTTTGCTCGTAAATTGGCGAATGTTTCCTTTAGGTCGACCATGTGACGTCCAACCTTTGTTTTGATGACTATATCGTCGACGTAAGCCTCCATGTTTCGGCCAATTTGTGAAGAAAATACCTTGTTCACCATTCTTTGGTAGGTCGCTCCTGCATTTTTTAACCCGAACGACATCATGTTGTAGCAATAAATGCCCCCAGCAGCTTGAAAAGCCATCTTCACAACATCGTCCTCGTGCATCTTGATCTGATGATAACCTGAATAGGCGTCGAGGAAGCTCAGAGTGTTGTGCCCAGCTATAGAGTTGACTAGCTTGTCAATACGAGGCAGGGGGTAACTATCTTTGGGGCAGGCCAAATTCAAGTTGGTGAAGTCGATGCACATTCTCCACTTGCCATTAGATTTCTTCACCATGACCACATTAGCTAGCCAGGTGGTATGTGTAGCTTCCTTGATGATACCTGCACTCAAAAGCTTTTGTACCTCAATTTTATTGCCTCCTCTTTGTCACGAGCGAAGCTTCTCAGTTTCTGTGCTTTGTACTTCATGGTCGGGTTAACCTCCAACCTGTGGACAGCGACCTCTTTCTTGATCCCCTTCATATCCTCTACTCGCCATGCAAAGATATCATGACTCTCCTTTAGTAGCTCAACGATCTCTGCTCTTTCCTCAGCTGACAATTGTTTTCCAATCTGGATATTTTGCTCGGGATAAGAAGGATTCGTCATCACTGCTTCCAGTTCATCCACAGCTTCTAGCTCCGGACCATCTCTAAACTGTAGGGTCTCTATGATGATCTCTCGGACCCTCTGTCTTTCCTCGACCCCCAAGTGTGGAGCTTTTTCAATGATCATGTCATCTAGCTCAGCTGCGATTTCACTGGTGGTGGCCCCCGAGATATTGTCGATCTGGAGGCATAGCTCGCCTATGAAGACTTGGTCGACCATAACTGTATCTGAATCGACCATGGTGATTTCGAAGTGACGTTTCGACTCAGTCATGACCTCGTCATGTGAGCAATAGGTCGACTCTTCCACGCAGGTGATCGTAGACAGTCGAGAAGTTGTGGTGACTGATTTTGACATCTTCAAATACCCCTCAGCAGTTTCAATTTCCAGTTCCCTCTTCTTCCTTGTTCGTAGGACATGGTCAAGATATTCTCGAGCTGTGCTTCGTACACAGCCGACTCCAGCTAGCGTGGGGAACTTAACTTGCTGATGGGGGATTGAGGCCACCATTCCAAGTGCGACCTAGCCAGGGATACCCAAAATAGCAGCATAATTACTATTTACATCAATGACAATAAATTTTACCTTAGAGACGACCCTGTAAGGATGTTGGCCTATGTCGACGTCCCCTCGATCTGTCCCTTGGCATCGACCCTGTGGTTGGTGAAGCCTTCCAACCTACCATCATAACGTTCGAGCTGCTCATTTGAGAGTCCCATCTCCTGGAACGTTTTGTAAAACAGAATATCCTTGCAGGCCCTCGTGTCAACTAAGAGTCTGCTCGTCGTACACCCATCAATTAATCCTGGGATAACGAGAACTTGCTCTCTAGCCGCCACATTAGTCGCTAGCTCGTCTGGGTAAAAGCTAATCATCTCATCCCTGATGTAGCTTCTTGGCGGCACATGAGGGGCTTTGTTGAGCTGGAAGATCTTGTGTTTCAGGGCGGTGTTGCTGGCTTGCTCCGTGATAACCCCCAAATTCATCCTAGGCTGTCTCGGCTCTTGCTGTCCACCAGCAGCTCGCTCACCACCGCTTGGCTGAGGCCTTTTCACGTACATGTCGAGCCTTCCCTGATCGACCCACCTTTGAATGATGCGTTTCAAGCTCATACAATCTTCCGTAGTGTGGCCTGTATCTTTATGATAATCGCAGTACTTGCTGTTATCCCGTCTGAACTTATTTGTTGGGTTTATAGGGGCAGGTGGGCCTAGCTCGACTGTGTTCATCATCTTAGTTCGACTTACTGTTAGAGGAGTGAAAGCTTCGGGCACCTTCTCAGTCACCCTAGTTCTGTTCTTACCATTCTTGTTATTACCCCCATTTTTAGCTGAGTCCTTCTTGTCAGTATCAGCGACCTCAGCCTTGGGGCCTTTCCCATTCTTTTTCTCTTTTTTCTCTTCAGCCAGTGCTACATTGTAGGCCTTCTCGAATAGTTCTTGTCGGGTAGTCACAGTCCGGACCGTCAGCTCGTAGTCCAAATCTGCAGAGGCTATCCCATTTCTGAAACAATTGATTACCTCCCTGTCCGTAAGGTCCTCCTCAATCTTGTCGACCATCTCCTTGAATTTGGTATAGTAGCTCATTGAGTTTTCGTTCTTTCCTTGTACCAAGTTATTCAAGTCGGTGACTGTCATATTCCAAGCTCCAGGTTTCGAGAAGCGATCCAAAAATTTCTTCCTCTTATAATACCAAGTCGAGATGCAACCTGGTGCCAAGCCAATGAACCACATAAGGGCTGCCCCAGTGTGAGTGCTAGTAAGTGCCTTACACATCATGTCGTCCTCGTTGGAGACAAAGCACATAGTAGCCTCCAAATGTTGTATATGGCTTTTGGCATTGGTTGCACCCGAATATTTTTCCAGGACGGGCAATCTAAAACCTGGAGGAGGTCGATGGTCGAGCAACTCCTTGGACAAGGGTCGAAGAGCAAAGTCGTTTCGTTCGCCCTTTCTACCATCCTCTTTCCTATCAGCCTCCCATTGTTCAAACTTTTTCTTCCATTGCAACCATTCCCTTGCATCTGAATTGTCGTCCCTAGCATGGGAGACGTCGTTGGATCTTTGCCTTTCCTTTTGGTGAGGTTCCCTCCTCGAGTTAGCTCTGTTCCTGTCGCTCCTAGGGGGAGTTATCTGCCTGCTCCTTCTATCTCTGTGAGAGGGTGACCTCACTGAGTTAACTGGCGACCTGCGCCTTTCATCTCGAACTGGCGACCTGCGCCTTTCATCTCGAATTGGCGACCTGCGCCTTTCATCTCGAACTGGCGACTTGTGCCCATTCCCGTTTCTGTGAGACTGCGACCTCTCCGTCCTGGCAGGCGACCTAGGCCTGTTCCTCTCGGCTTCCCTTTTCCGCCTCAGTTTCGACTCAGCCTCCTGCTCTCTGTTTGTGTTGAGATGACTTCTCAGGTCATCATTGGGGATAGGCATGTGCGTGCGGATAGATCGCTCAACAATTCGGCGCTCCTCATTCGTCATAGCGTTTCCATTTTGCCGAACACTCCTGTCAGGCTGCCTGTTAGAAACTTGGGAGGGGGCTGCCTCTCTGACCTTCTGTCGGCCTGCTCTGTCTCCTCCTCCATTGCTATTAGCTCCGCCAGTATTCGAGCTCGCTCCAAAAGCATCTCCTTTTTGCTAAGGGGATCGGCTGAGGGACCCGGTCTGTCGCCTGCAGCCATTCGCCCTGCTTGAGGACGCTTTGGAGGAGGTTGTACTCCTTGGTCGACCATAGGTTGCTTCTCCCTCCTACCGTCTGGCAGACCCCTGCCATCAGCAACACTATTTGAACGCGTCGCCCTAGCATGATGACGAGGCGGAGGAGGAGGGGGTTGTTTGCAATGGGATTTCCCGCTCCGGCACCAGCATTACCACCGGCGTTTCCTTCATTATGCCCAAGCGAGGCTTCAAAAACGTGTCAGTCCGAAGTTACCATGGTTGTGGGTTGAAGAAAAAAAACTTTCGAGGTCAAGTATGCACGATTCCCGGCAATGGAACCAAACTGATGCTGCAGGAAACGTGCTTATCAATCTCCGTCCACGTTGCAAGACTAATCACTTGGCTCCTTGACTTGAAACACGGAACCCACGACTAGCCGGAATGGTCTCCGACGAAGACCCTCGGGCGTGAGAGTAAGTATGGTGTATGAGAGCTCAAATATTATAATGAACAATGTGTATTCAAAATAACAAAGAGCAATTACCTTGGAACGGTTGATGTTGCCTTGTATTTATAGTTAATTGATGAGAGTCGTATTTGTGGTAGGATTGTATAAAATCCCTTAATTAGTGGAACAGATTCGTGAAAGAGATCTTATCCATATACTCCCTCCGTCCCACGTGAATAGACACCAAAAATCTTGGCACAATAACTAAGGAAAATGAATATAATAATGAAAATGTATGGTAGGAAATGAAGAGAGAGAATGAGTGGAGTTGGTTGAATAAATTGTGTGGTAGGAAATGAAGAGAGAGAATGAGTGGGTGGGGTAGGATGAATATAAAATAATAAATTCTTTTCCATTTTGGGCAGTGTCTATTCACGTGGGACG
This sequence comes from Adenophora triphylla var. japonica, assembly GCA_022495995.1. Taxonomy (NCBI): domain Eukaryota; kingdom Viridiplantae; phylum Streptophyta; class Magnoliopsida; order Asterales; family Campanulaceae; genus Adenophora; species Adenophora triphylla. The sequence continues at coordinate 323,475 of JAFEMH010001844.1, read as the reverse complement.
TTCCAAAAAGGAAATAAGTGTCTATTCACGTGGGACGGAGGGAGTATAACTCCTGATTTGTAGGGAGTCTCGTCACGCTAAGCATTGTAAGTACGCCAGGACTCTGTAGGTCGACGTAACCGGGTAGGTCGAGGTCCCCTGTTGGGTATAGGTCGACCTGACTGATGGGTAGGGCTGGACCGTACCCGAATAGCACATGGATCATAGGGTCGGACCAAGCTAGGTCGGGACCTCGTGGTCGGACAATAAGCTTAAGTCGACTGATCATGATGATGGGCCTTGGGCCTAGTAATAATTAGGCCTAGCCCACTGAGAACGTGGTGGCAATTATATGTTGAGATTGGGCTTTACTCGGAGGGCGAGCCTTGGCGCAACGGTTAAGTTGCTCCTTTGGTGACCATAAGGTCACGGGTTCGAACCTTGGCGAACAGCCTCTTGGCAATTGTCAGGGGAAGGCTCTAGCAAATGGTTCCCTCTCCCGACCCCCGCAAGACGGAGAGCGCTTGGCGCACCGGGGTTTGCCCTTTATTGATTGGGCTTTACTCGCTTGGCCCAACTCGACACTTTTAGTCTGTTCAGGTACATTAAAAAATGCAGTGATTCCGAACTCTATATTGATGAGTAAGTTCAAACTATCCTCACATATTGAAGAGTCCCGTCATTGAAACAATCTAGTATCATTTGTATGCTCAAGCTAGCAGAGTTGTTATTCCGCAAAATTGAGAATGAAAACAACATTTTTTGAATAAATATGAGGATAATGTGTAGGTCCAAATTGACAAGCTCAGAAAAGCGAGCAGCCAAAGAGCGGTAGCTCAAACAATATTTAATTTTCTTTGTAATATATTAAATAATTAATTAAAAGTTAGTCTTATAAAAAATACGTTTTTTCTAATATTAAAGAAAAATCATTTTTACACTGTCACTTAATAATAAATGCAATGACACTTTTGATACTGACACTTTTTTACACTGATACTTTTTTACCATACATTGGCGCTCTTTTATACTATCACTTAATAATATATGCACTGACACTATTTACACTGACATATGTTTACACTAACACTGACTCTTTTTAACACTAACACTGCATTTTTTACACTGTCAGTACTTAATAATAAATGCACTTGCACTCACACTCACACTCACACTCACACTCTGACACTTTTTTACACTAACACTGACACTTAATAATACATGCACTGACACTATTTACACTGGCACTTTGTTAAACTAACACTGTCACTTTTTTACACTGGCATTTAATAATACATGAACTGACACTTTTTACACCGGCACTTTGTTATTGTAACACTGTCACTAGCGGAGGAATCAAAACACATTTTTTCTAACCTTAAAGAAAAATGCATTTTTTTTTTTAAAGATTTTGGCATTCATTAATTAATAATTAAGAACCCAGTTATAAAAAGCGAAAAACGAAAATAAACAAGACCAGACTAGCAAGCAAGAAATTACTCATGACCTTACTCAGCACCCTTTTGAAAGGATGTTTTTTAATGCTATAATTTGTAATTTCCTTCCTTATCTCTCCTTCTCTATGTGTGTGCATGTGTGTGTTTCTATATTTTAAGTGACACCTTGGTGTTGATAATAGGAATTTCTGAGGTCGAAAAGCTACAAAAATTTTAGACACATAACTCTAATACATTCTTGTTACAAGCAGCATACAGCCAATACATATATATTATATATATATATACACATATACTGTATGTATCTATATACCCTCTTAAAAAGAGAAATTTTCAAAAAAAAATGTGGTGGACCACCATCTGCTAAATCTATGGCTGACCGGCTTTAAATAAAAATACCCTAAGGCATAAAGATAAAAAGAGAGAGGACGAACAAGAAAGAGTTACAAGTCTTCTGCTAGCTAGAGAGAGGGGGGGAGGAAGAGAGAGAGAGATTTTTTTAGAGAGAGAAAACCTTAGTATTTAGCCTTCATAGTTTTTGGTGTTTTCTCTTAGAAGCCAAAAAAACAAAGGGTCTCACTCTCAGATCTCACTCTTTGTGATTGTTAAAACCCTTTATAAGATTAATTTTTGTTTTTTGGGAAGGTTGTTTTAATTTTTAGGGTTCTTTGTGGTATACATTTTGTTGTTTTGAATAAAACCAAGATAATATTTCTGTTTGTTTCCGGAGAAACTCTAGCTTGGTTTTTGTTTTAGCAGCTGCTAAAATACAAGTGAAGATTTTTAAGGTTTTCTTGTTTTTGATCTGTGAGAGATGCAAATGATGTCTGGTCATGAGATGTTTTCTGTTCTTCCTTCTTCACTCAAAGGGAGTGGGATTCCAGCTCTTCAAGAACATGAACCAAACCCTAACCCTAAGCCTACTTCCAATCTCAAAAAGAAGAGGAATTTGCCAGGCACACCAGGTAATTATTTAACCAAAGCTTCAATTTTTTTGTTATTTCTAACTTTTTGTATATGCATACACATGCATATATATGAACATGAATTGTAGTGTGTGTGTGTGTGTGTGTAAGTCTAGATGTTATTTTTTTTCTCAAGAATTGTTCTCACTCCGTCCCAAAAAAAAATGTTCTTAAAAAAATTATTATTTTTTGGATATTTATTTTCGGACGGAGGAAGTATGTTCTTTAACTCTTAGGAGCATTATTATGTGCTTCCCAATTGTAATTTGAGGAAATTAGCTTAAATTTTTAACAGAATGAACTTTAATTAGCACACCTATTTAAGCTATTCTTTGTGTAATATTCAATACTTGATTCTTATTTATGGACATGGTTTTGCTTAAAAATGGACTTAATTTAAGCAATTCATTGTATAATATTGACTTATATTTGAATTTCAGTTCGTATATGACCTTCCTGGAAAAAAATCGAAGCCAAAAATTTTTCATAATGGGGTCGAAAAATATTATAGTGTAATTTTTACTTAAATTGAAGGGGGTCAAAAGCATAATTTTTAGAGATACAAAGCCATTTTCTCCAAAATTAAAGGTGCTAAACTGTCAAGGGGGTCATGTGACACCCATGACTTTGGGGTGGCCATATTTGGGCTTCAAATAAAATTTTAAAGAATAAATTAAAAAATTTATGAAGTTAATTTATACCCTAATTGTTTTTTCTTATATGATTACAGATCCAGATGCTGAGGTGATTGCACTTTCACCAAAGTCTCTAATGGCGACTAATCGATTCGTCTGCGAAATCTGCAACAAAGGCTTCCAAAGGGACCAAAATTTGCAGCTTCATCGAAGAGGTCACAATCTTCCATGGAAGCTCAAACAAAGAAATAAACAAGAACAAATAAGAAAGAAAGTTTACATATGCCCGGAAAAGACTTGCGTCCACCACGAAGCTTCTCGAGCTCTTGGAGATCTCACCGGAATAAAGAAGCATTTCAGCCGGAAACACGGCGAGAAGAAGTGGAAATGTGAGAAATGTTCAAAGAAGTATGCAGTTCAAAGTGACTGGAAAGCTCATTCCAAGACTTGTGGGACTAGAGAGTACAAGTGTGACTGTGGAACACTTTTTTCCAGGTATTTAATCTAATTATTCCCTAGTACAATCTATGTTCTTGTTCAGAAATATTTATGGGTATTGTCTGAAATTAATAAATGCCCACCTAGAAAAAAAAAATTAACAAAGTTGAATTAAATGAGACAAAGTTGAAATGAATACATTCTAAAAATGGGTTGTACATTTATTTGTTTTGCAGGAAGGATAGTTTTATTACACATAGGGCATTTTGTGATGCATTGGCTGAAGAAAGTGTTAGGCTCACTTCTGTGGGTACTAATAACTTGAGCTTCAAAAATGATGGCATGAATGAGACTGTTATTAATCCTCAACCCAATTTCCAACATGGGTTTTCTGGAATTTCCCATTTCGGGTCGGGTTTTGGATCCGATTTCGGTGATCAAAACAAGCCTAGGTTATCACTTTGGTTGGATCAAGCTAATTCTCAGATGAATCTCAATCCTATGGACATGAATTCCAATTCAAATCTTTACAATATGTCATCAAGCTCCACAGGTTTAGTTGATATGGTACAAATGGCCTCCAACAATGCTTTTGGTTCATCCCCCATGGGTAATTTTGGAAATTCAACCCCGTTGCCGAATTTATCGTTGTCGCACTTACCGGAAGGTCTTAAAGAGGAAACCCTAGCTTCTATTTATGATAACCAAGCCCATCAACCCGAATCATCGGGGCCCATGTCTGCAACCGCACTTCTTCAGAAGGCAGCCCAGATGGGTTCAACCAGAAGCAACCCATCCTTTTTTGGTACAAGTTTTGGGCTCATGAACTCTTCCTCTTCTTCGGCGACAAATTTGGTCAACAATCATCTACCACAACATAGAAATGATGAAATGCAACAAGTTTCAACAGCTATGATTCCGCCAGCAAGTACTCAACCGAGTAATCTTGATCATCAAGTAATGATGCAAGCTAGGGTTTCACAAAATGATGCAATGCCAATGAAGGTGCACCCGGGGTTGAGTGGGGTGGATAACAGCTTAACAAGAGATTTTTTGGGTGTGGGAGGAGAAGGTGGCCGGCCATTCTTGCCACAAAATTTAGTCAAGTTTGCCTCGTTTGGCTCAGCAATGAGCCAATTTGCCGTTAATCATTAAGAAGTACTCCGTATTTATTTGTTTGTATGTTTGTTTGCTTGTTTATATGTACGTTGATTAATTTCTAATGTATCATGACAGTACAATATTTTATTTTCCATCGACCACCGCAACATAATAACAAATTTATTATCTGAGTGCCAGACTCGCTGGGTCTGCGACGATCCCACGTTCCAAACCCGTAATCAAAAAAATTTATCACCGGAGCAGTTTGGTTTATGCATGCAAACCCCGAAGGGTAAATTCCCTAAGAAGTCTTCATATGCAAAAGAAACTGGTTACATAAGTGAAACTCAGTTCTTACCACATGACATGTTTGCATATATACTTATTTTTAAGAGCTTAAAACATGGGTATAAGTGGCATAACTAATTTGTTGTTTTAAATATATTTTTCTTTTTTTCCCTAAAAATAATATTTTTATTTTTATGGAGTTGGCATGTGGGTCCCAATATGTGTTGGAAAATGACTTAACAAGAAGTCACATTCACCCATGCAATGTTGTTTGTATTTCTTCTTGTTTTTCTTCCTGTCTTTGGTCTCTTAACTTTATTGTGGGGCGCTCTCTCTCTCTCTCTCTCTCTCTCTTCTTTGCTTTATTATTATTTTTTTTCTGAAAATTGAAAAGCACAAAGTTCTAGGGAAATGCGTTGACCATCCGTCAAAGTAATCGGCCTATCATTTTTGTCAACCTTCGTGGGTTAAGAATCCTGTTTAGTCTTGTTTGTAAAGACACCTTTATGGTGTAGTTAACGTGGGATGTTTGGTTTTATTTTGGAAATATGAAAAGCTTATTCAGAATTTTTAACTTTGTCAAAACTCGAAAAAATAAAATGAAATAAAAAAATCAAACTTCATTCTATTTGTTCAGGCAAAAATTATATATTAATATGGTTTGTGTTTACTATATTTAACATAAACATACGACTCACATTTTACTAATGAATCGATAGTCAAAAATATTCCATCCAGGATATCTTAATGTCAAAGCAATCAAGAATAAGTTTGAGAACTTTTTGAACATTTATATTGGGACAGAGGGAGGGAGGGCGTGATTAGGTCGTTTAACCTATTTGTACTACATAAGTTACTACTTTCTCCGTTTCAAAATACTTGTAGTTATAGAATGTTTCACACATATTAAGAAAATCAATTACTACATATCAAATAGTCTAAATTACCTTTTGAACATTTCAAGTAAATAAGCAGTTAAATGCATTTACAACGACAACTATCTAATTATAAATAAGGATAGTTTAGAAAAAATGTGTCAAAATTTTATGAAAAAAATGTAAAACTGCAAGTATTTGGGAGCAAAAAATATCTTCTAAAACTGCAAGTATTTTGTTACAGATGGAGTGCTCTATATTATTCTTAATCTCAAGTGAAATTAAAATTTGGTTATGGCAAAATATAATGCGTCATAGGATTCTCTTTCCTTTTCCCTCTTCTTGGGTCTTTTAATACTTTATTGTTGACTCGAAAATAAATTAATTCAAAACAATTATATATGAAAAGGAGTTTTTAGTTCCTCAAGGGTAAAAGTAATCTAATCTACCTTGGAAATTAAGGTCAAATGTATATATTTAACTCATGGCCATAAAGGTGAAAAAAAAAAAAAATTAAGATAGAAAGTGTTCTTGGAAAGTGGATAATTTGGAGTTTAAGGTATCCAAAGTTGTAGTTCCAAGTTAACCTTTTATTGATTGATGATCAAATATGTGAATGGTGTTTAGAAAGTTAAAAAGGTTGTACCTTTTTCTTTTCTTTTTTTTCATGTCGATTATGGTTGAATAATGAGGAATGGGAAACCCTAATAGGCGTTGGGTTAGGAAATTGTCAGTGATCCCTTTGGAAAGTTTATTTTGACTTTCCTATTAGCTTTATTAACTTTCGGTGTAAGATTTATGAGAGGGTTTGTAACGACTCAGTTATAATTTATATTCCCTCCGTTTCGTCCCAAAATGTTTGTCTCATTTGACTTTTTTGTTGAACTTTGACCACAAATATATGACAATTTAATTATGTTCATGAAATTCTAAAAATTCCTATTGATTCACCATTAATAATATTATCAACAACAACTTTTAGAATTTCATGAACATGATTAATCTCTCATAAATTTGTGGTCAAAGTTCAACAAAAAAGTCAAATGGAATAAACATTTTGAGACAGAGAGAGTAAGTTATAACTGAATCGCTAATACTATTGATAAGAGATGTTTAATTTGAATGGACGGTAGAATGTTCAAATTAATTAAGCATTCCTTATCATCAATATTATTCTTTTCAAACAATATTATTGAATTTTCTATTAGCTTTATTGAGGCTCCGTTTGTTTGGGGGAAAATGTTTTTCAGAAAACATTTTCCTCATTTTTCGGTGTTTGTTTCGCATCAAAAAATGGAAAAAACTTCATTTTTATCTTATTTTCCGGAAAACATTTTCATTTTTCGGAAAACATTTTGCCGAAAATCATTTTCCGAAAAATATTTTACGTTAAACAAACGGAGCCTGACTTTGGAATATGAAATACTATTGAAAAGGGATGCTTAATCTAAATAATAGAGGAATGGTCAAACTAAATGTAACGACTCAGTTACACTGTAACCACCACTATCACAAGTGGAGTAGTATTTCATACTCAATAGTATGTCTAAAAGATACTCCTTACAATAATTATATTTTGATTTTGTGGTCATTTAATTAAATTTGGAAAAAATTCATTGTTATATTTACTTTTATCATTGATTTTTTTTTTTATCAATGTGGCACAAATAATGATGTCATTTTATACCCAAAACTTATCATCATTACTTTTATTAAATGAATTTTTTACAAAACTAACACCCAAATAGAATTTGAAGATCAAATAACAAATAATTGTTCAAAATGTAACAACTCAGTTACAATTTGTAACCACCACTATCACAACCTGTCACCACCACCATCACCATCATACTTTTTTAAAGTTTGATGATTTTAATGTTTAACCTCAGACTTTAATGTTATAACAGATATATCAATTACATAACACATCGATATACGTGTTTCACCAACTTTGATATGTTCAGGACAGAGGGCAATAATATTATTATCAACTGGTAATCACCAAATACAATCTCTAATCTAATGAACGAATTCTTGATCACAAGAATTCACAACTGTTCAAACCTTAAATATAGAGAAACAAAGAGACAAGAAAACCATTGAAAATCACTACAAGAAAAAGCACATTCTACGATGGTCGTATGTGATGGCTGCCACGTCCATCACATAATATTGCATTTATGCGATGAATAAAGCCATCGTAGATTGAGTCATCGTCTCTTTAATTTTGGTTCCTTGCCGCGTCTCTTAAAATTTGGCGGCCTCCGGAAAAGAAATAGGCGGGAGACATATTAGTATAAACGATTGCTATAATAAAAATGTGACGGCAATAGCAATCGTATATAATAAATATATATAATTTCTAATTTAAATAGTAAATTTTATCTTTATTTATAAATCGCGATTAATTTACCATCGCCTAAGGAGATTTTTTTCATTTTTTTTTAATTTTTTTTATATCATTAAACCTTTAGGAATCAGACATTGAATCCTAAACCTAAAATAATAGCATCACACTTCTCGTTCTCTCTCTTCCTCCAAAACTCGTCTTCCCCTTCTCTCTCTAATCGGCGGTGCCTTCCTCGCTCTACGATCGGCGGTGCCTTCCTCTCTCTACGATCGGCGGTGGTCGTCTTCTGAAACCCGTTCTTCTGCAAATCCCGCTGCAAGCCCAAGAAGGTATATCTTCTTTCTTCTTCTCTGATTGATTCCGTACATGTCTCTCTCTCTCTCTCTCTCTCTCTCTCTCTCTCTCACTCTCTCTCTCTCTCCATGCTATCAAGTCTAAATTCTATGTAAAAGTTTTCATTTTACATGGTCTAGATCCCTCCACTCCATCCGATTTTGCCTTTGTTCCCAATTTTTACATGCCCTAAATCCTTTTCTCTCTCGATTTTGTAGCTAGGGTTTTTGTTGCTTTGTTTTGAGCTAATTAATCCTGTTCTTTTCTTTTTGGACTACATTGATGCTTCATTCCATGTTTCTTGATTATGTAACATATTTATAGTGATAAAAGAGATAAAGTTGTTTAGATTCATCTGGTAATTTCTTAATGGGTGTATGACACTGGCTGCTTAAATTTTAGTTTTTTTCCAATTACTTTTTTTCTATTTCAAGCGCATAACCGATATCGATTTTATAAATTGTGTGCTATAATTATAAATCATTAAGAAATCTTAATTTATAACATGCTTAAAGATGTTTTGATAGGATTAATTGGTTTTGCTGGAGAAATGTCTCACAATCGAAATTGGATGTATAGGCATGATTGTGATAATGATAGCTATGTGGAAAATTTTATAAAAGGAGTTGAAGAGTTTCTTGACTTTGCTTTTTCTCACCCAGATTGTATGGCTCATGGCAAGATAAGATGTCCATCAAGTAAATGTAATTTTAGCGTATTTAAGACATGAGAGCATGTACGAATTTGCTTACTTAATAATGGGTTTGTGCCGGACTATAAAAGGTGGAGTCAACATGGGGAATCAAACATTGAAATGGAAACTATTAACCTAAAAAATGAGAGAAATGTGAATTGGGGGAGTGAAATGTTAAGGAAAGCCGTGGGTCCAAATTGTGATTCATATAATGAGAATCCTAATATGCATGCAAAAATGTTTTTTGATTTATTTGAGTCTTGCAATTAACCATTGTGGAACGGGTGCACATCTCACACCATACTCACGGCAGTAAGTCAATTGTTACACTTGAAATCTGAGTATGGGATTCCCAATAAGGGGATTGATGCACTATTGACATTTTTAAAGGGAATCTTGCCGAAGGATGAGAAATTGCCAAAATCTTATTATAAGTGTAAAGCCTTAATGAAGGGTCTAGGTTTGCCTCATGAGAAAATACATGCTTGTGAGAATGATTGTGTGTTGTTTTGGGGGAGGAACAAAGACTTGATATCATGTCCTACATGTGGTGGGTCTAGATATAAAAATCTTGAAAATGCCACAATTGAGAAACGTAAGCCTATACCTAAAAAAGTCATGCATTATTTCCCTCTCATTCCTAGGCTTCAAAGACTTTATTTGTCATCAAAAACTGTTGAACACATGAGGTGGCACAGTGTAAAACGTATGGATGTTGAAGGTGAGATAAGGCACCTACGTATGGCAAGGCTTGGAAAGATTTTGATCAAAATTATCCGTCCTTTGCCGCCGATTCTCGCAATATAAGACTAGGCTTAGCAACTGATGGGTTCAATCCCTTTGGGCACTCTAGTAAGCCACATTCAACATGGCCCGTTTTTGTAGTCCCATATAATCTACCACCGTGGATGTGTATGAAACCAGCATACATGTTTATGCCTTTAGTTATTCCAGGCCCAAAAGCCCCTAAAGACCTTGATGTGTTTTTAGAGCCACTAATTGAGGAAATGAAGACATTATGGTATGAAGGGGTTGATACTTATGACATTTCACTCAAACAGAATTTTAGTATGAGGGATGTATTAATGTGGACAATCAGCGACTTTCCTGCCTACGGAATGTTGTCTGGTTGGAGTACACATGGAAAGTTGTCATGTCCTGTTTGTATGGATAACACAATAGCTTTCAGACTGGAGAAGCTTAATTCCTCCGGTGCAAATTGTTTTGCCCCTTGCTGCCCCTGCTCCTGTTGTTCCTCCAGTGCAAAATGCCCCTATTATTCCTCCTGTGCAAAATGTCCCTGAAGTACCCGTAATTCGACCGAGAAAAACTCGTGGTGTAACCAAGGGTGTAAAGGCACCCAAAGCTGGTCATGAAAAGGTTTTAGTTACTGTTCTTAAGCGCACGTAAGTCCTATTTAATGAATAACTATATATATCGTTAATATCAATTAACTTTTATTCATGAGCTAGTTGTGTATACTGCCTGACTTATCTCTATGGTTAACCTTTTCATACATTTTCTTAGTTACAAATAAGAAAGATAAACTCGTAAATCTTAGGCAGAGTTGAATTTTCTTGCTGAGAATTGTGTGTCCAAATTTGTCTAAACTAAGATGATTCAAACATAAGGGTGGATAATTATAGGCAAAGCCCTAAATTCATGTCAAACCAGGAGTCAAAGATCAAAATGTTGAAGTTTACTTTTTCAGTTAAAAAGTTTTAATTATTTCGATTTTATGCATCCCTGTGACTGTAAGAGGATAACAAGTGTTTTTAGGCAAGGTTGGATGTGCTTGCTCGATTTGAAGAATGATTGATCTCTCTCTCTCCCCCCCTCTCTACTCTCTATCTCTACACACAAGCACAAGACACATAGAGGACAGACCTTAAGGTTAACTAGTCGTTATTTGCCACTCCGAAATTGTATAAACCAATTCCAAAACTCTTGCTATTTGTCACTTTTTAGTTAGTACTCATCCCGTCCTGGGCGGAATCATGTTTAAAGCTCTGTTTTTTTAGATTACAACCGGCTAAGGCAACTTCAAAGATTGGCCCTATCTTTAGAAGAAGCTGTAATGAAGTCAGAACACATTGGTGGCAATGGAAGGTAGAGGATGACTTATTAGATCCAGTGTGGGCAGAATATCTGGTAACATTTCATTCCATTCATAACTTCCTTTATTTTTATAGAATAAAAATAACATGACTTGAAGATATTTGTTTCTTTGTAGAGGTACTTTAGGTTTGCTTCACCTAGTGAAGAAACTAGAGGGAGAAGAGTTTGGGAGTATATAGTCAAGTCAAAACTATCCAAAATACCTTCATGAGTGGAAGAGAAATGCAATTAAGGCCCATGGATTTATAGCGGCTGCGAAGAACCACACACCTAAATGGACAATCGATAGAGTATGGCATGGATTATGTGATTACTGGATGAGTCCTGCCTTTCTAGCATCAAGTTTGAAGCACAAGCTAAACCGATCATCAAAAAAAAATATTCCGCATACATCAGGCAGGATTCCTTATGAGCAAGTTGACTTGCAGTTGGTAAGTAAATATTATCTTATAATATTTTTTAAATTTTTTTTGAGGTGGGATGGATGGAGTATATTTTGTAGTGGTACATTGGGATTTCATTATTGTTTTTATCAACATACAGTATGATAGCTTGGGTCGTCCTCCGACTCAAATCGAAAGGTTTACTGAAACTCACATCAGAAAGAGGAAAAACAATGACAATGATGAGATGATATGGGTTACTAAAGAGGCTGAACAACTTGAGGTACAATTCAAACTTTATTTATATATATTTTTTCTGTTTTTAATTGAATTGTATAAGAGTAATGATACACAAATCGATAATTTTCTAGCGAAAGTTTTAATCAAGTATTTCTGTAAGTTTTTTGATCTGGGTTGTGAGAAAATTGTAGTAAGTGTTATCTTATTTGATCCTGCCTTTTCCTTAGAAAAAATATGAACTGGGTTGTGAGAAAATTGTTTGTCTATTAAGGCCTGTACATGTTTGATTTGTATTATTGTGTTTCAATTTTGAGAAAATTGCCTGAGTGTTGGTTTACTAGGTTGCTGTTTGGTTGCGAGAAATGGATGAAAATGTAAAAATTTATGGAATGTCATGGAGGTTTTGACTTTTGACTTTTTACTAAACTCAGTTAGGTGGAGTTTTAGAATGGGGAAATGCTGTTTCAGTTTGGTTGCTAGTGTAACTTTAGCCAGTAATGACATGAAAGGTTTCTTAACTACTAATTCCTCCGTTCCAAAATGAATGTCTGAAATTGCTAATTCATTTTGGGAAAGAGGTAGTACATCACTTCCACATTAATTTTGTAATTGTAACAAAATACTTTGGATTCTTTTAGTTTCTAGTTCTTTTTTTTTTTTTTTGCTCAGGGAGTAGGAAAAAATTGTGGCAACCAGAAACCAGCTAAAGAATGAGGGAGTTATAAAGGCCTTGTTTGGGAGAGGGGGTTGTTTCACATTGTTCTTTCATATTGTCTGGTACAAGAAAATAACATTTTAGTGTGTGCCTACTAATGTTTTGTGCTTACTTGTTGCTGCAAATGTGCTTTTAAGATAAATTACATTGTTTTGATTTATTATATGAGAGTTGATATTTATACTTTCTTTGTTAATATTCATAGGAGGTCTATGCAAAAGAATTACGCCAAGCAAATGGTTTGGACTCAACTACTCCTGTCAATGCAATTCTTCACCCCGGATGTGAAGCCGTTTTAGATCCTGGTTGCAAGACATGGACAGCAACAGTTGGTGGCGTTCAAAAAGGTAGGTTGTTTGGTCGGCCAAGGGAGAAGTGGCAAAAACGATCGAGTAGCGCTTCTTCTGTTGATTATGCTGCATATTCCGACTCACAATCTGCGCGGGACAAGATGCTGAAGTTGAAAAAAAAAATGGAGGACCAAACAACTTTTTATGCAAACATGTTTACAACTTTGGGTCCTATCTTGGCGTAATTGATCGAGAGATGTGGGATAGCTCCGTTTGAATTCCCCTTTTCCAAATGACTCCACACCTATTTCTCGACGGCATCCAATATTCCAACAAATGAATCTCCTTTAGATGATGCAGGTGACGGTGATGATATGCTAGCTATGTGAGAAGCAAAATATTTTGGTTCTATACTTTAATGATTAATAGCCAAGTATGGGTATTTTTGGACATGTTTATATGCTTGGTTTACTTTTGGACTTGTACAGCTCTTGCTGCTATGCATACTTTAAGACATGTTTAGGTGTTTATTTTATTTTGTAATGTTACAACCTGCATGCTTGGTTTATGCATATTTTAATACCGTTTAAATTTTATATAATGGCAAAACTGGTTTGTTTCAGCTTTACCATTTTTATTTATATTTCTAAAATATGCATGGGTGCAGATTTGAAATTAAAAAAAATGTTGACCTAGTCATATGCGATGGCTAATGCAATCGTAATAGGTGGATAGGTACAAACGGCATAGTCATTTATACGATGGCAAACTAATCGCCGTCTAGGAGATTATGCGAAGGCTATTTACTTTTAAAATTAATCAATAAATAAAAATATATTATACGATGGCAAAATCATCGACTTCTATGACATTATACGATTGCTTTATATTTTTCTAATTTAAAAAATAAAAATAAAAATGTTATGCGACTGCATTGGCCATCGTATAATATATACAAATTTATACGATTGCTTTACTAATCGCATATACCTTCAGCGACAAGGGATTATGCCATTAACTTTTCGACGATTTAAGTCATCGTCATTTATTTAGGCGATGGTTTTATTTGTATTTGCGATTGATTTTAGCCGTCGTAAAAATCCAATTTTCTTGTAGTGAATCTATAATTATTGATCTGTATCACAATAGAAATTACAATATCAAAAAACAGTTAGCGAATATGGCTTATTTATACTGCCTATTTCTAACCATTCAGGGTTTTAAAACCCTGATCCAAGCTTCCACTGAATCACGCCAAAATCAGTATAGAGCGCGATCACCTCTTCCCCCAAAACTGGCACCGTGCAATCGTCCCAAGGATGGGCGCGATTGCTCACTATTCACAGAAACTTGGCGCGGTCGCGCGCTTGCCTCCGTGCGGTCGCTCCACAGCTGGTGTGTCAAGAATTTCGAAATTCATAGTCTAATCCTATAATTTAGGAGTCCCCATATAACACCAAACTCAACATTTAAGATACTCCACAACCACTATTTGACCTCCTCAATTCAACGATAAATCTATTCCGGCCAACCTCTCCTTCTTTACTACCACACCATCTCGTCAACTTGATTGAGTTAGCTCACTGAACTCAATTTTCTTCATAGGAGCCAAATCAATCTTCAAACTGGCTTCTGAGAGCACAAACTAATCAAATTCAACTTCAAGTCCGGCAAAAAATTAAAATTAAAATCAAAGAAATCGAAGTTATTGATCAATTTACCCGAGTCTTGGTAGTCGGAGATTGTGATGTGAGAATCTGAATCTACAGTTTGCAGAATTGAAGTAAATGGATTATTTTATAGGATATGGTTACAAGCCTCACACAGAAAACAAGAGGCTAGAAGTAGGATTTGTATATTTGGACATTCATTTTTGGACGGATGGAGTAGTAATTTATTAAGATAGAAGTAGGATTTGTATATTTGGACATTTATTTTGGGACGGATGGAGTAGTAATTCATTAAGAAAGAAAGGGGAAAATCATTGAATTGAAGGAGCACCTGTTGCAAGGCATTCCCAAGCAACTCCACCAGAAGCTCATCTCCTTGTGATCTTACAAAGTCAACATCTGAACACATCAACTGACCATCTTCAAGACTGTTATCGCGATGATTGTTGGTAGTCATAGAAGACTAATTAATTCGGGAGATTGCACTTCAATCTCTTGCATCACTATTTATAATATTGCGTAGTTAATTCTTTTATTGCCAGTCGTATCTAACACCTTCGTTACAGCTTCCACTGCCTACATTGGAAGCATCACAATTTTTTGTCAAATAGAATTAAACAATCACTTGCGCAGATCAGATCAGATGCATGCTAGTTGAAGTGTCCAAAGTGCAATGCAATAATATACTCCCTCCCGTCACAAAATGAATTTTGATCAATTATTTTAGATTTGATAGAGATATGATAGAGTCCTAATGTATATTCTATTATTTCTTGTATATTCCTTCCTAAATAGGTCTCTCCAATTATGGTACACAATTGTATTTGTAATAGACTAGGATACTCTTTCCATATAGGACTCTTCAAGACATGTATATATATTCTTCAATGCTGAAAGAATAAAATCAAGTTATTCAATATTCTCTTTCTCTACATGGTATCAGAGCTTTAGATCAAACCTAGGTCTCTCTCCAAATCTCTCCCTCGCCCTCTCCTCACTATGGCAACTGAATTCTCTCCTGTCTTTCTCCCTAACGCCGCCGAGGAAGGCAAACCTATCATTGTCGTATCCCTCTCTCACATCCTAAAACTATCTTCCACGAATTACATAGCATGGAAAATCCAAATCGAGGCTACCTTACAAGGCTATGGCCTTTTTCACTATATTGATGGTACTCTCCTAGCCCCACCACAACACTTACCATCCAAAACCCCGAAAACCCCCACTGCCACCCCCACCGCTGTCACCAAAACAGCCACCACCTCTGAGCCTACTCCTAATCCCTCCTACACTACTTGGTTTTGCCAGGATAAACTCCTGCTAGGTGCCTTGGTCGGAACTCTCTCTCCATCCCTTGTCCCTCTCATATCTCAATGTACCACCTCCCTCGATGCTTGGAAAACCTTGGCCAAAACCTATGCCAATCCATCCAAAGGACACCTCAAACAGATTAAAGATCGCCTCCGCAATATCGCTAAAGTCCCTCGTTCCATAACCGAATATATGCATGACCTTAAAACCTGTGCTGACCAACTTGCCTCTCTAGGAAGACCTCTAGATCCCGAAGACCTCGTTGATAAAGTTCTTGACCAACTCAATGATCCCGACTTTGATAGCATTGTTCTTGCGGTTCAAAGCAGGGAAAATCCCATATCTTTTGATGAGCTTCATGAAAAATTGATCACAAAAGAGCTCACCATCAAACAAACCACCAAAAATTCACCCAGCTTTCCGGCCTCTGTTCATGCCACCAACAAACAGCCACCAAGGTCCTTCTATCCACATCGCTCTCCCAACCCACAGCAAGGTCTTCTTCCAACCCCCACGGCTCAGACAAATTCCAACAGTCCCAGGCCTTCGGTTCCATTCAAGGGGAAGTGTCAATGGTGCCGAACTCAAGGACACTATGTTACTCAATGCCCTCTCTTCAAACAACAGTATCCTATGGCTCAGGCTCCAACCCCCAACCTCAGCAACAACCCTCGGCCATCCAACAGAACACCCACACCTGCAGCATACAACACTTCATGTGCTCCTCAAAATCTTCCTGCTTGGCTCCTCAATAGTGGGGCTACACATCATGCTACCAACGATCTTGACACTCTTGCCATGCACTCTCCATACAATGGCACGGAGGAACTTCTCATTGGGGATGGATCCGGTCTTAACATAGCCAACACCGGTTCTTGCTCTTTCTCTACTCCTTCTTCTACATTCCTTTTGAATAATGTTCTTCATGTCACTACAAGGAAAACCGGAAATAGAGACGGAAAATTAGAGACGGACGGAGTCTGTAGCTAATTTGGCGACAGATTAGAGACGGAACCAAAAATTAGAGACGGAATCTGAATCTGTCTCTAAATCAGAGACGGAATCTGAATCCGTCTCTAATTCAGAGACTGATTCTGAATCCGTCTCTAAATCAGAGACGGAATCTGAATCCGCCTCTAATTCAGAGACGGAATCTGAATCTGTCTCTAAATCAGAGACGGATTCTGAATCCGTCTCTAAATTAGAGATGGGTTCAGATTCCGTCTCTAAACGTTGGAGACAGATGTTGAATATGTCTCTAAATCAGTGACAGATTTTAATCCGTCTCTAAATTAGAGACAGATTAAACATCTGTCTCTAAAAGTTTAGAGACAGATTTAGCACTCGTCTCTAAATCAGAGACAGATACATAATCCGTCTCTAATTTAGAGACAGATTCAAAATCCGTCACTGATTTCGAGACAGATTCAACATCTGTCTCCAAATTTTAGAGACAGATTTTGTATCTGTCTCTAATTTAGAGACAGCTTCAAAATCCGTCTCTAAATTAGAGACAGATTCAGAATCCGTCTCTAAACTTTGGAGACGGATGTTGAATCTGTCTCTAAATCAGAGACAAATTTTAATCTGTCTCTAATTTAGGGTATAAGGTATAAGGTTTAGGGTTTAGGGTATAGGGTTTAGGGTTTAGGGCTTAGGGTTTAGGGTTTAGGTTATAGGGTATATGATTTAGGGTTTAGATTATAGGGTATCTATAGTATAAATTAGACCCCTCCATGAACAGTTGAATGAATAGTTTCATTCGCCGAAATTCCCATTTTGCCCTCACTTTTTTGTCTCTTTCCCATTTTGCCCTTAAAAAAAACGTGTCCGAGGACACGGGCTTAATTAAAAAAAATAAAAAATTAACGTGTCCTCTGATACGGGCTTATTCTAGTAATGTATAAGGTTTAGGGTATAGGGTTTAGGGTATAAGGTATAGGATCTAGGGCTTAAGATTTAGGGTATAATGTATATGTATATGATTTAGGGTTTAGCTAGTATATAGTGTACAAGGTATAAGGTTTAGGGTTTAGGGTTTATGGTTTAGGGTATAAGGTATAGGGTCTAGGGCTTAGAGTTTAGGGTATATGGTATAAGGTTTAGGGTATAGTGGTTAGAGTTTAGGGCTTAGGGTTTAGAGTTTAGGGTATAAGGTATAAGGTTTAGGTTTAGGGTTTAGGATATAGGGCTTAGAGTTTAGGGTATATGGTATAAGGTTTAGGGTATAGTGGTAGGGCTTAGGGCTTAGGGTTTAGGGTATAGGGTATAAGGTTTAGGGTTTAGGGTATAGGGTTTAGGGTTTAGGGTATAGGGTTTAGGGTATAGGGTTTAGAGTATAAGGTTTAGGGTATAGTGGATAGAGTTTAGGGCTTAGGGTTTAGGGTTTAGGGTTTAGGGTTCAGGGTTCAGGGCTTTGGGTTTAGGGTATAGGGTATAGGGCATAAGGTATAAGGTTTAGGGTATAGGGTATAAGGTTTAGGGTTTAGGGTTTATGGTTTAGGGTATAAGGTAGAGGGTCTAGGGCTTAGAGTTTAGGGTATAGGGTATAAGGTTTAGGGTTTAGGGTATAGGGTTTAGGATTTAGGGTTTAGGTTATAGGGTATATAATTTAGGGTTCAGATTATAGGGTATAATGTATAAGGTTTAGGGTATAGGGTTTAGGGTTTAAGGTATAGGATCTAGGGCTTAAGGTTTAGGGTATAATGTATATGTATATGATTTAGGGTTTAGCTAGTATATAGGGTACATGGTATAAGGTTTAGGGTTTAGGGTTTATGTTTTAGGGTATAAGGTATAGGGTCTAGGGCTTAGAGTTTAGGGTATAGTGGTTAGAGTTTAGGGCTTAGGGTTTAGGGTTCAGGGTATAGGGTATAAGGTATAAGGTTTAGGTTTAGGGTTTAGGATATAAGGCTTAGAGTATAGGGTATAGGGTATAAGGTTTAGGGTATAGGGTTTAGAGTATAAGGTTTACGGTATAGTGGATAGAGTTTAGGGCTTAGGGTTTAGGGTTCAGGGCTTTGGGTTTAGGGTTTAGGGTATAGGGTATAAGGTATAAGGTTTAGGGTTTAGGGTATAGGGTTTAGGGTATAAGGTTTAGAGTATAAGGTTTAGGGTATAGTGGATAGAGTCTAGGGCTTAGGGTTTAGGGTTCAGGGCTTTGGGTTTAGGGTATAGGGTATAAGGTAAGGTTTAGGGTTTAGGGTATAGGGTTTAGGGTTTAGGGTATAAGATATAAGGTATAGGGTTTAGGGTATAAGGTTTAGGGTATAGGGGTTAAGGTATAGGAATTAGGGTTTAGGGATTAGAGTTTAGGGGTTAGGGTTAGGGTTCAGGGTTTAGGGTATAAGGTATAAGGTTTAGGGTATAGGGTGTAGGGTTTAGGGCTTAGAGTTTAGGGGTTAGGGTTCAGGGTATAGGGTTTAGGGTATAGGGTTTAGGGTATAGGGTATAGGGTATAGGATTTAGGTTTAGGGTTTAGAGTTTAGGGTTTAGGGTTCAGGGTATAGGATTTAGGGTATAGGGTTTAGGGTAGTCCGTCCCTCTTTTGACTTTTCTTCTATATAATTTCATTTGTTTAGTTTTTTTCTATCTTTTTTTATATACCTTTTTGTAAAAAAAATCACTAATTATCAAAGGCTAAAATATTATTTTCTAGTCAATAAAAAATTAAAAAAAAAATAGAAAATAAATATAGGATAGTCCGTCCCTCTTTTGACTTTTCTTCTATATACTTTCATTTGTTTAGTTTTTTTCTATCTTTTTTTATATAACATTTTGTAAAAAAAACCAATAATTAACAAAGGGTAAAATATTATTTTTTAGTCAATAATTTTTTTAAAAAAATAAAAAATAAACATAGGATAGTCCGTCCCTCTTTTGACTTTTCTTTTATATACTTTCATTTGTTTAGTTTTTTTCTATCTTTTTTTATATAACTTTTTGTAAAAAAAACCACTAATTAACAAAGGCTAAAATATTATTTTCTAGTCAATAAAAAATTAAAATTAAAATAAAAAATAAATATAGTATAGTCCGTCCCTCTTTTGAATTTTCTTCTATATACTTTCATTTGATTAGTTTTTTTCTATCTTTTTTTATATAACTTTTTGTTAAAAAACCACTAATTAACAAATGATAAAATATTATTTTTTAGTCAATAGAAATTTTTTTTAAAAAATAAAAAATAAATATAGGGTAGTCCGTCCCTCTTTTGACTTTTCTTCTATATAATTTCATTTGTTTAGTTTTTTTCTATCTTTTTTTTTATACCTTTTTGTAAAAAAAAAACCACTAATTAACAAAGGCTAAAATATTATTTTATAGTCAATAAATTTTTTTTAAAAAAATAAAAAATAAATATAGGATAGTCCATCCCTCTTTTGACTTTTCTTCTATATACTTTCATTTGTTTTGTTTTTTTCTATCTTTTTTTCTATCTTTTTTTCTATAAATTTTTGTAAAAAAAATACTAATTAACAAAGGCTAAAATATTATTTTCTAGTCAATAAAAAATTAAAAATAAAATAAAAAATAAATATAGTATAGTCCGTCCCTCTTTTGACTTTTCTTCTATATACTTTCATTTGTTTAGTTTTTTTTTATTTTTTTTTATATACCTTTTTGTAAAAAAAACCACTAATTAACAAAGGCTAAAATATTATTTTATAGTCAATAAAAATTTTAAAAAAATAAAAAATAAATATAGGATAGTCCGTCCCTCTTTTGACTTTTCTTCTATATACTTTCATTTGTTTAGTTTTTTTCTATCTTTTTTTATATAACTTTTTTGTAAAAAAAACCACTAATTAACAAAGGCTAAAATATTATTTTTTAGTCAATAAAAATTTAAAAAAATAAAATAAAATAAATATAGGATAGTCCGTCCCTCTTTTGACTTTTCTTCTATATACTTTCATTTGTTTAGTTTTTTTCTATCTTTTTTTATATAACTTTTTGTAAAAAAAATCACTAACTAACAAAGGCTAAAATATTATTTTCTAGTCAATAAAAAATTAAAAAAATAAATAAAAAATAAATATAGGGTAGTCCGTTCCTCTTTTGACTTTTCTTCTATATAATTTCATTTATTTAGGTTTTTTCTATCTTTTTTATATACCTTTTTGTAAAAAAAAATCACTAATTAACAAAGGCTAAAATATTATTTTCTAGTCAATAATAAATTTTAAAAAAACAAAAAATAAATATAGGGTAGTCCGTCCCTCTTTTGACTTTTCTTCTATATAATTTCATTTGTTTAGTTTTTTTCTATCTTTTTTTATATACCTTTTTGTAAAAAAAACCAATAATTAAAAAAGGCTAAAATATTGTTTTCTAGTCAATAAAAAATTAAATAAATAAATAAATAAATATAGAGTAGTCCGTCCCTCTTTTGACTTTTCTTCTATATAATTTCATTTGTTTAGTTTTTTTCTATCTTTTTTATACTCCCTCCGTCCCGCTAATATCCGCACTAACACTGTTTGCGCCGGAATTAAGGAATATGATATTTTAATAAAATGTTGTGAGTGTAAAAGTAAAGTAGGAGAGAGAATGAGTGGAGGGTGTAATAAATTATAATGGTGTTGTGAGTATTAAAATAATGTAGGAGAGAGAATGAGTGGGGTTGGGTGAATATTTTATTAATATAAAGTTTCCTTTTTGGGAGTATGCGAATATTAGCGGGACGCCCAAAAAGAAAAGTGTGCGGATATTAGGGGGACGGAGGGAGTATATCTTTTTGTAAAAAAAATCACTAATTAACAAAGGCTAAAATATTATTTTCTAGTCAATAAAAAATTTTTAAAAAATAAAAATAAATATAGGATAGTCCGTCCCTCTTTTGACTTTTCTTCTATATACTTTCATTTGTTTAGTTTTTTTCTATTTTTTTTATATAACTTTTTGTAAAAAAACCACTAATTAACAAAGGCTAAAATATTATTTTCTAGTCAATAAAAAATTTTTAAAAAAAATAAAAAATAAATATAGGGTAGTTCGTCCCTCTTTTGATTTTTCTTCTATATACTTTCATTTATTTAGTTTTTTTCTATCTTTTTTTATATAACTTTCTTTTTAAAGTTAAGTTTAAAATAAATAATAAATATTTTTTCTTAATTATTTTCATTTTTTTTATGTTTGTTGTAACTATTTTTACTAATTATTATTCACCAATACTCTCTCTCTAAATAAAATACACACACTCTCTCTCTCTCTCTCTCTAAAAACAAAACACACACACACTGTATCTCTCTTTTCCATTTCTCTCACCCCAAGCCTCCCCACCACGCCTCACCCTCTCTTCTACCGCCCCTCCATTTTGGCCAAGGTGAAGCGGCCGCCTGGATCAAGATGAGGCTGCCGCATCACCACCAGAAACTTCCTCTGTGAAATGCCAATTTGAGGCTGCCGCATCACCACCATGAGGCTGGCGCCTCAGCGATTAACCCGTCCCCAATTTTTTTTTCAATTCCCGCCCGTTCCTCTCTCAAATATTTTAACTTTCGCGCTCCTCACCGTGCCTCGCTCTTAAATTAAACATAATCTCTTACGCTTCTCTCTCTCTACCCTCCTGTGAAACCCTTCTCAAAGCTCAAAGCTCTCTCCAAAGCCCGATCCGCCACTCGTTGCATAGCCGCCGGCGTGACGCTTCTTCTTCTGCTGCCTCCTCGGCCCTCCGCCCATCCTTCCATGTGGTTGTGAGCTCAGACGAGCCTGCGAGGCTGCAATCGAAGGAACCAAACAGAAGGTTGTAATGTCGATCCGTGTTTCCAAGACTCACGGTGTCTGGGGTAAATCCGCCAAAATTGGCCGTGGTCAGATGGCTAAACCTAGTTTTCTTGCCCTCTCCAGTACGCTTATCTCTTCTTCGTGTTTGTGTGTGTTGATTTGCATCTGTCATTTGCATATTTCGAATTTTTAGTTATGAGTTCATAGTGATCTCATTTGAATTCCTGTGGTTTATGTAACCTTGTGTTTGTTGTTGATGCGTATTTCGATTTGCATTTTTTGAATTCTTAGTTATGTGTTCATAGTGATCTTTTGATTTCTCGTGGTTGGTTTATGCAATACTCTTTTTTGTTTTATGCATAATTGAGCTACTATTTTTGGTTATTTTGATTTGTATAACTAGGAAGTATGTTTTCCCTTTACTTAGAAAGGGAACCACTTGTTCGTAAATTGATAACGAACACAATTTTTGTTGTTGTTGGCATTATTTGATGCAATTGATAAGTTGAAGGAGAAGGGAGACTTAATGGAGTTGGGCAACCATCTTGCTACGGGTGACCGTGGTGGAAGGGTTGTATTATTCGAGAGAACTGATGCAAAGGAGGTTAGATTGTGCAAAGTATTTAGGATTCTATTTTGAAGAAGTCTTTTTATTTCAATTAGCTCTGTCATTGTGTAAATGTTTGATTGTTGAATCTTCTCTGTGTAGAATGGTGGAAGCCGTAGAGACTTAGAGAAGACAGATTATCCAATTAGTAGGCACCCAGAGTTCCGTTACAAAACAGAGTTTCAGAGCCATGAACCTGAGGTATTGTTATTTTGGCTTGTCGTTATCTATGGGTGTGCGTGTCTTTGTCTCTGTATATTGCCATTGCTATTGTTACTACCATTGCCATTGCTATTGCTTCCACTGTTACTCCCATTTCCATTGCCATTGTTGTTGTTGTTATTGCCATTTCCATTGCTATTGCTTCTACTGTTACTTCCATTTCCATTTCCATTGATGTTGTTATTGCCATTTCCATTACTATTGCTTCCACCGTTACTCCCATTTCCATTGGCGTTGTTGTTGTTATTGCTGTTTCCATTACCACTGTTGTTGTTGTTACCATTGCTATTGCCATTGTTGTTACCACTGTTATTAGCATTTCCATTACCACCGCTGCTACTGCCGTTTCCATTGCCAATGCTATTGTTGTTACCGTTTCCATTCCTGTTGCTATTGGTGTTACTGTTGCCGTTGCTACTCCCATTGCCATCACCATTACCATTACCATTTCCATTTCCACTGCTATTGCTGCTACTGCCATTGCCATTACCACTTCCATAGCCAATACCACTGCCATTGACATTGCCACTTCTGCTGCTGCCACTACCATTGCCATTACTGATGCTATTGCCATTGCTGTTGTTGTTGCCATTGCCATTGGTAGTAGTCCCTTGTTTTTGAATGAACTTCAGGCAAGGATTGAGCTGGTTTATGCATGCCTGTACTGATCCCGCATCACCTAGTTGTTGAGCCCTTCCTTGTCCAATAAAAAACATGGATAAGATGATAGTTAAGGGTGCCGATATGAGAAAGTATCTGCTTCCACCTTTATCATTTATTGTAACATGTATCTAAACCGGAAACGTTGGTGCATTATTTTTTCCTAGTTGCATTCAATTATGCCGAAATATATTCCCAGAATCAAAGCATCAACAATCTATTCAGTTATGTTTGGTATCAAAGAAGGTTGTTGGATCTGAAAACTACAGTGCTTGGCAGCCAAAATTTGGATACAGCTACATCATTGATGGTCACATAATTTTTCAAATTGAAAAGGATATTCATAGACTTGGAATAAGGAAACACCTCAGTTAAGATGTATTATCACAAATTGAAAGGGTTATGGGATGAGAGCGCCTCTTTAGATACAATTACTACTTGTTTTTGTGCATGTACATGTGGTATAGGAAGAGCAAATGCTCAAAGAAAGTTGTTAAAGCAATTTTGATGCGATGCTTTCATTCATATAAGAGGACAAATTCTCAAAGAAAATTGTGGCAACTGGAGTGCTACATGATGGTTTCTACATTCTGCATTCTTCTATATAATAATGTTGTTCAGGATGTAACTTCTTGTATTCCATGTCTTAATGTTGTTACTTATGATGATATACATCTTTGGCATTCAAGATTAGGTCATATATCTTTTCCTATTATTCAGAAAATTCCTAATATCTCTCATAAAATTTCTTCCCATGCTCAGTTCAAATTTAATCATTTATTCTCTGAAGTTTGTCCTATTGCCAAACAACATATGTTACCTTTCAATGAGGCTGATGTGCATATTCCCTCCCAATCTTTTTCCTGATTGTTCAAGGGTTTGAATGAAAAGTATCTGCTTCCACCTTTATCATATTTTTTATGTGATACTATATTATTGCGTGTGATATTGGAAGGCACTGTTTTAATTAGCCTAAACAATTCTCTCCTTGACAATCTTTTTCTGGACAGTCTTAATTGCCTCTTAGCAGTATTTTCATGCTCTTCCCACCAAAGCATGACATATGGATTTTCTTTCTCTTAATTTACAGTTATGGGTGCAACATTAGATTAATGTGGCTATGGGATGATTAGCTAGTAATTCTAATTAGTTTTTGGAACAGGCTATTGTTTTTGAAATGAATGACCATAATTTTTTTGGTCATTCATTTTGGGACGGAGGGAGTATCATTTTTGGTTTTGGTGTTTTCCTTCATCATGCATCTGTGTGTTTTAACTATATGTTTCATTTACACAATGTGCAGAAGAATGCAATGATCAGTGGTGCAATTACTGGGGCACTTGCATCTGTAGTCAACAGCAACAACAGAGACAAGATTGTAATGGATGCAATCACAGGAGGTGCAGTTGCCACTGCTGCAGAGTTCCTCAAGTATCTCAACTGAGTTCATCTTTTATTTTTCCAGCATTAATTGTAATTGGTTTTAAAAATTTTGTTTTAGGAAATTCTATGACTTTGAATTACATTTTAGCAGTGGTATTTTGACATTGTTAATTGATGTATATGACAATTTTTTCAATATAAGGTTATTTATAAGTGTATTTTAGTAGTATTATAATTCACATATACTCCCTCCGTCCCACTTCACTTGGCACCAAGTGAAGTGGCACGGTAACTAAGGAAAAATAAGAGTGAAAAAAAGTGTAAGAAAATGTTGTGAGTATAAAGAATTAAATAGGAGAGAGAATGAGTGGGAGGAATAGTTAGGAGAGAGAATGTTGTGAGTGTAAAAGTGAAGTAGGAGAGAGAATGAGTGGAGGGAATAGTGAATATTCTTTTCCATTTTGGGCAGTGCCAAGTGAAGTGGGACGTCCCAAAATGGAAATTAGTGCCAAGTGAAATGAGACGGAGGGAGTATATATATATATATATATATATATATATATATATATATATATATATATATATATATATACTACAACGAAAATGTGTTTTAGAGACGGCAAATTCTGTAGCCAAAATGAAGATTCTGTCTCTAAATCGTGTTTAGGGACAGATTTGTTTCGTAGCTAATCCGTGGGTGCAGGTTGGTCGCTAAATTGGGCGTCGCTGTTTTGTAGCTGTTTTAGAGATCGATATGTCTGTCTCTAATTTAGAGACGGATATTGTCCGTCTCTAAATTAGAAACGGACATATCCGTCTCTAATTTAGGGACGAACATATATTCGTCTCTAATTTAGGGACGGACATATGTCCGTCTCTAATTTAGAGACAGATATGTCCGTCTCTAAAACAGCTACAAAACAGCGACGCCCAATTTAGCGACAAACCTGCACCCACGGAATAGCTACGGAACAAATCCGTCTCTAAACACTATTTAGCTACGGAATCTTCATTTTAGCTACGGAATTTGCCGTAGCTAAAAGCATTTTTCCTTGTAGTGTGTACCCTCTTTATCTCGTAATATAATTTCTATATCTCAATTGTTTCGTGATAATAATTCGTCTATCACTTTCTTACCATCATCTTTTGTTGTGAAGGATCTAAGCACAGGGGCAATCCTTCTTCAAGGTCCATGTAAATTCGGTGTCTATGAGTGGCTTCCCTCTTCACCAACTATCAATTCCTCTTCAACTTCGGCTTTAGACTGGCATCATAGATTAAGGCATCCTTTGTTTTCTATTTTGCGTCATGTTAGCAATACATTTAATTTAAACATTCCGTCCTTTATTTCTTCCAATTGTAATTCTTGTGATTGCAATAAAAGTCATAAAATTCCATTTCATGATAATACTATTACCTCCAGTGGTCCTCTTGATATTTTATATAGCGATGTTTGGACATCCCCCCTTCACTCCTTTGATGGCTTCAAATACTACATCATATTCGTTGACCACTTCTCCAAATACATATGGTTTTATCCCTTAAAACACAAAAATGATGCCTTGTCTATCTTCAAACACTTTAAGTTACTTTGTTGAAAAACACTTCAAACGTCCCATTCTCACAATCTATAGTGACAATGGTGGCGAATATCTTGGGCTCCGTCCCTTTCTTTTCTCTCATGGAATTTCCCATCTCACTACTCCCCCTCATACCCCTGAACACAATGGCTATTCTGAACGACGTCACCGTCATATTGTTGAAACGAGACTCACCCTTTTAAGTCACTCATCCATGCCCCAAAATTTTTGGTATTTAGCCTTTGCTTCCGCTTGTTACCTCATAAACAGAATGCCCACCCCCACTCTTGGTCTTCTCTCTCCCTATCTAAAACTTCACAACACCTCTCCAAATTATCTCAAGTTACGTAGCTTTGGGTGTCTTTGTTACCCATGGTTACGCCCCTATGCTCATCACAAACTTGATCCCAAATCTATACCTTGTGTGTTTGTTGGCTACTCATCTACTCAGAGTGCATATTTCTGCTTGGACCCACTCACCCACAAAATCTATGTCTCTCGCCACGTCAAATTTGTGGAAGGAAAATTTCCCTACAACTCTTTCACCTTACCCGAATGCTCTCCCACTACCCCGGACGTGTGGTGCACTCATCACCTTCCTATCTTACCAAATATTATCCAACCACCAAACTCTCCAGCCCATACAGTCCCACACCCTACACCTGCTCCACTGCCAACAACTACACAAACCATTACCCTCTGGAACCTCCTCCCTCTACGTCTGCACCTAACTCTCCAGTTACTACAACAAATACTGCTGCTGATCCACTTCCCAGCCCTCCTGCCGAAACTACTCCAGCCTCTCAACCTGATATTTCTCCACCCAATTCATCACCCACGATACCCACCAATGTCACTCACAGACCTGTCACACGCCTTCAAAACAACATCATAAAGCCTATTCAAAAACTCAATCTTCAGGCCTCTCTTGAACCCCTAAACACCGAACCCACCACCATCACTCAAGCCTTGAAAAGCCCCACCTGGCGCTCTGCCATGCAAGCAGAATATGACGCTCTTACCCACAATCATACTTGGGACTTAGTCCCCCCTAGTCCCTCTCAAAATCTCATTGGGTGCAAATGGATCTTCCGCACCAAATACAATCCTGATGGCACTATCTCTCGCCATAAGGCCCGTCTTGTGGTCAAAGGGTTCCATCAACGTCCCGGTCTTGACTATTTTGATACGTTCAGTCCCGTAGTTAAACCTACCACCATTCGAACTATTCTTTCTATAGCTACCATGAATAACTGGCCTCTTTGTCAAATAGACATCAATAATGCCTTCTTGCAAGGCTCCCTCACCGAGGAAGTCTTCATGCAACAACCTCCGGGATTTGTTGATCCTTCTCTTCCCACTCACGTTTGCAAACTTCGTCAAGCAATCTATGGCCTTAAACAAGCCCCCCGTGCATGGTACATTGAACTCAAGTCCTACCTTATCTCGTTAAAATTTACAAATTGTGTCTCCGATTCTTCTCTATTTGTTCTTCGTCATGGTTCAGATATCATTTATATATTAGTCTATGTGGATGATATCATTCTCACCGGGTCTAATCCTACTCTCCTAAATTCCTTTATTTCCGCTTTTTCATCTCGATTTTCTCTAAAGGACCTTGGCACACTCTCTTATTTTCTAGGTGTTGAGGTCATCCCTCATCCCCATGGTCTTCTGCTCTCTCAACACAAATATATTCTTGATATTCTTTCCAAAGCAAACATGAGCAATGCTAAACCGGTTCCCACCCCAATGGTTGTTCACCCATGTCTCACTTCCTCCTCAAGCCCGTCTCTCCCAGATCCCACGGCATATAGGGCCTTGGTTGGTAGCTTACAGTACTTATCACTTACACGCCTTGATATATCATTTGCTGTGAATTGCCTGTCTCGCCGCGTAACCCCACTAAGGAGCATTGGGCCGCCCTAAAACGACTTCTCAGATATCTTGCAGGCACTTCTACTCATGGTCTTCTTCTCAGACGTGCATCTGCGACTAATCTTCATGCATTCACAGACGCGGATTGGGCAGGTGATAGAGATACTTTCCGTTCCACATCTGGTTACATTATTTATTTGGGTCACAATCCTATATCTTGGAGCTCCCGTAAACAGAGAACACTAGCTCGCTCATCAACAGAAGCCGAGTATCGAGCCGTTGCAGCCACAACAGCGGAAATTCTTTGGGTTCAAAATCTTCTCAAAGAGCTATCCGCCCCTCACACTCCTACTCCTGTTATATTTTGTGACAACTTGGGTGCCACATATGTTGCTGCGAATCCTCGGTTCCACTCACGGATGAAGCATCTTAGTCTTGACTACCATTTTGTGCAACAGCATGTCCAGGATAACTCTCTCAGAGTAACTCACATTTCGGCTGGAGACCAACTAGCAGACATCCTCACTAAGCCACTCCCTCGGTCACACTTTGATACAGTCTTATCCAAGATTGGTCTTTTCTCCCGACCGTCCATCTTGCGGGGGCATGATAGAGATATGATAGAGTCCTAATGTATATTCTATTATTTCTTGTATATTCCTTCCTAAATAGGTCTCTCCAATTATGGTACACAATTGTATTTGTAATAGACTAGGATACTCTTTCCATATAGGACTCTTCAAGACATGTATATATATTCTTCAATGCTGAAAGAATAAAATCAAGTTATTCAATATTCTCTTTCTCTACAAGATTTACATTACCTGAGCGAGGTTATTGATATCTGCAGAAACAAGACTGTAGTTCTCCCACAGCTTCACGGTGTCCCGCATGTAACAAGTCACCTTATGTTTAAGTGCCAAAGAACAACAGTGAGCAGAAACATGGACAAAAGAGAGAGAAAGGAAGAGTTGAAAGGGGGAACGAAAGAGAGAAACGAACGTCAACTTCAGAGCTTCCTTGAGAGCAATGAAAGCTTCTTTGTTTCTATTCCTCGTCATTTGCCTGAAGGGTTGATTTAACATATTATGATCTGCTAAGTCAGAAAAAATGCTTGATCTCTACAAACCATATTTGCAATTTGGCACCATCTACTAACATATTGCTAGAAATGTCATTTAACCTATGACTGTTGTTTACTGAGATAGTCCTTTTAAGTTTGTTGAACGTAAGGATCCCCAGGAGTTGTGTAATTCGCATGTAGTTCAGAATTCAGATTTATGAGCATGGTAAACATCTACAACAGTGGCACTGATCCATGGTAACCTATCAAGAAAAATTAATAGGATATATCATTATAGTACCTTCAATCTTTGGAAAGTACATTAAAAATGATATGTTTGTCAATTTTGAACCCCTCTATCTGTGGTTAAATTGTAATATGGTATCATTTTGATCCCTTTTCGGCAAATTCTATTCGATAAGTATAATTTTTATTCCCTAAACAATTCTTGACCCCTTTTGCCAAAATTTCTGGTTTCGCCACTGATCTACTACGACACTCTACAATACAAAATGCTCAAGTATGACGATCCATGCGTTGACAGAAAACATTATTAAGAATGAATGAAACTAAGGCTCCGTTTGTTTGGGGAAAAATATTTTTCGTAAAACGTTTTCCTCATTTTTTGGTGTTTGGTAAGCACCGGAAAATAGAGAAATGTATTTCGGAAAACGTTTTTCCCACTTTTCTAAATAAAATGACTTACGGATTTTTCATAAATAAAACATTTTTCGAAAAATAATAACACCCTCACATACACACAACTAACTTCCATACACCGCCACGTTACCCACCCCACATCAACCACCCCCTACACCATCCCCTCATAAAAAAAATTAATTATTTGGTTGTTACATTGATGGAATGATGTTTTTCTGAATTGTGACATATATATATATATAATTGAAATTAAATATCTCTACATATATAGAGTTTCAATCATTTGAAATAAAAAAATATTTACTTATTTATTTATTTAAGTCACTATTAGATTTATACATAATATATTTTTCTTTTCAAATGATTAAGATAATTATGTATGTATAATTGATTAAGTGGGGAAGAGATATGAAATATTTTAGGGGTGAAATGAGATTACTCTGTACATATATTAAGAAGATAAAGTCTATTAGGTGATGTTTTTTTTTTCTTTTAATTGATTGTAATAATCTTTGTTGTAAGTTAAAAGATAGAACTACTATTGATCTTTGAGTTGAGCTTTCGACGTTTGTGTAGTTTCATCTATTATATTATTGTGAATGCAGTTGATTTGTCATTTGATAAAAAAAAAATTATTAACAAAAAGTGGATATAATTTTTCTGTAATATATGTGAGATGAGAGACGCATTTGCAAATTTTAGGGAGATAGATGAATTTCTGATAGGTGGATAGGGGTGGGGTATAGGAGGGGGAGAGATGTGAAGTTAACAATTTAATATTTTCACCTTCTTTTTATTAACACCTCTCCATATATAGAGTTGCAATCATTTAAAAGAAAATTTTATTTATTTAATTATTTAAGTCATTATTAGATTTAGCCATAATTTACTTTTCTACATAGGGATAAAGTTGTAATATTTTGAATATGTTATAAAGAAATTAAAACTTTTAATTTATGAAATAAAATTTGGTATTTACAGGGGATGGGATAACTGGGATTTTGGTTGTCTAAAAAAATTGGGTTCCCTTTTCTGTTTATTATTTCTAAACTTATACGGATTGGTTTAATATATACTGTATGTATTAAATGTCTTTTAAGTATTTTCGATTCAAGATGTTATTTGGTAAAGGGAAATTGTTTACATAATCGTATTCTTTGTTGTTCTCCGTGTTATTTTTCCTCTATTTACGTTAAATATCACTATATCATATTACATTATTTAACTTTAATCGATATTTAATTGGATATATTGTTGTACTAATTTTGGTTAGGGAAATTGTTTACATAATCGTATTTGTTGTTGTTTTCTTTGTTATTTACTTTCCTATATTTACGTTAAATATCACTATTTCATATTATATTTTTTAATTTTAATTGGTATTTGATTATATATATTGTTGTACTAATTTTGGTTAAGGTAAATTATGCTATTTTTGTGCATCGCACGGTTGTACTGCTAGTATATACTCCCTCCGTCCCATACCAACTGATACCAAAATTTTGGGCACACATATTAAGAAAAAGTAAGAGAGAGAAAAAGTGGAAAAAAAATGTTGTGAGTATGAAAAATTTAATAGGAGAGAGAATGAGTGGGATGAATAATTAGGAGAGAGAATGTTGTGAGTGTAAAAGTAAAATAGGAGAGAGAATGAGTGGGGAAAATAGTACTCTTCCATTTTGGACAGTATCAATTGGTGTGGGACGGATCAAAAAGGAAATAAGTATCAATTGTTGTGAAACGGAGGGAGTATACAACATCAACCTTCATAACTATTTGATTAATCAATAAATAAACAAGCATGCTAAAAGTACAAGTCACTAGTAACTCACTAACTTAACTACTGAAGTAGAAACAAATAAAAATAGAGAACCAGCATGAAAGCCAACCCACGTTGGACTTACAGGCTACCAAAGTCGTGCCTAACAAGCCAAGTGGTAATTCTGTAAATACTGCTAATTGATCTCAAATCTCAGTGTATATCCTTCATCTTGTACAGTTTATATTCTCCTATATCTTCCTAGAATAGTTTCTTTATACTTAAGAAATATTGTAGATAATATTGTATAGGATTTACAATATCTCTTGCCTAGTTTATCCCTTGTAAACAATTGTCTATATATGAAAATCAAAGACCACAGGCAACGTCAAGTTGGGTCTTCTAAAATTCAGTCTCCTTTTGTCTTTCTCAACTTCGTCTATTTTTTCTCTGCCTATACATATTATATTATGTGTGCTAGTGTATTTTCTAAGATGGTATCAAAGCAAGTCGATCCCGTCTCTGCCATGAAAACCAATCACCACACTCATGCTGCATTCTCGACTTTTTCGACGTCCGTGCATAACTCTCAAGTTCCATCTCTCACAGACCCGATTACATATGTCTTAGATTCGAGCGCTACAAATCATATGACATCATCAACCACACCAATGCCATACAAGTCTTCATATTCTGGTAATGATTTTGTGGCCATTGCAAATGGTGCACAAATGTCAATCACTCACATCGGTCAGTTGCAATTCTCCTCTGGTAATCGTTCTTTTCAAATTAACAATATTCTGTGTGTTCCGAATCTACATAAATCCTTACTTTCTATTCGTCGTTTCTCTTTGGACAATAATTGTTTCTTTGAATTTGACGCGTTTGGGTTTCGTGTCAAGGACAACCAAACGAGACAAATCATTCTTACGGGGAAAAGTTTAAATGGTTTATACCATTTCTCTTTCACACCCTCATCCACACACAACTCTTCGGCACTAATTGGTGAACGTGCTACTTCTTCCGTTTGGCATGCACGGTTAGGCCATCCTTCCTCTCAAATCCTTGATTCTGTAGTAAAGAAATTTCAGATACCAGTTAGCGGATCTGTAAAAAATATTGATATGTGTCACATATGTCCCTTAGGCAAGTCACATAATCTTCCCTTTCAGCTTCGAAATTTCAATTCTTTAAACCCATTAGACTTATTACATCTTGATGTATGGGGACCGTCTCATGTCCCTTCAAATTGGGGTTTTAGATTCTACTTGTCCATAGTAGATGATTTCTCTCGCTATGTATGGTTGTTTCCATTATTTCGAAAATCAGACGTATTTCCTGCTTTTTCTGATTTTAAAGTTCATATCGAAAATCAGTTGTCTCGGAAAATACGTGCGATTCACACAATTAAAAAATTCAAACTGATGGAGGGGGTGAGTTTATGAATAGACAATTCTCTAATTTTCTCGTTCAACATGGTATTGGTCACCAAGCTTCATGCCCATACACACCCCAACAAAATGGAGTGGTTGAGAGAAAACATCGTCATATAGAAGAAATGGGTCTTTGTCTTCTTGGTCAATCTAATGTTCCCCAAAAGTTTTGGCTCGAGGCTTTCACCACAGCTGTTTTCCTCATAAATAGACTGCCTATGCGTCAACTTGGTAATATATCTCCATACCAAAAATTGTTTAAACGTGGACCTGATTATCGATTTCTTAAGACTTTTGGATGCACTTGTTTCCCAAACCTTGTTCCATATAATCGACCCAAATTGATGCCTAAGTCGACTCCATGTGTCTTCTTAGGTTATGACACAATGAGAAAAGGGTACAGGTTTTATGATCCGACCACAGGACGTATTTATGTTTCTCGACATGTTGTATTTGATGAGCTTCATTTCTACTATATGCCAAATTCTTTTGGTACAGCTAACTCCAGTCCGGGCCAGAAATCCACAATGCAGTGGACTCCAAAATCTCAAGCACCTGAGTCACATGCACCAGATTCAAGACTTGATATTGGTGCATCATCAACCCTCAATGCGCCTGCCTATTCAGGCCCACCAGGTGTGCCATCATCTTCGCAGCATGAAAATTCTTGTTCAATAACTAGGCAAACTGAGCCGTCTTTAGCATCAAGTCCAGTTACTCCTCCAAGCATAGCTCGCACAACTACCGCAGTTTCTGGGCTTCCAGCAGCCCCTAGCCCAATTTCATTTAACATAGACCAGCCTACATCTCCTATGGTTTAGCCGGATGCGCCTATCCTGCCTACTCCGTCTTCCAGGCTTGCTCCAGCAACTCTACAGCCCACTGCTGAAGCCGGATCTTCTCCACCGGCCGAGCAACCCACCTATAGTCTTCATCCCTCTTCTACAGATTTTGAGCCTCATGCCCTTGGTATTCATCCAATGATTACAAGAGCTAAAGCGGGTATATTTCGTCCCAAGCATCAGTTTGCTCTTAGTGCTACAAATGTGGAGTCTACATTCTTTGAGCCACGCACCTTTAAACAGGCTGCCCCTCTAGAACATTGGCAACAAGCCATGGTAGAAGAACTCCAAGCACTTCATAAAAATGGCACGTGGACTCTGGTTCCTCTACCATGAGGAAACATATAGTCCTGTCATAAAGGCTCCCACAATCTGGACAGTCCTAGCTATTGCCGTTTCTCGCTCGTGGCCTATTGAACAACTCGATGTACGTAATGCATTCCTCAATGGCATCCTCACGGAAGAGGTTTATATGGCTCAACCTCCAGGCTTTGTTGACTCTCAACATCCGACTCATGTTTGTCGACTCCACAGGGCTCTTTATGGTCTCAAGCAATCCCCACGGGCTTGGTTTCATCGCCTGCATTCATTTCTTCTCTCCATGGGATTCTTCAACAGTCGTTCCGACTCATCACTCTTTGTTCGACACAAGGACAACTTCACTGTGGCCATCCTTGTCTATGTTGACGATATTATTATCACCGGCTCTAACCCTCTTGAAGTATCACATTTCTTGATTCTATTTGCACTGCTTTCGAGAGTCGTCGTCTAGGTTCTCTTAGTTTTTTCCTCGGCATTGAAGCTACTCGGTCTGCCACAGGTCTTTCACTAAATCAATCGAGGTATGCTTCTGATCTCCTTCAGAAATTCAACATGCATATGGCCAAACCTGCATCAACTCCATTGAGCGTTGGTTGTCATCTCTTGGCAAATGATGGTGATCCTATCGAGGATGTCACTTCCTATCGAAGTATGGTTGGTGGACTTCAATACCTAACCCTCACTCGACCGGATTTATCCTTTGCGGTTAACCAAGTATGTCAGTTTATGCATGCTCCAAGAACCACCCACCTTCAGGCTGTCAAACGAATTTTCCGTTTCATAAAAGGTACCCTTTCTCTTGGCCTCACATTCCAACCCTCTCTGGACACGACTCTTATTGCTTTCTCTGATGCCGATTGGGCGGGTTCGCCAGATAATCGTCGATCTACAACGGGAGCTTGTGTTTTCATCGGGCCAAATCTTGTTGCTTGGACTGCTAAGAAATAACATACAGTGTCTCGATCTAGTAGTGAAGCTGAATATCGAGCCTTAGCCTCTATCGCAGCTGAATTGAAATGGTTTTCTTTCTTGTACCGTGATCAAGGAGTTCATCTCCATCCTCCGCGCTTACTCTGTGATAACATTTCTGCTCTCCACATGTCCCGAAACCCGGTCTTTCATGCTCGAACTCGGCACATTGAGATTGATTTACACTTTATTCGAGAATTACATCAACGTGGATTTCTTCAGTTACACTACATATCTTCCTCCGATCAAGTTACAAACATCTTCACTAAAAGTCTCGCCACACCTCGTTTCCGTCTCTTGGCAAGCAAGCTGCAACTTCGTCCTACTCTGTTTAGCTTGAGCGGGGGTGAAAGCCAACCCACGTTGGACTTACAGGCTACCAAAGTCGTGCCTAACAAGCCAAGTGGTAATTCTGTAAATACTGCTAATTGATCTCAAATCTCAGTGTATATCATTCATCTTGTACAGTTTATATTCTCCTATATCTTCCTAGAATAGTTTCTTTATACTTAAGGAATATTGTAGATAATATTGTACAGGATTTACAATATCTCTTGCCTAGTTTATCCCTTGTAAACAATTGTCTATATATGAAAATCAAAGACCACAGGCAACGTCAAGTTGGGTCTTCTAAAATTCAGTCTCCTTTTGTCTTTCTCAACTTCGTCTATTTTTTCTCTGCCTATACATATTATATTATGTGTGCTTGTATTTTCTAAGACAACACACTCTGTTTGTCCCTCACACGCACACACATTCATTTTTTGGCAAACAAAGCTCTGTTCGTGCATGATGTTAAATGAAATACTCATTACTCCCCTCTTCTCAAACTCATAATTCCTCAACCAGCAACTCCGTCACCTCTAATTCACACCCACTAATCAAATCAACCTTTCTTCCATGGCAGACTAAGAATCACCCAACTCCTTAGCTAATACCGACCGACCTGTTTGCTTCCTACAAATTAAGATTCTAATTTTCTTATTCGATGAGCTATGAAAATGGTGGACACCACAAAGGAGGCGAAAGCAATGCCGGAAGCGGAGAAGAAGATCCAAGGAGTAAAGCTTACCGTTCTTCCAGCTCTTCTCAGTCGCAGATAATTACGATTACTTTCTAATGTTCTCTGGAAGCGTAGGAGCAGTCATTCATGGTGTGCAGTGGAGTGGGTGGCCGGAGGTTGTGGAGGGAAATATGGTTGGATGTGTGTGGGGGGGGTAAAGAAAGAAAGTAGACGGCTGGAAGAATTTGTTGAAGGAGCAGTCATTCAGTCGCAGATAATTACGATTGCGTCGAAAGGGCAGGAGAATTTGTTGAAGGATTTGGATGTGGTGTTGAAATAGTACAGTGTTTTTTCAGTGAAGAAGGTGGAGAGAGAGACGGCGGGGAGGTCGTCGGAGGGGGGGGAAGGGTCGCCAGAAGGGATGGTAGAGAGAGAAAGTGAGAGAAGAGAGAGAGAGAGAGGGGGGATGGTTTTTTATTTTTTGGTAAGGGGAGGGATAGTTTGGGTAGCGAAGGACTAGGTGGAATTTTTATTATGATGTCGAACTAGTTGGTTAAATTTCAAAATCTTCGTCTAAATTGATCTTTTCACTTGGGGTGAAGGACCAATCGATAATCTTCCCTTAAAACAACCAATTTCACTAAAATTATCATTTTGCAATTAAACTACAGTTTATATTGACGGACTAACTATTTTATAATTGTATAACTGATATTTATTTACTCGACAAGAATGATAAATTGGTTGTCGATTTGGTTCTCTTTTTCGGATAACTACACATGAGATTTATGTTTGGTAAGAATTTTGTTCAATTTTGGGTTGTGCGAAGTTGTATGGCGGCCATTTAGAAGTCTTGTAAGGGTGTATCAATGAAGGTTCTCAGCGATGGTCGTTATCTTTTTCAAATCGCTAACAGTGGATCATGGTTGAAAGTTTTGTCTCGCCATGGTCCTTGCAAAAATGTGTTAACAGGAAATTCTCATTTTTCTGTTAATTTGTTAAGTTAAAATGCCAATGCTTTGGCAGATGTAATATTTTGGGCATCTTTTGAGTTTGAAATTGCTAGACCCACTGTTTTTATGTCGAGCTTCCCTTTTTTGTGGATAACCGACTTTTAAATTTTAAATATTTGTTATTGTTTATAAAATGATTATATTTCTTTTAAAAAAAAAAACAAATAACAAACAAACTGTCAATTTTAATTGACAGTTGGACATTATTAAAATTATAAAATTAGATTTTCTTATTGTTTACAAAAAATAATTCATTGCAAGATTTTGTTGTAATAATGAGTATAATTTCATAAAACTCATTAATATAGTTACTACTTTTATTCCAAATCAAAATCATATCATAAAAAAAACACAAAAAAAAACACAAAATAAGAGTCAAAACAACCTAGGTTTCACATGATTGTTGAATAAAATTGAGAAAATAGAATTAAACCTGCAAAATAGGATTATTTCCTTACGTGGCAGTTTCTGATTCGTTAAGTTAACGGAACACAACAAATCAGTGAGGGCCCACAGTCCAAGTGTAATCTATCCATTGGTAACTATAACGTGGAATGACATGCTAAACCTTATTACCTTCTTAAAGGAGTTCAATAACTTCAATTCAATTAACACGAAAAAAAATTAAAAATAACACCCCCCCGATTTTCGATTTCTTCAGGAAAATCAAATCCCCAAATCCAATTCGTATTAGGTTAAATTAGCAATATATTCGTATGTATATGATTAGAATTTGATTTGAAATTGAGAGAGCATGGTGATTATGAAGGTGTTGAAGATGGCGACGGCCATGGATTTGGTTGCTTGGAGGGGATTTGTTTTCACAATATTCATCCTGCATTTTGTATTCGCTTGTCAACTCCTCCTTCTTCAGCCCCTCGTTTCTGCCCTAGGTAAGTTCATCATTCTGTTAACCAATTGTGTGATTGATTTCTTTGTAATGTGTGTTAGTTTCTATTCGTGATTACTACTAAATGTTAGTAGCATCAATTTTTCGGATCTAATTTAGACATATGTTGAAGATTGAAGCTTGTAATAAATTGTATAATGGAAAAGGTTATCTTTTTCGCCTTTTAGTTGGCAACTGTGGGATAGAGATTGCTAATTTTTTAGTTGGCTTTTGAGTAATTTGTGTTTCACTTTGCTTGAGACATTTAGATTAGCTTGATTGGATTTTATTTTTCTCTTGTTAGTCAACTAAGAGAATTCTTTTAGGTTTCTTAATATTGATATCGGGATTGTATTTGTAGTTTGAGTTGGGGCCATAATGGAAATTTGAAAACGGGCAAATAACATTGTACCCCAATGGGAATGGCAAAGGCATAAGCTGTCCAGTTTGTAGGATGTACAGAATGTTGTGACTCAAAATCATGATTTTGATATGCTCCCTGAAAAAATTTGTTATTCCCTAATTATTGTAATTAGAGTGGCGGTTGTTGCACATGGGGATTTGGCCTGCTGGCTAGAGCTCATGGCT
The DNA here is from genome assembly GCA_022495995.1 of Adenophora triphylla var. japonica. Classification (NCBI taxonomy): domain Eukaryota; kingdom Viridiplantae; phylum Streptophyta; class Magnoliopsida; order Asterales; family Campanulaceae; genus Adenophora; species Adenophora triphylla. The sequence goes on along the minus strand of JAFEMH010001844.1, from coordinate 284,034 downwards.
TCCAACCTGGAGGTCATGGGTTCGATCCCCCCAGAAGTTAGAGGGAAGGCTTTCTCTCCCTAGGATTTCTCTCCTAGGCGCTTCTGTGCGTGCATGTGTGTGTGTGTGTGTGTGAGTAGTGAAAAAAAAATAAAGAGTGGCGGTTGTTGTATCATAATCGGAAAGGACTTGCAAATGCAAACATGATCTCATTTTTATCAAAACTTTGACTAGTGCAAACCCTGCAAGAACTTGGTTTTCGAGAAATCACACTTTGACCTAGAAGGTGTATTTTGGGATACTTTTACATGTTAGTACTATCAATTGTTTGGATCTAATTTAGGTATATGTTGAAGATTAAAGCTTGTAAAAAGACTGCATAATTGAAAAGGTTGTCTTTTTTCCCCTTTTAGTTGGCAACTGTAGGATGTATATTGCTAGTTTATTAGCAGTAAGAATGAGTGTTTGTGTGAGCACTCGGATTTTGAGTAATTCGTGTTTCAATTTGCTTGAGACATTTAGATTAAGCTTGATTGCATTTTATCTTTATGAATTTTCTTTTGTTAGATAACCAGGAGAAATGTTTAGCTTTTTTATTGTTGTTATTGGAATGGCATTGTCGTTTGAGTTAGCGATGGATATATTATGGGGTGAATGGAGGCCAGCCAACCCACCCTAATAGGGCCGTAATGGAAATTAGAAAAGGGCAAAACGATTTTGTACACCAATGGGAATGGCATACCCCCATCCAGTTTGTAGGACGTATAGAATGTTGAGTAGAGAGAGAAAGAGAGAGAGTATGTATGAACAAACAAACTATTGCCGGGGGATTGGTTATTCCCTTGTTATATGTAATGGGAGTTGCAGTGGCAGTATCACAATTGAAAAGGAATGGCAAATGCAAACACGATCCCATTGACATCAAAACTTTGACTAGTGAAAACAATCACACTTTGACATAGGAAGTGTATTTTGAGATACATTTACATGTTTACAAAGACAACTCGTTTCTTATTTTTCAAATGTCCAAACAATGGGTTCAAAAGGAGTTGGGGCTAAGGATTAGTTGAGTTGAAACACCTCCTAGACCTACTTGATTCATCTGATGCTCGTTTTTGGAGTGGATTAGGTGGTCACTGGTATTATGAGTTGTCCAAACTGGAACCATAGCTAAATGGTTCAATCACGTTAATATGTTCATTATGCTTTGAAATTTGCGGGTCTCTTGGATGTACTTTTTGATTGATTTATTATGCCTGTGCAGATGGGAAACCTGGTGATGCTGCTGAATTATTTGAGAAAGTTTCACAAAGCATAAAGGTAAAACGTTACAGCGAGGCAATCAATGATCTTAATACTGCCATAGATGCAGATCCAACACTTTCAGAAGCATACTGGCGCCGAGCATCTATTCTCCGTCAGTTGTGCAGGTTTTTCTTTGATTTTTGATTATGTTGTACTACCCTGTCCTCAGCTTATTGTCCTTTAGTAATATTCTCCGTTTCCATTAAAAGCATCAAGAGAATGTCTTGTGCTCAAACAAAGTCACATTCATTTTTGTTTGATGTTTGTTAACTCCTTTAGGTTATGAACTCCATTAGTTACTTGATGATATTGAGGGCCTCTATTTGCCACTGGATTCCTCATGCAAATCATCACCACCTTTGGCAAAGCTGTTTTCTGAGTGCAATTTGAGTGTGTAGGAACATAGAATTGATCTTGTTTTGTGCTAGCACTCCCTGTACTAATCAACTCATCTTTTGAACACTCTCATGCTGAAAAGTTGGTGTCATTCAAGTCATTCTATGTAGATAGCACCATTAGTATAGATAATAAGCAGAAAGTAATAAGGTGCGTGATGCAGCATACATAAACCATGTGGATCGAACTCCGAAACCTATCACAACGTCCCATCAGATAATTAATTGGCATAATAATATGTCCTTCAGATTTTTTAAAGATCTTATCTGATATTGAAAATATTCTCCTCAACGGGTTTAGGCACTGCATCATAGAACAAGAAGTATTTTCAATCAATATTAACATGAGGTTAGGGCCATGCAAAATGCAATCAATTGAGGGGATCGGTACTTCCAGACAGCTCATATTGTTATGTATTTTAATTGTATATTTGACTTGCATAAATATTTCACATTAGTTTGGTTTCTACTTCACAAAAAGGGCGGTAACTGTTGAGTATGGATTTCATCTCTTAATATGTTCCAGAGTTTAATTTTGGTTCCTTGTGGGGGTACTTAAGGTTCTTGAGTCCCCCTTCTTTGCCTCCTTTCACATGTCCCCTTCTCTCTCTCTTTCTCGTACACATTAATTCCTGATTAGAAGCATGCATGATTCAGGCAATTTTTGGCTTCTGTAGGTATGAGGAAGCAGAGAAAAGCTACAAAAAGTTCCTTGAAATGAAACCTGGAAATTCAGCGGTGGAGAAGGAGCTTTCTCAATTATATCAGGCCAAAAGTGCTCTTGAAACATCTACTGATCTTTTTGAATCAGGCGATTATGCAAAATCTTTGGAATTTATTGATAAAGTTGTACTTGTCTTTTCTCCGGCATGCGCGAAGGTAATGACTTGATCAAATGTTAATCAAGCATACCATTTCCATTGGCATTGAAGTTTCATTTTTAAAATGTTTCTCCATTTGTTTTTTTCTCGCTTTATCTTGTGTTTCCTAAACTAACTTGCTATCTTCTTTGTTACTGTGTTGCAGGCCAAAATGCTTAAGGTGAATTTACTATTAGCATCTAAAGACTACTCAGCTGCGATTTCTGAGTCCGGGTTTATACTGAAAGAGGATGAGGATAGTTTGGAAGCATTACTTCTTCGTGGTCGTGCCTACTATTACTTGGCTGATCATGATGTAGCTATCAGGTTTATTCACCTACACCTTAAGAAAACAAAATGGAAATAAAGATAAATGAAACAAGTGTTCCCAGAACTTCAGTTTAATCTCAAAATGCTTAAACTCATACCTAAAATGTTTTCTCAGGCATTATCAGAAAGGTCTTCGCCTGGATCCAGAGCACAGTGAGTTAAAGAAAGCATACTTTGGACTCAAAAATCTACTAAAGAAGACCAAAAGTGTAAGCGACCAAGATTTTACAATTCTTGTATGCCCGTTCAAGCTTACTACATCTTGTGGGGCAACTTTCAGGCTGTACTGGTGTACTTACATTTTCCATTTTTAATGCAGGCCGAGGATAACGAAAATAAGGGTAAACTAAGGGTTGCGGTGGAAGACTACAGGGCAGCCCTTGCTTTAGACCCTAATCATCTTGCACACAATGTACACCTTCATCTTGGTATGTGCAAGGTTTTGGTTAAGCTTGGTAGGGGAAAGGATGCGGTGAACGCTTGTACGGAAGCACTTAACATTGATGAAGAGCTCATTGAAGCTTTGGTTCAGGTTTTGTTTCTTGTTTGCCTCAAACTTTTATGTTCCCTTCTATTAATATCTATCTATATTTATATATAAATATGTTATATCAAATGGGGAAAGAAGGTAAAAGCTGTCCTGCCCATGTTTGTTCAAAAGCACTTAAAGCTGCCAATCAAACTTTTTTTTTGGAATGCATCTTAATACTCTCCTTGGAGTACTATTCATATAGAGGACTATAAAATGGAGGTGTAGGCCTGCAGAAAAAAAAATCTGAATCTTCTGAGTAAGCTCATCTGAGACTGTTAATTAATATGAAGCTGCACATTTCAGAGGTGTGAAGCCAAACTTTTGACGGAAGATTGGGAGGGTGCTGTTGCAGATATAAAATCAGCTGCTGAAAAATCACCTCAGGTTAGTCTGTCATATGAATCTTTCACAATTTCTTATTACCCTACATGTTTTGTTTCATCCTATACTCTCTCCGACCCAAACGATTACTTATATTCGATAAGTCAAGAATTTAAAGAATGTAGCTTTACTTGCTTGTACCTTCTTGAAGTTGCATTGATAATATAACTTCCCAAAAAGGGAAATGGGTCTTTTTGTGTGTGTGTGTGTGAGGGGGGGGGGGAATGGAGGGATTATATTTTCCTTGAAGGTTTTGGCTCTAACATCATGGAAGTCTTTCAGAATTCGCGAGAGTGCGTTCATTTGGAATAGTTGATGGTTCTTTTCTTTTATTCAAAGCTTTTGAAAATAATTTCACTATATTGCCTAATGCCTGTGTTTATGTTCTTTTCTTGATTGTTTGATCTCGTCGCCTTTTACCATTCTACAAAATCTTGTATTGATAGATTTTGGCATCTTGAGGAGCTTTCTTTTTTTCCTCTTCCGCTGCAGTAGACTTGCTAGCTTCGACTGTCATGGTGCACAGTCTTCCATTCTTATTGTTGATTATTAAGAACAGCCCTAATTTTTATTGAACTTAAAAAGAAAATTAAATAATGGGTTTATTAGTATAAAGTTATATGCTTATCTTATTTCTTGGTCATATCACATCTGACAACTCACAATTATTATCGATTTGTCCTTCAATTGAATTTCCCATGTGCTAGTCATACTGTCATAATGGTATGATAAGCCTGATGGACCTGCCGTTTGACTGCTGTCTTAAAGCCAAATTTGAAAGCTTCTAAGGATGCTGGCGATGATCTATTATGGTTGTGTTTTCCATGTTGTTTGACCATTTTCTCGACATTATGATGCACAACTGCACACACTATAAGATTAGTAACAACTGTAGCAATAAACGTGTCTGTGTGGTTACCCCTTAATCAGTAAAAAGGGACATGAAGAAGCTAGAGGTACTCCATGGTGTACACCTTTATAATTGCTGCCTAGACTCAGATCTGTCTACATATCTTTTTGTAGGGACTTGGGCAATGTTTTGGCCAGTTTGGTTGACTAATCATTCTAATGGCTAATCATGAAAACTGCAAGTTCTCATTGACAATAAGTTTGTCTGTGACTATGCTTTCTACTCCACTTTTTGGTCCTAGCATTTGAAAATTTGTGGATTTAAGACTTTAAAGTCAGCATTGTTGGACATTGACCTGACATTTGAATCATAGAGACCTCTTCTCGTAACAGGGTCCGAACTTCTTTATTGAAGCTTTTCTAGACCTCCACTATCACTTTTATTTATTTTGACCTTTGACCCCAAAATATTGAAAGTTTTCCTGTGATCCAAACTACTACCTTGATGGCTGTTGCACGGATGGCAACTGAAGGAGTTAAATTCAAACAATTATTGAATTGACCTTTTGCTTTACGCCTCTACTTGAAATCTATCTTGACCTTTGACCCTGAAGTACCAGAACTTCTCTTGTGCTGCGGGGAAAAGCCAAGAGCCAAGCATGCCTAAAAAACTAGTATAGATAAAAGGCGCAGGTGTTTTGGTGATACTTTTGGATTTTAGGATCTCTTCTCAATAATTTAGTGAAAATATGACAGAGAGGAAGATGGTGGGACCAATGAGAGAGAGTCCAAAATCTAAATAAAGTTCTTAACCCTTGAAGCTAAGCACAGTCAAAAATAATTTTTAATTTCTTTTCATATGATCATTACCGTATGTGCTGTATTAGAACAAGAAGAACATCGTTGCATCCAGACAATGTGATTGCATGCTAAGTAAAAAAAAGAATCTAGAACAGATAATTTTCTAATGACTGGGAATAATATTCAAATTAAATTTGTGTTAAAAAACACGTGGGATTCACAATGCCATCCAGTGTAAATCTCTCATTGAACTTGAACTAGCACCTGCATCAAGCAAGCTAAGCGAGAATTACTCCAAGCTTGAACAAGTAAAAGGTTCAGCAAACTGAGTTCCTAATAGTTTGAGGCTCAGTTCACTTCATTTGGAGTGGTAGTTTGTCACATGATAGTTGGTTACTAATTGCTTTTTAGAACAAAACACAACAATCATAATTGACATTGTAAATATGACTTATTTGGTGCTATTCTTATTGTAGTTTTCTGATGGTTAGTATATTCTCTCTCCAGTACATATTTCTAAATTTTGATACGTAAACTGATTCCGGTTTTTTAGGATATGAACATTCGAGAAACAATGATGAAGGCTGAGAAAGCTTTGAAAATGAGTCAACGGAAGGATTGGTACAAGATTTTGGGTGTTTCAAAGACTGCATCTATATCAGAGATTAAAAAAGCTTACAAGAAGCTAGCTTTGCAGTGGCACCCGGATAAGAATGTTGATAATAGAGAAGAAGCAGAAAACAAGTTCAGAGAAATAGCTGCTGCATATGAGGTTCTGTTTCTGCTCTCCTTCCCTTTCTCATACATTTTATGAATATTTCTGACTTTAAAGTTTAAACTAAACTAAAAACTGCATAGAAGAGTGTACATATAAGCCTTTAAATGAGTTGACCTGAGTCTTGAGCGGTCAAACTCGTCTCTTTTGTGTTTATTGAGCCAAGGACCCAATTTTCAAGCTCAATTACCGCAGGAAACACTATTTATGAGCTGATTGGAATTCACTTGAGCCCAAGTAAAAAAAAATGTACTATGTCATCATTTACACACCATAGTATACGTATTTCAGTAACCAAGCTTATTAGATCGGAGTGGAGTTGGGGTCTTTGATAATAAAATCATGTTTGACCCAGTGGCGGAGGTACATACAATCAAATATTGCCCCCATTTGATTTTTTTTTTTAATATATTACTAGTGCAAATATTTTAAGAATTTAGGGGTTTTAGTGCAATACTGACCCCCACCCCCCCCACCCCCACTTTGTGTAAAGATTAAAGAAGAAAGGAATGTATTTTTCTTGCCCACTTTTAAATCAGTGAGAAGGATTCCTGGCTCTTCCACTAGTTTGACCTCATCACTAACCCACAGAAGAGCTTAGTCAAATTTTGAACATGGCAAGCCTCAGCTGACTTGAGCGAACTTGGTCTATTATACAATCCTACTGCAACTTTGAACCAGAAAGTCTCATGATTCTGGTGTTTCTGCAGATTCTTGGGGATGAGGAAAAACGGACAAGGTTCGATCGCGGGGAAGACATGGAAGAAGGCATGAATATGGGTGGTGGTGGATTTAACCCTTTTGGAGGAGGTGGTCAACAGTTCTCATTTCACTTTGAAGGAGGGTTCCCCGGTGGAGGCGGCGGCGGCTTTCCTGGTGGTGGATTTGGTGGATTCCATTTTTGACCTCTCGTATATTCATTTTCTAAGATCTCTATGCTCTAATTAGTGGAAGTATATCAGGTTTACTAACTTATGACCGATAAATGGCAGAAGGATAATTTAGGAATTTTTTGAAGAAGTTTTACTACTATGTTGCTGAAACATCATCAATATTGCAAAATCTGTACTTGTTGAATGATATAGAGAAAGCCCTTGTGGATTATAATATAAGTTCATGTAGCAGTTATTGATTTAGATAAAAAAAAAAAAAATATTAAATTTAAAATTTCAAACCAAGACATTATGTGCAAGCAAAACTGAAGCATGGAGGAATCAAGGACCCAATCAAAATATACAGATTTTTTGTTCTGCAGTTGGATATGTCTGACAAATGCATGCAATCTTATCAGACTTATTCTTTTCTCATGTCAGAAGAAACTATCATTTGATTTTGGGGTCCTCCCAAAGGTTTGTGTGATCCTTCCTTCCATATGAGATTCACAATATTTTAGGGGAAACTAGTTTCTCCCTAAGTTATAAAAAGTCCTGTTTTTTTAAACTGCTCTTATATTCGTCAAATATTTGCATGTTGAAAAAAATTGAACTTTTTATAATTTATGGAGAAACTGATTTCTCCCAAAACTTACTCTATGAGATTTTGCCTGTGGTTGTCTGGGGATTTTCTTTTCATTTTTGACATTTTATTTCAGTGGTCCCCTAATATTTTCTTTCATTTCTTACTACTTACTCTGTCCCAACATAAATGTTCAAAAATGTCCAAATTTACTCTTTATCATCAAAAACAAATTTGAAATTTTTTTGAACATTCATTTTATTTTGGGACATAGGGAGTATTATTTTAAACATTACAAAAAAATATAAATTAAACCTAAATGTTGCAAAAGATGAGTCCTCTATCATGCTGCACCACTTTTATATATTGTTATATATATATATACTAGTAAAAGTCCGTGTTTAAGGACACGTGGTATTTTTTTAATTAAAAGTGAGGGTAAAATGGGAAAGGGACAACTTAGTGAGGGTAAAATGAGAATTTCCCTCATTGGCACTATTCATACAACTATTCATCCCACTTTTCTCATTTATTTAATTAATAAAAGTGAGGGCAAAATGGGAAAAGAACAATTTAATGAGGGTAAAATAAGAACTTTCCTCATTGGCACTATTCATACAACTATTCATCCCACTTCCCTCATTTATACTATACTAGCCTAAGCCCGTGTCAAAGGCCACGTTTTTTGTTTTTTGTTTTTTTTGCTTTTTTTTTTTTAAATTTTTTTTTTTTAATTTACAAAAAAAAAAATTTAAGGACAAAATGGAAAAGGGACAAAAAAGTGAGGGCAAAATGGAGAATTACCCCCTTGAAACTGTTCAAAGAACTGTTCATAATTTTTAAGGGGGTTGCATTTATACTATATATATATATATATATATATAGGCCCTATTATAATGAGAATCAAATTTATATGAGAACCATAAGAACCACTAAACATTTGGATTAAAAAACACATCGATCTTTCAGGATTAAAAAAATAGAGGGCGTGGCATTTTCGTAATTATTTCATTTAAAATCCTTCTCAAATTTCAAAATAAAATATCTCAATATCTATAAGTCGAAAAAAAAATTCGAAAACACTGATTTTTTTGTCTTGACGAGACGATTCAAACTAGATCCCTGAAGATAGGATTTTGAAAAAATAATATTGACTTATAGATTACTTAACTAATGTACATTATTTAACTAGTGTACATTACTTAACTAGTGTACACGAGTTAATTACTTAACTAGTGTACATTATTTAACTAGTGTACATTATTTAACTAGTGTACATTACTTAACTAGCTGTGTTGTCTTAGTGAACACTAGCTGTGTTGTCTTAGTGAACACTAGCTAGTTATCTTAGTGAACACTAGCTGTGTTGTCTTAGTGAACACTAGATGTGTTGCTTAGTGAACACTAGCTGTGTTATCTTAGTGAACACTAGCTGTGTTGTCTTAGTGAACACTAGCTGTGTTGCTAGTGTAACCTAGTGTACACTAGCTATGTGTATCAGCATTGGCTAATGTAAACTAGCTAGTTTAACTTAGTGTACTCTAGATATGTTGTCATAGTGAACACTAGCTGTGTTATCTTAATAACACTATTTGTGTTGTATTAGTGAACACTAGCCGTGTTGCTTATGTACACTAGCTAGTTGTCTTAGTGAACACTACTGTGTTATCTTAGTGAACACTAAATTTGTGTTGTATTAGTGAACACTGTGTTGCTTATGTACACTAGCTAGTTGTCTTAGTGAACACTAGCTGTGTTATCTTAGTGAACACTAGCTGTGTTGTATTAGTGAACACTAGCTGTGTTGCTTATGTACACTAGCTAGTTGTCTTAGTGAACACTAGCTGTGTTATCTTAGTGAACACTAGCTGTGTTATATTAGTGAACACTAGCTGTGTTGTATTAGTGAACACTAGCTGTGTTATCTTAGTGAACACTAGCTGTGTTGTATTGGTGAACACTAGCTGTGTTGCTTAGTGAACACTAGCTGTGTTATCTTAGTGAACACTAGCTGTGTTGTATTAGTGAAGACTAGCTGTGTTGTCTTAGTGAACACTAGCTGTGTTGTATTAGTGAACACTAGCTGTGTTGCTTATGTACACTAGCTAGTTGTCTTAGTGAACACTAGCTGTGTTATTTTAGTGAACACTAGCTGTGTTATATTAGTGAACACTAGCTGTGTTGTATTAGTGAACACTAGCTGTGTTATCTTAGTGAACACTAGCTGTGTTGTATTGGTGAACACTAACTGTGTTGCTTAGTGAGCAACATTTGTGTTATCTTAGTGAACACTAGCTGTGTTGTATTAGTGAAGACTAGCTGTGTTGTCTTAGTGAACACTAGCTGTGTTGTATTAGTGAACACTAGCTGTGTTGCTTATGTACACTAGCTAGTTGTCTTAGTGAACACTAGCTGTGTTATCTTAGTGAACACTAGCTGTGTTGTCTTAGTGAACACTAGCTGTGTTGCTAGTGTAACCTAGTGTCCCAAACTGAGTGAATCGTTTTTTCAAAGTTGTCTTCGATAGATATCAAAAAGGAGTGTCAGTCCAAAAAAAAAAAGTATCTTCCAGCCACAAATGAGTGTCAACCATTTTTTACTTCATAAAATAACTTTGCATTTGGCTAGTGTACACTAGCTACCTAGTGTATACTAGCCAAATGCCTTAGGCAGCAGGACAAAAGCATTGGGCCAAGCCTTTGTGTACACTAGCTGTTGTAACTTAGTGTACACTAGCTAGTTATCTAGTGTACAATAGCTATTTTTTTAGTGTATACTAGCTGTGTTGCTAGTGTAACCTAGTGTATACTAGCTGTGTTGCTAGTGTAACCTAGTGTATACTAGCTGTGTTGCTAGTGTACATTACTTAACTAGCTAGTGTACACTAGTTAATTAGCTAGTGTTTTAAAAATTAGACGTTGTTCAAGATTATTTTTTCAAAATCCTATCTTCGGGGATCTAGTTTGAATCGTCTCGTCAAGGCAAAAAAATCAGTGTTTTCGAAATTTTTTTCGATTTATAGATATTGAGATATTTTATTTTGAAATTTGAGGGGGATTTAGTTCACAATAATTACGAAAATGCCACCCCCTCTATCTTTTTTTTTTTAATCTGGAGCATTGATGTATTTTTAATCCAATGGTTGGATTTAGTTCTCATGGTTCTCATATAAATTTGGTTCTCATTTGAATAGCTTCCTACCGGTCTCCTGTGAGAACATGGGATCCGTCTCATGCATGAGACGGGTCGACCCATGACCCATGGGGCATGACCCGCCACGTGGCAGCCTTTTATAGGCCATTTTTTTTTTAATTTTTTTTTTATATTATTTTTTTCAGAGCAAAAGTAATAGTTACCATCTCTTAATGTAATGACTGTATACATATAAAGTAACATTGGTCATAAGTAAACGTAATACCTGTTTTAAAAAAAATAAAAGCTCGTTTTTATCCATTTTTTTTCAAATGTAATACAAACTATATGTATTATTTTTGAAATGTAATAACTTATGTATATGAATGTAATAGTTTATACAAGTAAATGTACCACTTTGATAGATGAAATTGTAACATATTTCTATAGATAATGTAATACTTTTACATGAAAACATATAGATACCTATACATATGTGTTACAATTATGTACAAATACTATTATATATAAATAACACGTTTGTTACATTTTGGTTATAATAAGTATTACTTTTGCCAAACGAAGAAAACATAGGAAAAAACATTATTACTTTTCTGTATATATGTATTACTTTAATGTATACAAACTATTACTTTAATGTATACAAACTATTACTTTAATATATACAAACTATTACTTTATGTTGGCTGAAGGATTGGGCCAAGGAAATGTGTTGCGATTCAGAGCGGCGGCCGCGATTCGAGCTTGGGCGACCGCCCATATGCAAAAAGCTTGGGCGGAGGCGTGGGTTGGCTTTGTTGGGCGGGTGATGGGTATGGAACCGACCCGTCTCATGGATGAGACGGGTCATGGTGTTCTCACCCAAGTTTTTGTCATATATCTATATATATATATTGTAAGTCAAAATCTTGCAAAAAACTAGTTTTTTCGTAATATAAGAAAAAAATTAGTTTTAAAGCACTAAGTCTAACTAATAAAAGTGATGAACTGTTCTGAAAACTAATTTTTTATAACATTTTGAAAAAAAATAGTTTTTCACAAGAGTTACTCATATTGTAAATCATTAATCATTTAATGATTACGCATCACGTTTAATATTATCATCATTCAGTGAGTTGGAAATTGGGTAATTAGACACTCAAATTAAATTTCTCATTAGAATTGGCCATTGGTAAGAGAATTTATCATCAGACAAGTTCTCTTATTTATCCAGTACTCCTTTTATTCTAAAATAAATATTGTATTTTGATTTTTTATTTTTATTTTTATATCTATTTGATTGAATTTTGACAAATATTTTATGAGAAAAAATATATTTTTACGGAATTCTAAAAAATAGTTGTTGATAGTATTTCTATTGGTTGGTGTACAAATAATTATTTTTAAAATGACATGAAAATTAATTTTCATGCCTATTATTTGGTCAAAGTTCTACAAATTTGATTTTTTTAAAAAAAAAAATTCTATCAAAAAAAAATCGAACTGTACCATTTAATTTTGGGAGGAGTAAGTACGTCTAAATTATATGTATTGACGTTTTTTTTTTTTTTTTAAAGAAAACAACACATAATTGAATTAATAAAATATTTTAAGGCGCCGCTTCACAACTGTCGGATATTCGTCCAAAATGTAAAGATTGCAATTAAGATTTACACATAAATATCCTAACACATCTCGAGTATTGATGGTCAAACTCGAACTAAAATTCCAATGAATGTGATGAGCCCGGACCAGCTAGATCGGGCCCAAGCTCGGTCTTGTCCAAAGACCCAGTATGACGTGGCATACCGTAGACCGCCAGAGTCAAGACCGCGGACAGATAGACCGTCAAAGTCAAGATCGCGTTCCTCTCATATTGTCGCAGTCAAGACCGTGGACAGCTAGATCGCCAGTAAGGTGATCGCGGACATTGTGACTGCTCCAGCCGTGCCCGCGACAAGAATCATTGACCGCGCCCAAGATATTGACTGCGGTCTCATACCAAACTCCCCATTATCTCACCAGACTCCCGGTTAAAGCCAAAGCTTACTGAGCAAGTTTACTTACTGGCTCTGACACAGGAAAGCCGGCTTATTCCCATCGCATTGAATGCGGCTTAGTCAGGCGCCTACTATCGCCATTAATGCGTCGCGCCAACTCTCCCAAATACACGGCTCTTGTCCACATCAGCGACATCCCCTCTGCAAGTGAATCTTACTTTACTGGCAGACCCAATCCGATGCGGACACGTGTACCTGTTAAGACTAAGATGTCCCTTAGGGCTGACCTCATGGCTTACCTCAACAAGCAGTTCTCCATCGCCTATAAATAGAAAGCCCTTGTCCCCTTGGACAAGATAAGTGTCAAATTGATATTGTAAGTCATATTATTCAAACTCTAAATACACAAACACTCTAAGACAATCCTAAGTCTTATTCTCAGGTTCTTATATCCTCTAAAATATCTTATTCTTACACTCGAGGCCCTGATATGGAGTAATATCCAACTTTGACCTTAACGATGTTTTCTTGTGTTGTGTTCTAGGTACACCCAAGATTATCCAGCCAGATATCCTACATTATTCAGACGCCTCTAAATTCTTGGTGTCATCAGTGGTTCTATTGTCGGGAATGAGCATAATTTTCTCGTAAATTTGTGTCTGTCCAAACAAACACCGTGTTCCAAACACTTACCGTCAGAAAGCTACTCTTTTTTCAGTCATTTTTACCGTTGAAAAATGTCTATTCCTCTAAGGAACGCTGGTCATTTATCATTTCCTGAAAGAACTAAGCTACTCCCTCACAAATCAATCCTATCAGGCCAAGCACCTCGACCTTTACCAGGTTGGGGGGCCGTGCCCACAGTTTATGAAATCTTTCCCCTGCTTAAAGGGATTTGAATAAGCTTGTGGAGGAAGCCAGAAAAGAAAAGGCCCTCCAAACACCTAGTCCAAAAACTCCCAACACTCCTAAAACTCCTATCACTCCGGAGTTGATTCTTAAGAAAAACGAGGCCCTGCCCGCAAGGTCTAAACTAGTGGCTGAGGCCATGGCCATAAACGATGCCCAATTGGAGTTAGAGCTAGAAGCAAACGGTGGAGTCCCCCTCAAAGAAGGTTCGCAGAAGTTCTCCCAGTGAGTCCCCACTTACTCGCTTGACTAGTCAAGCTAGGGGGGCAAAACGGGTTGAAGCGACCTTCGACCGCAGTCAGGCGGATATGGAGGGGATCGTGGAGATAGATGACGATGAAGAAAGAGGGGAGGAGGCTCAATCCAACCCTCACCGTGTGAAATCCAAAGCCAGATCCATGGCTCATGCCAAGGGGAAGGTCGTGATTCCATGTGCTAAGAAACCCAAGATGGATGACAAGAGCCCCGAGTTTATCAAATTCATGCATCAAATGTGGGAGACCCACCAGCAAACTTCCCTGAAGTGTGACCGCACCGAGCACCCATTCAAAAAGGGAAACCCCCTAGATTGAAACATATGATGGCTCCACCAACGCCAAGAGCCATATGGGACGGTTTGAAGGGCAGATGGCCCTATTCTCTTCTGATGAGGCAGTAGTGCGTAAAGCCTTGGCCGCTACCTTCACGGGCAAAGCTTTGTCCTGGATGCTGGCCCTCAAGCCCAAGTCCATCAGAACCTACAACCAATTCAGGCACGTCTTCCTGAATTCATTTGCTGGGGCAGGCGATCCCGCACGGCCTAAGACAGACCTGGTCAGAGTCAAGCAGGTTGTGACGGAGACCACGAAAAGCTACATCACCCAATTCAGAAAAATGAGCGAGCATATTATAGACCTGTCCGAGAGTGACATCCGGCTCTGCTTTGAGGGCGGTCTCTCCAGTAGCTTCTTGAAGATGAAATTTGCCTCCAATTGGCTTAAGAGCGTGGAGGAAATGTATGAGAGAGCTTCTGTCATTGCCTCAGCAGAAGAGCCAAATGAAACCGCTGCCCGTGGGCCAGCTAAAGAGAGGATCAGTCAGGTCCAAGAGACGGGTCAGGGATCTGGCTGCGGCAATAACCAAGGAAAAAATCGTAGCTGCGGTACAGACAAGCTCCGAAAACTAACGAACGAGACAGTTTTCACCCCCTCAACGATATGCGGGCAACTATTCTGAAAGCAATAGAAATTCCCCCTCCTCCACCAATGGGCAGAAAGCCAAATGAGAGAAGTAGGGCAAAATTCTGTGACTTTCATAGTGACCACGGTCACAACACAGAAGATTGTTTCCAGCTGAAAAGGATCATTCGGTAGAAGATCAATTGTTGGGTATGCATGTTTTAACCCTCCTATTTTGTATTAGATTTGATTGATACCATAACCTCCTGTCTATTTTAAGGACTTTAGGACCCTATGTAATGAAGCTTAGACTTCAATTCTTTAGCTAAGTCCATTTTATAGAATAGGTTAATCTTAGGCTTGAAGTATGGCACAAGACTCATCGATGTGGATGTAAGGTTGCCCGGCGGTATTCAAAACCGCCCCTTTGAACCGCACATGCAACCGCATGTATGATTCCTTTAATGCGCTCAATGAACTACCTAAGTGCAAACCGCTTGTTGAACCGCATCATTGCGGTTCACCTACAACCGCATTCTTACAACCCCGGTGTAGCAAAACCGCACTTTCCTAACCGCGTCTCACCAACCGCATCCAATGATTGGCTACTTGAAGTGAACAACTTTTTATCCGTTGGAATCCACGTCGGCAATATCAAAAGTCAACCACCATATCTTGTCACGTGATTCAATGTCGAAAAGATCTACAAGGATCTTGAAAAGGTGACAGGTGTCCTAACCTCATTGCTTGCACTGAGCACGATCGCCTTTATCTCGGCAGCTGTACCAAAGGACAAAAGTGGTTCTTGTGGACCAATAGAATTGCATCAAGTACCGTCCTTACAAATGATGTATCCAACGGCTAGTTTCTTGATGCTTGGGTATAAATACCCCTAATCTTCACCATTTGAAGATTGCTTGAAAAATTGAGAAGTGCTGTGTTCATAGAAGCTGAAGCTCTGCCCAGAAATTATTCAACCCTTTGAATCTTCATCTTCAAACTTCAAGAAATATTCCTTAGCCCAGAAATCAAGCCTTAACACATCAAGAATCATTGTGCTCTACATCTTACAGATCTAAAGAGCCTTGATCTTGTTCTCACACACTCACCTCACTTGTTCTAATCACATAGATTAAACACTTGAGATACACTGGTTATAGTTTTGGATTTGTTCTTCATAGAAAAGATTTTATTGTACTTTGTAATCTCGCAATACTTAATATAAAATCTCTCTTAGAAATCCAAGACTAACCATTTTGGTAGTGGACGTAGATCGTTTATCGATTGAACCACTCCAAATAGCGTGTTCTTACTTTCTGCATTTATATTTCCTGTGCTTGCTAATTATTTATCTTTGTCTCTGTTTGATCTTTATTTAGCTATCCATTATTGTGAAATAGTGTTTGGAGTTAACATAGTCAAAATACACGTGTTTGTAAAACTGCTCTCAACAAAACCGCACCATCAAAACCGCATTTTACAAACCGCCTCTCAAAACCGCTTTACACTCTATTATTCCGCTGTGCATTTTACACTATCACTTGCAGTCTATTATCAACTGCAAGAGGATTTTGTAAGCAAGAGGTTTAGTTTTTAAATAGAGGGCGAAACATTTTAAACAGCTATTCACCCCCCCCTCTAGCTGTATTTTCTCCCTTGTTGCCACCTTTGGGACCAACATCAATAATGGGGAGTTGACGAAATGGGTACAGGGCTGTAATACAAATACTGCCAATAATGCCAATAATACCCAGCGGGCACGAACACTACGTAGCCTCAAGAGGAAGGAGAGAGAGAACGAGGACGAGAATGAGTTGGATACTTATGATATCAACTTTATTAGAGTAGAAGCTCCATCCAACAAACAACTCTCCCTCCAGATCAAGACCCTGGAAAAGGTCTTCTTGATTCCCCCATGGCTCCGAAAGAAGAGCAGGAAATAGGGTTCAAAAGGAGTGAACTTGTCTCCACCCTATTCCATTCTACTTAGCCCCTCACCATCCGTATGAAAATTGCCAGAGCAAACATTGGCCGAGTCTTGATTGATACGGGTGCGGCCAGACACATCCTCTACTACCATACTTTATTAGGGATGAAGATGACTGAGGCCCACCTTACTCCTTACGCCAGTATGCTTGAGGGGTTCACAAATCATGCCGTCAGGGTAAAGGGGACGATGGAGTTCGAAGTAACTATTGGGGAGCCACCCCTGCAGAAAACAGCAAAAATCACGTTCATGGTGGTTGATCTGCCCTCCCAATACAATGCTATACTAGGCGTGACCGCTCAGTCCATATTGGGAATAGTTGCTTCTGTCCCCCATCAGAGAATAAAATTCAACACTCGGGGCGGAGTTGCAATGATAAAGAACCAGCCCGAGAGGTTCCCCCGGACGTTGGAGGAGAAGAGAAAGGCATAAAAAGGCCAGACATCCTGCCCGCAGAAAAAGGGTGAGGACAAACAAAGCAAGGGGAAAGCCAAGACAATTATTCTGGTGCCCGAGCTAATTGGCATGCTTTCTTTCCATTCCACAAAAGTGGAGCTCAAAAAGAGCAGAAGGGTGAAAAGGTTGGCTCCCATTGAAGGGGGATATATTGATTGAGGAATTCTGGGAGAAATAGACCGAGAGGTTATATACTCCATGGCCGCACTCCCAGAAGCAAGAGCCAAACCCCCAGCAATTGAAATAAACTCCCTCTATAACCGTGAAATCAGCGACCTCAGGCCTAACGATGAGCTCGATAAAGTGGTAATCAATTTCCACTACCCCGATCAAATAGTTAAGGTCGGGCTGGAAATTCACTCAGGGAGAGGAGGATCTTGTATCTTGATAGAATTCCTCTGAAATAACTGCGATGTGTTCGCGTGGAGGGTGGAGGACATGCAGGAAATTAGCGAGGACGTGATCCTCCATAAAATAAACGATGACCCTGCCTTCAAACGCATACACCAGAAAATGAGGTATTTCTCTCCGGATAAAGAGATAGCGATCAAGGAAGAGGTCGAGAAGCTGCTTAAAGCGGGGATAATAAAAGAAATATCTTATCCTAAGTGGTTGGGAAACGTAGTTATGGTCAAAAAGGCCAATGACAAATGGAGGATGTGCGTTGATTTCACTTATCTCAACAAAGCATGTCCCAAAGATTGCTTCCCTCTTCCTCGCATTGACCGTTTGGTAGATTCGATAGTCGGACACAGAGTTCTCAACTTTATTGATGCATATTCCGGCTATCACCAAATCAAAATGGCTCCCGAAGACGTCTCCTCAGTAGCTTTCATCGCTGCGGGCAAGACGCACTTCTACACAATGATGCCCTTTGGACTGAAAAACGCAGGAGCCACCTACCAACGGATGGTTAACATTGTCTTTAAAGATAAGTTGGGCAAAAATATGGAGGCCTATATTGTTGACATGGTCATAAAGACAAGAGAAAACTCCCACGAGCTTGACGTGGAGGAAACTTTCTCTAACTTACGCCGCAACAACATGAAGCAAAACCCCCTGAAATGTGCATTTGGGGTCAAAGCGGGCAAGTTTCTCGGATTCATGGTCAACCAACAAGGAATTGAAGCTAACCCTGAAAAAATTCAAGCGTTATTGGATATGAAGCCTCATGCATGCGTGGAATATGTACAAAAGCTAAATGGGCGCATCACCGCAATAGGTCGCTTCATATCGCGGTCTGCAAAGAGATGCCTCCCCTTCTTCCAAACTCTTAAAGGAGGGAAGAAAGCTGACGAGTTCGCGTGGAGCGAGGACTGCGATCAAGCTTTTGAAGAATTAAAGAGATACCTCGGGCATCCCCCTCTACTCAGCAGCTCGAGCAGCTCGGTGCCCGGGGAAGAGCTTTTTCTATTTTTAGCTATCACTGATCTGGCAGTGGCCGCTGTTCTTGTAAAGGAGAAATATAACTCCCAAAAACCAGTTTATTATGTATCTAAGGCACTGTCCGCCGTAGAAGGGCGTTATCTTAATATAGAAAAATTAGCTTACGCCTTGCTTGTATCTGCTCGAAAATTATGAGCTTACTTTTCTGCACACCTTATAACTGTACTCACTGAGGCCCCGCTTAGAAAGGTTTTACATAAACCAGAGTCCTCGGGGAGAATGCTAGCTTGGTCTATAGATCTCACTAAGTTCCAGATCACCTACTCCCCAGAAGGACAATCAAAGCACAAGCCTTAGCTGATTTTGTGGTAGAAACTTCATTTAAGCTAGCGGACAGCGACCTGGGAAAGAGAAAGTGAGCAGAGTCACAAGAAGCCTAAGAGAGCTCAGAAACAAAAATTATACATCCCAAAGAGCGTCCAGAAGAAGTCTGGACTTTATTCGTGGATGGATCTGCGAGCAAGTTAATGAGCGGAGCGGGCATACTCTTGATCGCGCCCTGCGAGGAGAAATTTAAGAGAGCCTTGAGATTCAAGTTCGAAGCATCAAACAATCAGGCTGAGTATGAAGCAATTATAGCAGGCATGGAATTGGCCAAAGACTTGGGAGTTCAAAACATTGAGATAAGTAATGACTCTCAACTCATAGTAAACCAAATAAAGGGGGAATATGACACGATCAACCCAGTGCTAGCCAAGTACTGCGGTCTAGCCAAAACCCTTCTCAAAAGCTTCATATACTATGAGCTGAACCAAGTAATGAGAGAGGACACACAGAAGCTGACCTCCTCTCCAGAATCACTGATCAAGAAGTCATAGACTTAGATGCGGACTGCCAAATAGAGTTCGCAGAAGCACCTGCTATAGACCGGATTCAGATAAACAATATTGAGGATCAGGAAAGGGATTAGGTAGATGAAATCAAGAATTACATCAAGAAGGAAACCCTCCCTGAAGATCAAGCAAAGGCTAGAATCATCAAAAAGGTGTCTATGAAATAAACAATCCTAGATGGAGTATTATTTCGGCGATCATTCACCAAGCCTTTGCTGAGATGCGTCAAAACTCATATGGTTACCAATTTACTCTATGAGGTCCATGAAGGAGTTTGTGGCGGACAACTGGTGCTCGCACTCTCTTGGACAAAATCAAATTTCAAGGATTTTATTGGCCTACTTTGAGGAGAGATGCAGAAGAGTACGTTAGAAAATGTGACAAGTGCCAGCGGTTTGCGGACATTCCTAGACTCCCATCAACAGAGCAAACTTTGGTTATACCATCGTGGCCATTTGATACATGGGGGATTGATCTAATAGGACCGTTCCCAATTGCTCGAGGAAGTGTTAAGTACGTTGTAGTGGTCGTGAATTATTTTACAAAGTGGACAGAAGCAAAAGCTTTGGCCACCATCTTTGAGGAGAATGTTATCAATTTTGTCCACGATCACATCTGGTGCATATTTGGGGTTCCATGAGCAATAGTCTCGGACAATGGTACTCAGTTTACTACAAAATTTACAGCTGAATGTGAGAGAATGAAAGTACAACATCGCCAGTCCGCATTAGCTTATCCCAAAGGGAACGGCCAAGCTGAGGCCGCAAACAAGTTAGTCCTATCTGCCCTAAAGAAAAATTTTGAAGGACAAGGAGGACGCTGGCTGGACGAGCTCCAGACCGCGTTATGGGTTGTCCGCACTACAATCAGAAATTCAACAGGAGAAACACCTTTTTCACTCACATATGGATCATAGGCAGTTGCGCCAGTAGAAGTAGCCTTGCCGTCTTACAGAGTCATTTACTTTGATGAGTCTCAAAATGAGGCAAACAGAAGTTATGACTTAGACGATCTTGAAGAAAAGAGAATGCTGGCAAATAAAAAAATTGTGAACTACAAGTAGAAAGCCAAGAAGCATCATGATAAAAGAGTGAATAAGAGAAGTTTTTTAGTTGGCGATTGGGTGCTAAGAAACATTGAAGTACAAGGGACCCAAACTGATTTCCACAAACTTTCCCTGAAATGGGAAGGTCTGTATATGAGGTTACCCAAATAATCAAAGAGGGTACCTACAGGTTGCGGACAAGAGAAGGAAAAGACCTAAAAAACGCTTGGAATAGCGATCACCTTAGAAAGTATTACTTTTGAAAGCATTGTATTATGTAAGGTTGATAGAGGCAATGAATGTATAAATAGCAAGGCAATTTTGCACAAAACTATTGTAAAAACTGTTGTAGCAATATTCCCACAAGTCTAAAACAGCAAAGGTGGCTGCCCGCAAAAAAAAAAAAAAAAAAAAAAAAAGAGCGGATGCCAGCAGGTTCAAGGACCAATATAGGAGCCCCGACCTGCTGATGCACTAAAATCCATTAAGATCGCATGCCTATATATACAAAGGCCATCAAGCCCGTATACGATTGCGGACACGACTCCCAGTATTGTTCGCATGAACCACCAATAGTGAATATAGATGCAAGTATGGACAAAGGCCAAAACAGTGTCCGTACCCACTAAATGCGTGTAGGCCTTAGTTGGATGTTGATCGCACGCCTGTATGTACAAAGGCCAACATATAAGCCCATAAATGATCGCCACAAGACTCCAAAGAGTCAAACCACGTGAACCACCAATAGTGGATACAAATGCCTGTAGGTTCAAGGGCAAATATGTCCCTATCTACTGTTGCGTGGACTATAGCCTCACGGCCACAATCTGCATGCCCAGATGAAAGTAGCTTGCCTTGGCCCTTTCAAATTACACCACGGATTTAAAAAATCTAAATAAGTGTAAGTGGAGGGGAGTGATCAAAGAATTTTTAAAAGCCAAATAGACGAAATGAGGTCAAAACCTCAAAAATCGTCCAAGACCATAACAAACGCGATCATAGAGAAAAGGGTTGACCCTCACAAAAAACTCAAGTAGTTTTAAATAAAGAGTTATCAACTCATAAATGCGACCAATAGGCATTACCATGCTCGTGATCGTGGAATTGAGTCAAAAATAATTATTTCAAGTCATAAGCTGAAAAAAGAAAATGCAAGAATGCAAGCTTGAGAGAAAGCGTTGATATAAGTATCAAAAGTATTCAAACATTGCCAAAACTTGAAACAACCTAAATAAGACAAGAGTAATTTCAAAAAAAAAAAAAAAAAAAAAAACTTCTCATTAATAGGTTCAAATGATTTACAGAATCCTAAAAATCTATTACAAAAGAAGAAAAGAAAAAATCATAAGCTATAGGCTCAGCAGCCTTGGGATCCATGGAAGCTTCGGAGGTAGCAGTTGGAAAAGGTAAAGTTTCTGTGGGACCAGAAGCCGGAATAGTAGAGGGTTCGGTTGGAGCTGGAGCAGGAGCTGACAGCGGTCCGAATAGATCACTAACTGCAGGCCCGTTGGGAAACAGGCGGGCAGCAACTTCTTCATATGATAGGCCTTCCGAACCAAACCTCATCCTGTCCAATTGGTCCCTGAGGCATAGAACGGTGACCGCGGCCACAGGAGGCAAGGACGAGGCCGCTGCAAGCTCTAAATTGGCAATTTCATCCTCATCCAGAGGTACCAATGCATGCCCGGGCAGACAGTGAGCATATGTGGACACGAAATTGATTAGGGTCAACAGCATAGGTGGTATAAATTTTAGACTCCCAGTCAGTAGGGGCCACCTCCTTGGCCTTCCTCTTCTTGCCGCGACCAAGATTGGTGGTATCAGCATGACTCTTACCGCGGGCAGCGACATCCTCTTCAGGATCCTCCTCGAAGGCATCAACGATCTTTGTTGCCTTCTGGGCCGTGCCCGTCGCCATGCGGTCTTCCTCCTCACGGTCATCCTCCTCCGTCTCCGCGCTCAAAGAGCCAAAGAGACCGGTACTCTCCAGGTTCACTACGGGCACAAAAGGGGCCTCGGTCTGGACTTCAGGGAAAACAGTGTTAAGGGGTTCCACATCTAGGTGGGTACTCCAATCCTCTGCAGCCAGGCAGGAATCCTTATTCATCTGGTCAAGGTCCATTAGGGGAACTTTCTCCCAGTCAGTTATCACCCTAGGGTTAGGAATGGTTCTCCTCACCAGTTCAACGGCGTTCACAGCCTGATCTCTCTCTCTCGGGGCCCCCATCACAAAATTCCTTAATCTACTGGTATCCCCCAACGCCAATATACACCGTTCACAACCAATTTCTTCTAGGCCTCCCACAATCGGGGTGGGACAAAAGGCCCCCAGTGGTACTTTTCACAGAAATATTGAAAACACACCATGGATAGCCTAACCCAAGTATGGGCTACCTTCCTATAGATACCCCCTGACTCTTTACAAATAGCGAAGGTATCCGGAGTGCTTCCATCTCCTAATTCTACAGGACGGATCGGACCGAACCGAAAGTACGGCTCGTCATCAAATCCCAGAAACAGAAATAGAGATGGAAAAAAATTAAGAACAAAATTACTTACGGAAGAAGGTTGTGAGGAAGAAAACGCTAAGTAAGGATGGCACAGTTTTTTCTTTCTCTGGACAATTTGAAGGCTTGAAGATGATAAAAGGGTTTGAGGGTTGAAGGGTTCTTATTTATAGGTCTACCAATACGTGTTAACCTGTATTAATTAGCCCACAAACCATTCCCTTCGAACCACGTGACTAACTTTAGTTAAAAAATAAGGCAAATGAGAGGATTAGGTAACCTAGAAATAATCCTCTCATAGGATAAGTTAAAAAAATAACGAATTAAATCCAAAAAATTAACATGATCCTAATTTCGTTTTGTTTAATGTCAATGATTCAACTTAATAAAAAATGAAGTTAATGTTTTGGATTAATGACACACACATGCCACATACATGTTTAATTAAGTTTGATCATTGAGCTAAAACAAAACGAAATTAGAATCATGTTAATTTTTAAGTTTGATTCATTAATTCTTTAATTGGGGTTAGTCATGTGATTGCAAATGACCTAAATCAGTTAAAAAATTAAAGACTCCGTAAGCATTGAAAAAATTATGTACTTGGGTGAGGAAATAGATCCCAAAATTACATAAATGGGTACATTAGAAAAACATAAAAACTTAAATAAAAATTTAAGTGAGGAAATGAGCAGTTTGACCATTGTTATAATAATTGGTTGACAACTTTCAGGATAGTATTCTTTTATAGGTATATAACATCTAAAAGTCTTCCGAAGATCTTACAAAGTAATCTTCGTTTCAAACGTGACAAGAACAATTGGCTCAAGTATGAAACTCTACTAAATATGTTAGCACAAAATGCAAATTGTCCAATTTATCAAGAAACAATATTTCATAATAATTACAAATATGGTATTCCATTCTTTATAATATATATATATATATATATATATATATATATATATATATATATATATATATATATATATATATATATATATTGGAAAGTTTTTTATATTTTAATTGAGTCGGTTTTATTAAAAATGTGTTTTCCATAAGTTGTGGAAAAATGGAAATCCCATAAGTGTCATTTCAAATCATATAAAGTGTCAGTTCTAGTATTATAAAGTGACTTATATTTAAAATAACACTTATAAACATTTAATCTGACATTTTTAATACATGCTAAATGAGGGCTAGTGATAGTGTTAAGGATTGTCAATTATAGTATTAAATAGCGTCATTGATACAACAACAACAACAACAACAACAACAAAGCCTTAGTCCCAAAATAATTTGGGGTCGGCTAACATGAATCCTCATATGTCATCGTATGAAAAGGTTGTTGGAAAAAAAAATAAAAAATAAATTTAAAAAATAAATAATAATAATAAATAAATAAATAAATAAATAAACAATAATAATAATAAAAAATATAATAAAATAAAATAAATAAATAAATAAATAATAAATAAATAAATAAATAAATAAATAAAAATAAAATAAATAAATAAATCAACCCCCAAATGCATTTTTCCCCTCCACTCCGGCCTCTTCAACACCGCACTTTCATCCACTCCAAGTAAACTCATATCATTCTCAATCACTCTAATTCATGTTTGTTTGGGTCTTCCCCTACCCCTCGCCATTTTATCATTTCTCCACTGTTCCGGTGCATCACTCGTTCTCCTTCTCACATGTCCAAATCACCTCAGACGATTTTCTCTCATTTTATCCTCAATGGGCGCAACTCCTACTTTACCTCTGATCACCTCATTCCCCAATCGATCCTTTCTTGTATGACCGCACATCAATCGAAGCATACGCATCTCCGCCACATTCATCTTATGCACGTGACACTGTTTCACGGCCCAACATTCGGTGCCATAAAGCAATGCCGGCCTAATTGCCGTGCGCTAGAATTTTCCCTTTAATCTATTGGGCATGTCGCGATCACATAAAAACCCTGTGGCACTCTTCCACTTCAACCAACCTGCTTTAATCCTATGAGCCACATCACCATCTAATTCTCCTTCCTTTTGGATAATGGATCCAAGATAGCGAAAAAACTCAGAAGCTTGGACAATATTTTCATCAAATGTGACCGCCCTTGCCTCCCTACTTCCAACTTTGCTAAACTTACACTCCAAATATTCAGTCTTGCTTCTGCTTAGTCGAAAACTTCGAGATTCCAAAGTGTGTCTCCACAACTCCAATTTACTTTCAACACACCCTCTCTTGTCTCATCAATCAGCACAATATCATTTGCGAACAACATACACCTTGGTATATCATCTTGGACTGACCTCGTCAATTCGTCCATTATCAAAGCAAAAAGAAAGGGGCTAAGTGCGGAACCTTGATGCACTCCAATCTTTATAGGAAACTCTTCAGTCTTCCCAACACTAGTCTGTACACAAGTACTAACTCCATTATACATGTCCTTGATAATATTAATATATTTCTTTGAAACACTCTTCTTTGTTAATGCCCACCAAAGTACCTCTCTTGGCACTTTATCATATGCCTTCTCCAAATCAATGAAAATCTTATGCAAATCTTTCTTTTGATCCCGACATTTCTTCATGATTTGTCTCATAAGATATACTCCCTCCGTTCCGGAGAATTTTACCCCTTTACTATTGAGAACGGAAAATAAGAAATAATGTTATTAAAGTATGTGTTATGAGTGGGAGGAGAGAGAATGAGTGGAGAGAATAGTAAATTTGAAAAGTGTTGTGAGTGGGAGGAGAGAAAATGAGTGGAGAGAATAGTAATTTTTTTTCCTTTTTAGGAAAGTGAGACTTTAAAGTGGGACGCCCAAAATAGTAAAATGGGTAATGTTTTATGGGACAGAGGGAGTATTGCCTCCATAGTCGATCTTCTCGGCATAAACCCAAATTGGTTATCCGAAATATCGAAAATTTTTCTCAGCCTTTGTGCAATCACTCTTTCCCAAAGTTTCATAGTATTGCTCATTAGTTTGATCCCCCGATAATTGGCACAATCTTGGACATCACCTTTGTTCTTATACACTCTAATGTTTTAGTGCAATTATAATATTGAAAAGTGCAAGTTTTCTTATACACTCTAATGTTTTAGTGTAATTATAATATTGAAAAGTGAAAGTTATATTGTCGAAAAGTGTTAGTAGTTTTTATAAGTTTCAATCATTTACAAAAATATCATGACACATTTACAATAAAATATTCAGTTATTTACAAAATTGCGTTGCATATTTTTAAAAAATGTTTTTCATTTCCTTTAGGGAATGTAAAACGATTTTTTTTTTTGAGATTTTATGCTTTTTTTAATTATTGAGACACTATATATCATCAACTAACACAATTACTATTTTCATAATAATCCTTTGTAGTTGTTGTGGGACGGAGAGAGAGACTAGGCAATTACATTTACATTAACAATCATA
Organism: Adenophora triphylla var. japonica; assembly: GCA_022495995.1. Lineage (NCBI taxonomy): Eukaryota > Viridiplantae > Streptophyta > Magnoliopsida > Asterales > Campanulaceae > Adenophora > Adenophora triphylla. The sequence continues at coordinate 257,467 of JAFEMH010001844.1, read as the reverse complement.
GTACTACTTTCGATCCGTTTTAATGTTTTTAGTTTGATTTTTTACAAATATTAAGAAAAAATAAATATTGTGAGTGTGAAAAAATAAATTAGGAGTGAGAAAATGAGAGAAGTTTTTGTTGTATAAGTGACAAGTGAGTCTTATTGTGCATTTTAAATAAGACAAAAACTATATTTTAATTACTGAAACGTTAGCCTTTTTAAAAATTAATATTCTCACTAAACTATTTTTTTAAATATTCTCACTAAACTTTCATAATTTTCAAAATGTGCTCACTCTGTTAACAAATTCGCCAAAATCTTAAAGAAATTTAGTCGCGTGACTTAACGTTACTTATGTTCGTTAAGTTTTCAACCAATATGTTAACATTGTTGACATGTATAATTAAAACTACAAATTAATTAATGTAAAATTATCACATAGTTTATAGAAAATATTACAAATTAATTTTCCCAATAACCATTTATCCTAGCTCGTATTTATCGAAATTAGTCATGTGAGGTCAAATAGCTAAATTTTGTTAGATTTTTAACAAATTTGTTAACGAAGTGTGCATATTTTGAAAAAAAAAATGAAAGTTTAGTGAGAAAATTTTGAAAAAAAAAGTCCAATAAAAATATTTTGAAAAATACTAAAGTTTAGTGATGAAAATATAATTGGAAATATTACTGCGTAGTCCCTCAATCTAACCAAAACTACATCTTAATAAATGAAATTATCAATTCTACGACCTAGTCCTATCTCCAAAAACAAAAATACCATATAATCCTTTAACCCATTTACACCCCCTTCATAAAATAGAACCCCCTCCCCAGATGTGCATTCCCTCCCTCTCTCTACTTTCTCTTACTACCTTTCTCTCTCTCTCTCTCTCTCTCTCTCTCTCTCTCTCTCTCTCTCTCTCTCTCTCTAATTTCTTTCTGCTTCCTCGTCGGCGAACCTCCCTCCCCATCTCCGTCGACCCTCCTTGCCATCTCCGGCAACCTGCCCCTCCCCGACCTCCAGTGTCCCCTCTCCTCCGCAACCTCCGTCAACCCCTTCCAGCCCTTTTCCCTCCAACTCCGGCCTTTGACGCTAGAAAAACACTCAGATCCACCTCCAATAGCAATGACTTCATCTCCCGCCCTCCGCCTCCAATCCTCTACGCCTTCTTCTTCTACACTTACCTACCTATTCCCGGTAGTTTCTACACTTTTCTTGCTATATGTGCCAATTACTGCGACTTCAACGGCACCACGGACTTCACCAGCGCCGTTTGTGTCCCCGTCAATACATTGTGTAGAACGAAAATGCGAGGGTTGTATTGATTTTTTATTTTCGTGAAGAGGTTTTGATTGGAATGGACGGTGAAGATTAGTAAGAGAGTGATGATCGATGGTGGAGAAAGAGATTGAATATCTTGTGAACATGGATTACAATGGAGTCTTATCCTAGAGATAACGAGGGACACGTGTATGCTTCACATTTGAGTAGAATATTAGCCGGTTATATGACGAAAGTAGCCTTCGTATATCCAACATTTTGTTTAGAGTATAGTAACTTTCGTTTTATCTCAAATCGGACTAGTGTTCAAACGAATTGTAATTTTGTTCAATATATAAATAAAAAATAATGATATTAATAAAAATTTAAAAATTGTTATTTTATCATATTTAATTGTACTTTCAATAACAACTGTTAGATTTGTATATGAATTGATTTGTTTGATGCATAAATACATAAAACCATTTTTAATTTCAACCATTTTGTCTACTCTTATTATTTTAGTTGACAAATGAGAACTTAATGATAAGTTCTCAGTTGTTTGATCGCCGGAGTTGATCATGTTCTTAGTGGAGACAATTGAGAACTTACAAATAAGTTAAGTTCTCAGTTGTTTGGTCACCGGAGTTGGTGGTCGCCGAAGTTAATCGTGTTCTCAGTAGTTTAGTTGACAACTGAGAACTTACTGATAAGCTAAGTTCTCAGTTGTTTGGTCGTCAGAGTTGGTGGTCGCCGGAGTTAACCGTGTTCTTAGTAGTATATTTAACAACTGAGAACTTACTGATAAGTTAAGTTCTCAGTTGTTTGGCCCCCGGATAGGTCGGCAGAGTTAATCGTGTTCTTAGTTGTTTAGTTTACAACTGAAAACTTACTGATAAGTTCTTAGTTGTTTAGTTGTCGGATTTGGTAATCATTGAAGTTGATCGTGTTCTTAGTAGTTTATTTGACAACTGAGAGCTTACTAATAAGTTAAGTTCTCAGTTGTTTGGTCACCGGAGATGTCGCCGGAGTTGATCGTGTTATTAGTAGTTTAGTTGACAACTGAGAACTTACCGATAAGTTAAGTTCTCAGTCGTTTGGTCACCGGAGAGGTCGCCGGAGTTGGTGGTCGCCGGGGTTAATCACGTTATTAGTAGATTAGTTGACAACTGAGAACTTACTGATAAGTTAAGTTCTCAATTGTTTCGTCACCGGAGTTGGTGGTCGCTGGAGTTAATCGTGTTTTTAGTAGTTTAGTTGACAACTGAGAACTTACTGATAAGTTAAGTTCTCAGTTATTTAGTCGCTGGAGAGGTCGCCAGAGTTAGTCGTGTTTTTAGTAGTTTAGTTGACAACTGAGAACTTACTGATAAGTTAAGAGAGGTCGCCGGCGTAAAAAAAAAGTCTGAGTTGGTCACCGGAGTTGTTGAATGAAGAAGATGGGGAGGGGGTGACCTAAGGTGATGGTGATTTGAGAGAAAATAAATTGATAAAGATGATGAATTTAGTAAAATGATTGAAGGGTGAAATTAGTAAAATGATGGAAGGGTAAGCTAAAAATTATATGATTAGATAAAATAATGCTAATATTAAAATTGGTAAAACCCCCACTATAATTTTTAAATAAGACAAAAACTTGGGTGAGAACAGCATGACCCGTCTCATTCATGAGACGGGTCGGTTCCATACCCATCACCCGCCCAACAAAGCCAACCCACGCCTCCGCCCAAGCTTTTTGCATATGGGCGGTCGCCCAAGATGGAATCAGCGGCCGCCCAAGCTGGAATCAGCCCACATTTGCCTTGACCCAATCCTTCAGCCAACATAGAGTAATAGTTTGTATACATTAAAGTAATAGTTTGTATACATTAAAGTAATAGTTTGTATACATTAAAGTAATACATATATACAGAAAAGTAATAATATTTTTTCCTATGTTTTCTTCGTTTGGCAAAAGTAATACTTATTATAACTAAAATGTAACAAACGTGTTATTTATATATAATAGTATTTGTACATAATTGTAACACATATGTATAGGTATCTATATGTTTTCATGTAAAAGTATTACATTATCTATAGAAATATGTTACAATTTCATCTATCAAAGTGGTACATTTACTTGTATAAACTATTACATTCATATACATAAGTTATTACATTTCAAAAATAATACATATAGTTTGTATTACATTTGAAAAAAATGGGTAAAAACGAGCTTTTATTTTTTTTAAAACAGGTATTACGTTTACTTATGACCAATGTTACTTTATATGTATACAGTCATTACATTAAGAGATGGTAATTATTACTTTTACTCTGAAAAAAATAATATAAAAAAAAAATTTTAAAAAAAATAAAAAAAAATTGGCCTATGAAAGGCTGCCACGTGGCGGGTCATGCCCCATGGGTCATGGATCGACCCGTCTCATGCATGAGACGGATCCTATGTTCTCACAGGAGACCGGCTCTTTAAATAATAAAACAACAATTTTTTTTTATATATGATACCGTTCAAAAAGTAAAGTAAGAATATTAATAATAAGGACAGAGCTATCTATTTTACCCTAACCAAATTTCGACGCCGGAAAAGGAAAATAGTCTTTCTCCTTTACCGTTAATGCCGTCATCTGAAAGCGCTCAAAATTCAATCATCTCCACCAATTGACAAAATCTCCCATAATTATAAAGCCCCACAATTCATCCCCAACTCAAAAGCCCTTTTTGATCGCTTTTCTCATTATCAATTTAACCCTCATAAACCCTAATTTCATCAATTTTTTTCATTGTCATGATCCGTATTACTCTTTGCAAATACCAAATATAGTGACAATTTTGATTCGCCAAACATGTTCAATTCGACGACAAACAGTAATTCGATAATGTCTTCGTCTTCTGCTGCCGGAAACAACCCTCAATCGCCTGGATTGAAGACTTATTTCAAAACGCCTGAAGGACGGTACAAGTTGAAGTACGAGAAGACTCATCCGGCTGGTCTCCTTCATTATGCACACGGGAAATCTGTCACTCAGGTGAGGTACTCCTTTTTATTCGAGGGATTTTATCTGGTAAAATTTACCCTAATTTTGAGAAAGATCATATTTCTTTGTCTCGGGCATGTTTGAGTTTCTGTTTGTAATTATTTAGTTTTATTGTTAGTTGACCTAGAAATTGATTTGGATAGTTTGGTGCATTAATTTGGTAAGATGAAATTACCTGTTTCGTCCGCCTTTGATTTTTTGAGGGAGTTCTCATTCTGAAAAGCCAAGATTGAAAATATAGAATCATTATAGCAAAAGTGTTTGTTGTATTCAAGTATGATTATTTTATAAGCGAGTGGTGAAGATAGAATGTTATTGAGTAGAAGTATAGTTTGCAAAATTAGACTCTCTGGTTTAACGTCCTCTTAAGGAAAGTAGGACGATTTTTGAGGAATCTATTACGTATGGAATATAGGAATCAAGTTGTGCTTTTGATATTTTGGGATTCAGAACAAGCTGACAGTGAGCGGATTGGATGAATGATGATGCGAGAATGTGGATTATTTCTAGGTTACCTAATCCTCTCATAGGTAACCTAGAAATTGCCTTATATAAGTTGTTGAGTTTTCTATGTGATTGGGTAGATGTAGATTGGATTTTATCTCTCCGTATCGTGAAGTTCATTTAAAGGATAAAGAAGGCTTTATTTTGTTATAGTATTGTATCTAGCAGCTGGTGTTTTGGCTATTGAAAAATTCCTGCCACGCGTGATTCGTCAAAGCATGATTAAAGGAATAAATCTTCCAATCTTTTCATGAATGATTGTTTGGACCATGGGGCTAGTCCTCCAGCATTGATGAGTGTGTTTTCTTTTTTTTCACTTCTGAGCCTCAGAAATGATGTATGTATAGTAATCTAAACCATCAGCCGAAGGATTCTGGATTGGGCACTCATCCATGCTTGATCATGGGTTTAGTGCCACCGCATGGACGAGGATTTTATCATCTTCACCGTATGAGCCTCAATATTTGATGTGCATACAGGAATCTAAATCTCAGCAGAAGGATACTGGATGAGGCAATTTGCGTTAGAAGCACAAAATTCGGGGAAAACTTTATTAGTTTGATGTAAAAGTGAGTTAAGATGCGGAGAACAGTGCTTCATATGAACTACATTTTGGATGTGTTTTCTAGTTCCAGAAATCCCACATGATGGTTTGGATCGTTGTAGAGGCTATCATGTTGATTATTGCCATCTGCAATAGAGGATCTGAAGGTGTCTTTTCTTCTTTTTGCTTGCGAAATCGAGAAGGTAGAGTAGAATCATCTGGAAAGATATTTAGCTTTGGCTGAACAAGTTTGCCATACTTTAATTCACTTTGGGTAAAGTGTAATGATCGAGAACCATGCAAAGTTATCTAAATGAGTTGAGGAACTTATTTTAGGATGACCAAACCGGAATCGGCCCGAAACCGTTGAACCGCCTTGAACCGGAACCGCCCGAAATCGGAACCGTCTTGAACCAGAACCGGTTGAAACCATAACCGGCGGTTTGACTGTCCGGTTCCGATTTCTCCATCTGAAAAACCGTGAACCGGCGGTTCCGAACCAAAACCGAAACCGTTGTCAAAACCGTCATATTTGTCAAAAATTTCGTCAGATTTGTCAAAATATAGCCGTTAGAGTATGGGGTATATGGTTAAATAAAAAATGTTTTTTCCCTAACATTTTTTCTCAACTATAAATACCCCCTTCCCTCACAATTTTCACACAGATCCCCTTAACTCTCTCTTAACTTTCTCTAACAAATTTCGTTAATTTATTTGATTCTCAAGGTTTAGGTTATATGGTATATATGAGAATAATGTAGATAAATTAGGGTTTAGGGTATGGAGTATATGATTTAGATTTAAGTATTAGGGTATATGTGAGATTAATGTAGATGAATTAGGGTTAGGGTATATAGTATATGATTTAGATTTAAGGTGTATGGTATAGGGCATATGAGATTAAGGTAGATGAATTGGGTTTAGGGTATGAAGTATATGATTTAGATTTAAGGTTTATGGTATATGGTATATATGAGATTAAAGTAGATGAATTAGGGTTTAGGCTATCGAGTATATATGAGATTAAGGTAGATGAATTAGATTTAGGGTATGGAGTATATGATTTAGATTTAAGGTTTAGGGTATACTGTATAAGGTATATGGTTAAGGTAGATGAATTAGGGTTTAGGGTATGAAGTATATGATTTAGATTTAAGGTTTAGGATATATATGAGATTTAGGTAGATGAATTAGGATTTGGGGTATGAAGTATATGATTTAGATTTAATGTTTAGGGTATACTGTGTAGGGTATATGGTTAAGGTAGATGAATTAGGGTTTAGGGTATGAAGTATACTCCCTCCGTCCCACGTGAATGTGGACTAACTTTTTGGGTGTGGGAATTAAGGAAAAGTGATGTAAGAAAGAGAAAAAGTTAAATGTTGTGAGTATGAAAAATTAAATAGGAGAGAGAATGAGTGGGAGGAATAGTGAGGAGAGAGAATGTTGTGAGTGTAAAAGTGAAGTAGGAGAGAGAATGAGTGGGTGGAATAGTGAATATTCTTTGCCATTTTGGGAAGTTTGCATTCACGTGGGACGGACCAAAATAGAAATAAGTTTGCATTCACGTGGGACGGAGGGAGTATGATTTAGATTTAAGGTTTAGGGTATAAATGAGATTTAGGTAGATGAATTAGGATTTGGGGTATGAAGTATATGATTTAGATTTAAGGTTAAGAGTATAAGGTATATACGAGATTTAGGTATATGATTTAGGTTTATTGTATGAGATTTATGATTTAGTTTTTCTTTTATATACTTTTATACTTTTATTTGTTTAAATTTTCTAACATTTTTTATAACCTTTTTGTAAAAAAGTTCAATAATAAAAAAAGTCTAAAAGATTATTTCCTAGTCAATAAAATAATATAAAAATAAATAAAAAATAAAGGATAGTCCGTCCCTCTTTTCTTTTATATACTTTCATTTGTTTAGTTTTTTCTATCTTTTTTTAGATACTTTTTGTAAAAAAATATGTAATAAAAAAAATTTAAAATATTTTTTCCGAGTCAATAAAAAATAAAATAAAAAATTAAAGGGTAGTCCGTCCATCTTTTCTTTTTTATACTTTCATCTGTTTAGTTTTTTTCTGTCTCTTTTTATATAAATTTTTGCAAATATTTTCATTAATAAAAAAAAATTCTAAAACAGTTTTTTCTATTAAAAAAAAAAACCGTTGAACCGCCGGTTTGGAACCGGAACCGTGAACCGTAAGTTCACGATTCGCTCAGGTTTGGCCTTTTCCGGAACCGGAACCGGCGTTTCGAACCGGAACCGTGTTTGGTCATCCCTACTTATTTATGGTAGTCGAATCTTGGATGAAAAGGCTTTTGCAGGGATCAGCATTGATGTACTAGCAGAAATGCTAGATGTGAAGGCATGTTCCATCAGTGAACATTCTTCTCGCAAATTGGACTCACCTTAAGACACTAACTTCTCTATTGACTCAGAAATAAGTAATGGTGCAAGTAGATGATAGATGCTTTTTGATATTTGTGACGGTGAAATTTTCTTTGGCATTAAGTCTGAGACATATTGGCTCTTCTTGATCTGTACATCATCAGTTTGTGAATAATAAATTGGGGATTGACAACTGATTCCATGCGTGCATTGTCCTGAAATAAACTGCCAGAACAGTGAGAAAATTGATGTTCCAGCAAATAGGATATTATACTCTGCATGTACATTTTTCTTCAGCTTACCACACTGTTTTTATCATTTTAAATATTAGAGGATATAGATGGACATGTGTATTCTATTTGAAAATGTGTTTGCGTTTTCAATTTTAGTGCAGATTATGGGTGTGTTCGGTATGGAGGAATCTGGTCCGAATGTAATGAGGATTCATGCTAGCCCATCCCATAAGTGTTTTGTAATCAAGAATGGAAAGCTTATTGCACTTAGAATACCCATTCAAGAAAAAAGCTAGAATGACTTTCCATCTCTTGAAGCATGGATTAGTCTTTCCTTGGTTGCCTAGGGTGTTTCTGGAAGAAGCTCAAATGAACTTAGCATCTCCTTTCCTGTTTCATTTTCATTCTAGTATCATATTAGTCTCCAATCTAGCTTCCGTGCCAAACATGTCCTAAGTGTATATGATTATATAATGCACATTCAAGCTTTCTCGTTAATATAGTTCTACTTGAGAGTCATGACCATAGATCATGTCTTCTGGCTATTTCAGGATCTCTTTATTTTCTTATTTCATTTTAAAGTTGTATTAGTACATCGAGTCCATGTATTTGAAATTGAAGTTTATCATCAAATGTAGACGAGAGAATTAAGCAATAATGTATAATAGCATGATGACATGTTATTTGCTGAAAATGAGCATTTTCAATTGGTCGGTTTGTAGCCAATTGATAAGCCATTGTTGAAAAGGTTAGAAACTCTCATTATGCGAAAACTAACAAAAAGTACACAGATCAAAATTTGCTGCCTTTTTAGAAGTATTGATTAACTTGCGAATTTAAGTTTGTTCACATGTCAAAGTTGGTTTGATGAGTTTCTTTTATGGCTCAGACACTCTGAAACAATGAGATTTTCCAGATCTTTGGTAAGAAATATTTTGTTTTTGTTTGTTTGTTTTTTTGTTTTTTTTTTCCGTACACCATTAGTCAATCTTAAGACCAGAGAACAGTCCTTTTTTTTTTTCCTGGACGTTTGTTTTACTAATAGAAATGTTCATAAATTCCTACTCTTCTCCATTATCTTTCCTTCATTTGCTCAGTTATTCTCACAGCTTACGTGTCAAAGGCAGCTTTTTTAAAAAGTTTTTAATAGAAATAAAGAATATGTAAATATGACAGAGGATCAGGATTTCTCCTGATACTGAAGGACATTTTGCTTTACTATTCTTGTTTGTGGCTGGGGATCTCACACACTTTCTTTGCTATAATTTTGGGATTCTAATTTGTGTGAAAGTTGAAATCCGTCGGTGAAATCTCTTGTCAGGTAACTTTGGCACATCTGAAGGATAAGCCAACGCAGTCTTCAACACCAATGTCATCAAGTCCTGGTGTTGGTAGTGGGATGAGATCGGCGGCTGCAAAGTTCTTAAGCGGGGGAAATGGGAGCAAGACACTTGGATTTGTTGGAGGGAATGGTGGCAGCAAGTCGATGAGTGGGACTACCAAAGTTGGATCCCTCGGAACTTCAAGTTCAAATAGTTATATGTCAAACTCAAATTTTGATGGAAAAGGAACTTATTTGATATTTAACGTTGGCGATGCAATATTCATTAGTGATTTGAATTCTCAAGATAAGGTAACTTCAGTGTGTGCATACATGTATCAGTCAATCCTGGATAATCATTGTTGGTTATGGAATATGAGAGGTTTTATTGTTCATTGTAGGATCCTATAAAGTCTATACATTTCAGTACAAATCCCATCTCCCATGCTTTTGATCCGGATGCAAAAGATGGACATGATTTGCTCATTGGGTTGAATTCTGGAGATGGTAATTAATTATTATTATTATTTGTTATTATTCTTTTGACTACTGTTGCAATGAGGTTGTGCTAGCTATATTTGAATCTAGCATATCAGTGAACTGTTATTCGCTTTGTGTTTGTTGTAGTTTATTCAGTGTCACTAAGGCAACAGTTACAGGATGTGGGGAAAAAGCTTGTTGGAGCCCAGCATTATAACAAAGACGGTTGCGTTAATAATAGGCAAGACCTAAACTCAATTCTATCAACTTTATTTTTGGTGCATGCATCTTACCCCTTTAAAATTTTGGTAACTTTTTGTGCTTTTTCTACTCTTCCCCTCAAGGGTATCTTGTCATGTACTCATCGTCTTACGTCGTGTGCTGTCAAGTAATTTATACTGTTCCAGGGTGCTGCTATAACTAAAAATTGCAATATACTAGCTTCTTAACTAGTAAGTACCTGAACATACTTTCAGTCAGAGTTAGTGGCTCTTACCTGGCTTATTGTTATTTGCTTGAATAGAAGCAGATGTCTTATTGTATTATTTAATATACACTTTCTTTGTAATTCAAAGGGCATTATCTATTATCTGTTACTATTAAATGGGTGAGGGCACAAATTGAAGCCTGTTTTTGAGCCTAAATTACCCCTTTGATTAACTGTCACCAAAAGCTTCAAAAATATTTCTGATATAACTTCCTCACTTTCCCTTTACTTGTGTAAAGTAACAACTCATAACTTCCTTATCGAAAAACTGTCATGGAAAAGCCAGTTATAAATTGTGGATTCCAAATATTATAGAATAAAGAAAGGATGCGCACGTTTTAGGTGTGCCAGTTTCACTAGTAACACTAAGAAGACTAAGATATTCTAGAAAGACTGGAGTTTCTCCATATGAATATCATCCTCATAGGCTTGCTACTAATTTCTCTAAGATAAATGATCAAACTTGGGGAAATTCTCAGTTTAACTTTGGCCGCATGGTGTGTAGTAAAGCTCTCTACATTATAAGAAAGGGGCAGAAAAACTGTTGTGGATCTGGTGTTTGATCCTATATTTAAGTATTGGATGAAGATTAGTTTATGTTATTACAAGCATCATTTGTGGTGATTGGACGATGAGATGTTGATAAAATACTTATTATAATCTTTTAGATGAAATTTTACAATTTCTCACTGTACTGATAGTCATTCTTCATAAAATTCACCTCTTCAAGAAATTAGGATGGCTGGCAACCATGATCAGCATATTCTGCACCTTCAGCGAGCAATGGCAAGATCACATTCCAACTCAGGATGCCGATAGAGGGTGGTTTTAAGGCTCTTGAAGCTTGATTTGTTGTAATTTGATGCAATTAAGTCTTTTGCATCTAAGAATATAAGCTTTAAAACAGCAGGGGAGCCTATATAGGACAGATGCTAAACTCTGAGCACTGTGATGATCTTTTTGAATGTTGAAGTTCTCTTTTTTACGTTGTACATTAAGTATTGTCAATATATGTTATAATTGGTTAAAGATCCTTTTCATGGTCCCATAATGGCATAGTCAAACCTCGTAGGATAGCGAACTTGGGCTCTAATACTTGCAATACTCTTAAATGCGACTTCCTACTGTGTCAGAAGACACAAAAGACGGAATGTGAGATGGTCCAAAAGTTCCGTACTTTGTTATTCCCGAAGACCAAAAGAGCATCAAGAAACTTCTTGATCATTACTCTATAGCTCCTGGGCTTCTATGTCATTCATAAAAAAAGGGTAGCCCGGTGCACAAAGCATCCCCGTGCAATGAGGGTCCGGGAAAGGGTCCCCACCACAAGAGTGAAATGTAGGCAAACCTTACCCTGCATAAATGCAAGAGGCTGCTTCAAGGACTCGAACCATAGATAGAAAATCAATATTGTCCTTAAGATGGTTCTTTCGGTTGTTGTAAGAACTATTGATAAATTAAAGGTTAACAGTCTTATTACTTTCATTTGATTGTACAAAATGATCAAACAGAGTGAACCAAATAGTGTGACTTTGTATGGAATAATAATTACTTTTGAAAACTGTGTCCAAGTTATGGTGGATTTCTTGCTGTTTATAGAAGTTCATGAATCATCTCTGCTGTCCTTCTGATGTTAGAGCTACATTGGTGAGTCTGCTTTTTTTCTTGTCTGATCAAGTTGTCTGTTTTTTTGAACAGTCGGTGTACTAGTATTGCTTGGGTGCCTAACAGTGACGGCACTTTTCAAGTTGTTGCTCATGCAGATGGGAATATGTACGTCTATGAGAAGGCAAGTCATAGAAACCTTTGTAGTATCTTCTCTTATTTCACATTCATTTAGACGATGGCCATTGGGGACTAATCTTGCATAAATACTTCCACCTTTTTCTAGAGCAAAGATGGTTCCGCTGATCCTTCATTCCCTGTTATCAAGGATCAAACTCAATTTTCTGTTGTGCATGCTCGCTACAGCAAGGTACTGTTTAAACTTATAGTTCGTTGTAGGGATTTTCTTTCATTATACATCTGTTATGAAGCAACAGTCGATCCATGTAATTTTCGACGCAATTTTCTTCATGGTCATCCGGAAACAGTCTCTCTGTGCTTTAATGCATGAGCAAGGTTGCGTACATCTGACCCCTCTTACCCCACCTTAGGTGGGAGCCTTTGCGGCACTGGGGTAATGTTGTTGTTTGTTGTTGTTATACATCTGTGTTGCACAGTATCTATATGGACAAACTTTAGACACTGCTGGTTCAATGAAGAAACATCGAGGGAAAAATCTAACATTCTTTTTCTATAAGTTGATTTATTGAAGAACTCTATATTTGTGTACGGATCCAGGCCTTAGTTTTCTTTTGCTTCAATTATATACATCGGCCACTACCATGCAAGTCCTCACTATTGCAGATTTGAGTACTACTTCCTAGTTGAGGTGAAATAACGTGCTTAGTTCTCGGGATTGTTATTAGACAATTGTCGGTGTCTTCCGGACCGCTGAAAGTGTTGCAAAGTATTTAGACATGCTTTCTATGCTTGTGTGGATTTTCTCGGGGACATTTAAGGAGACATCATCTTGTACAGAAAAATTTAGGTGTGACACACAGGTCTCTACTATCTTTATGGTGCCTGCATGGTGTATCTCCTGGTACTTGTAACTTGTGTACCGTGGCCAGTTTTCATCCTCTCTAAGTTTGAATAAACCTTAAAGAATTTTTTATTTTCAAGTGTTGATTGAATGCAGTTTATGTTTTCGTAAGGTGCTGTGAGTTTCTTGTGAACACTAAAATAGGACCCCCAAAATAAGCTATTGAATGTAAACATGCACGGTGCTAGACAGGGATACAAATTCTTTATCGTCAATTAAGGTGAAAATATGTTGTTCAGAGCACATGCTTTGCTATCATTTTTTTAACAATGTTTTTTGAAAATAATAATGATTACAGTTACTGTCAAAGAGAAATATTTTCCATCTCAAGCCCCTACATCCTTATTGTATTTTTGAGGGGTTGATTGATGAATGCCTAGATTAAGCAAAGAAGGCAATGTAAACAGCTTTCTCTTATACCTTTTCACTTTTATGTCTTTTGTTTCAGAAAAAAGTTCTCTGAAAAAAGAGGGTTACAGACAAATAAAATGGGTTAAAAATAGTCTCTTTGTCTTCTTAATGATATGATATCCTATAGGTGACTTACCTTGGTTTTTTTTTCTTGAAAATACCCTCTTGATTGCTTCTATATAACAACAATGGTAATGGGAGATTATGCAATGTTACTTAAATTCAGCATATTCTTACTTGTATAGTTGAAGGGAGTCAATAGTGTAATTGAGGGTCTCCTCCATTCTCTCTATGCAGAATCCTGTTTGCAGATGGCATATTTGCCAAGGCTCAATTAACAGCATTGCTTTCTCAAGTGATGGAACCTATATTGCTAGTGTGGGAAGGGATGGTATGAAACTTATTTCTTCCTATCTTATAACCCTAATATGCCTTGTTTCTTCCTTTTTGTCTTTGCTCCTTTGGTAGCTGAGAACAATCATTGCTTTGTAGGTTATCTACGTGTATTTGACTTCAAAACTGAACAACTTATATGTGGTGGGAAAAGCTATTATGGTGCTCTATTATGTTGTGCTTGGAGGTGAGAAGCTCATTTTCTGATTCCTCTATTATACTTCCCGTCCCATAAAGATAGTCTCATTTAACTATTCAAAGATATTAACAACATATTCTCATGTCCCAAGTCACCCTTAATAAAGTCCACTTATTACTAAATTATTAATCAACACCCCCCCCCCTTCTCATCCTCATTTATCCAATCTTCTCATTTTTATAAGGGTCGTTTTGAAAGTTGAATGATTTTAACCCCTCTTTATGGCACAAACAATAATAGAAAATGGGACTATCATTGTGGGACGGAGGGAGTATTCTAATAGTTTTCTGTCATTTTTAAACATACTCTCTCTCTCTCTCCTTCACAACATTTTAATCTTTCTTTATTCCTTTTTTCTCTTTGCATTATGCTATCAACTCTTTGCCAATACAACTGTAACTGACAACAAATTGAATGACAGCATGGATGGGAAGTACATTTTGACTGGAGGAGAAGATGACCTAGTACAGGTTTGGAGTATGGAAGAGCGCAAAATTGTAGCATGGGGCGAAGGACATAACTCGTGGGTAAGCATTTTAATAGTAACAGGTACAAGATTTGAAATTTTCAGTTTGATGTCATGATTACATTACTCATTTCCTATTGGAGGGGTGGCAGGTCAGTGGAGTGGCTTTTGATTCATATTGGACAGCGCCAAATACAGATGGTACAGGGGAGAGTGTCGTTTATCGATTTGGTTCGGTTGGACAGGTATGTATGTGCTAGCTTAGTAATAAAGGTTTCTCCTTTTCGGTGGTGGAGCCAGGACTTTTTTAAAAATAGGGGCAAAATTACTTTTATTGTAGAACGCTGATGTAATATCTAAATTTGGTTTAAAGGGGGCAAAATATAATAGTGTTATTTTTTTCTTGGTCAAAGAGGGGGGGGGGGGGAAGAATACATTTTTAATGATTAAAAAACAACAAAGCCTTAGTCCCAAAAATGATTTGGGTCGGTTAACATGAATCGTTATTTGTAATTGTCAATGAAAAAACGTGAAGGAAAAAATAGGTGTGGAGAAAATTTTGGAAAAAGAAATAAAAAAAAAAGGAAAGAGAAAAAAAAAAGAGATTTTTTTTCAATAAAAATGTAAAATGAATAATTTCTTTTTAAAAGAGAAAAAGTGATTAATGATCAAAATCAAAATTTAAATTTTTTAATATTACTAGTTTGGTACTCTCTCCGTCCCAAAATGAATGTCCAATTTTTTATTTTTTTTTCAAACTTTGTTCTTGATAAAGAGCAAATTTGAAAATCTATAGACATTCATTTTGGGATGGCAGGAGTTCAATTTAAAAAGTAAATGGGGGGGGGGGGGGAATTGCCCCCATATCCCAAAGGGTAGCTCCGGCCCTGCTCCTTTTGATTCATACTAGTACTAATTCCCGTGCCAAGGGCACGGAGTGACGCCTACCCAATTGCGTTTCTACTAAATTCATTTTTCCCTTATTTTATTAAAATCGTCGTGCTAGTAAAAAAAATATTATGTCTCAATAAACAATTAAGTCGGCACATTATCGACTGAAATGTATTTGTGCATTATATAGATATGAAAAACAATAGACAGAAATATTATGAAAACATGTACACAGAAACTTCAAACTTCAAAATGATAAACAAAGGATCCTTAATCTCTTATTTACTTGGACATCGGTTATGGGGGAGTGGGAAGTTAGAAACGGTTAAGGGAAGGGGAAATTCATGCCGTCGGATCATTTGTTGAGATTCAATCTCATCCGCTCTTTGTCTCGGCGGTTACCTCCATTGTCTATTGTAATATAGATATTTCACCTCCGAACTTGTAATTCAATTCTTGCGAACTCTTACAAAATTGACAAGATTTTATCTCGAGTATATGTTTCAGTTGCAAATACCCGATCTTAAGTTTTTACAATTTTCTTTCATTCCGCAGGACACACAGGTGCTTCTGTGGGACCTAGAAATAGACGAGCTTGTATTCCCTATGCGCCGTCCTCCTGGTGGATCCCCTACTTTCAGTACTGGAAGTCAGTCATCTCATTGGGACACTGCTTGCCCAGCTGGCACTTTGCAACCATCTCCAAGCATGCGAGATGTCCCAAAGCTCTCCCCACTTGTTTCTCACCGGGTCCACACTGAACCTCTCTCCGATTTGATATTTACTCAAGAATCTGTTCTTACTGTGTGTCGGGAAGGGCAGATAAAAGTCTGGGTCCGACCCGCTTATTCGGACAACCAATCAATAAATACAGATTCTCTTTCGGGTACAAATTCAAAGGAGAAACCTTTGTTACCTGGGAAAGTTGGCAGTTCGAGTTACAAGCAATAATGATTCCAGAATCATCAAATACGAACCAAAAAAAGCTCTTTTTTTTTCCGTGGAATTCCAGTTTCTGTATGGCTTTTTATGGCCATCCATCAGTTCTTTGGCCGAGTTGGAGTTGGCAGAGCAAAATCAACTGTACAGCTTGGGAATTGGTGGGCATAGTTTAGAAGAGAGATGATAAGTGAGGCCTTT
Source organism: Adenophora triphylla var. japonica (assembly GCA_022495995.1). Classification (NCBI taxonomy): domain Eukaryota; kingdom Viridiplantae; phylum Streptophyta; class Magnoliopsida; order Asterales; family Campanulaceae; genus Adenophora; species Adenophora triphylla. The sequence goes on along the minus strand of JAFEMH010001844.1, from coordinate 241,068 downwards.
TTACCTTGTAAGTAAGAAAGGGCTGTTGATAGGATATTAAAATTACTAACAAATAATAAAATTGAAAATAAAAAAAAACTGGGATTTTCTTTTTTTTTTTTTTCAGAATGTGTAATTCAAGGACTTGTTTGGATTCTGTATTTTTTGTTTGTATTTGTACTGAAGTTGATTACTAATCTAATTTCAGATCTACCCCTATTCTGCCTCGGGAGTCGGATCCAACACTATATTCTTGTTTGGTTTGTCATATTTACAAGTTTATGCATGTTTCATATACTTTGAATGTACTTGAAACTGTTACTGCAGAGCTAAACTGCAGAAACAGTGTTTCTGCTGATGTCTAGATAGGGCCCATGTTTCTCATGTATCAATGGCTGGTATTTAACATCTTCTGCTGACGTCTAGATAGGGCCCATGTCTCTCATGTATCAATGGCTGGTATTTAACATCGTTTTTGTTGATGGTCTAAATTGGGCCCACGTCTCTTGTGTATCAATGGATGGTATTAATTTGATCTGAGCTCGTGTATCAATGGACGGTATTAATTTGATTTGAGCCGGATGCTACGCGAACCAAATTATTCCTATTCATTGACCCACTAACAAGAGGTATGACCAAATCTAGACTGTCCACAAAGAGCTGCTACATGTTAGCTCTCGGCGGGAGTAGTTTCAAATCCCACTTCGAACTTTGAAGTACTCGCTTTGTCCCCAGATGAATTGTCGAAAAAAATTTCAAACTTTTTTGCTCTTGATCATCGAGAGCAAATTTGAATTTTTTTTCGATATTCATTTAGGTAGGGACGGAGAGAGTATTCTTTTGCTTGGGCTTTGAGCTTCATCATAGGTTTCTTGGCTCGAGTCAAGCTCAGAGTAAAAGATAAGAGCTGAGCAGGTAGGCACGGCTTGCATGGAGTTTACATGGTTGAATTCGACATGTCAGAGGTTGAATTCAAAATAAGGTGCCAACATCGGAAACTAAATTATACAGAGTTCTTTTGACTAAATTGATTACAATAAAAAAAAAAACATCACCCACGCTGATTCAAAACAGTTGTTCTCAATGATTGAGATTTATGTACAAGCAGGAAACAACCCAAACAATTGATTACGCACTCGCATTTACCAGATCAGCTGTCATTGCACAGTCCCCGAGCCAGTCGTTTGACTTTCTTGTTGGTGAGGATCACCTCGTGTTGACCCTGTTGTTTGACTTTCTTGTTGGTGAGGATCACTTTGCATTAACCCAGTAGTTTGACTTTCTTGCTGACGAGGATCACTTTGCATTGACCCTGTAGTTTGACTTTCTTGCTGATGAGGATCACCTTGCAATGTCAGAGCAGTTTCCGGAGGTTGTGTTACTTGCTGAGAATCATGCTGTTGATCTGACCAAGATTGCCATCCGCTTCTCCATTTCAATAGTTCATAAAACATAGAAGTACCACACATTGCCCCTCCAAACCCCGCAAATGTAGCAAGAAGGACTGATAAAACTGCCTGCACATTGAGCTGCAAAAATCCCACAATCATATTCAGAAACATTTTACATCAACCAGCAAACCTATAGGCATCCATTCATTCACTCCATCCGTCCCAAAATACATGACGCATCTTCACTTTTTGGGGTTGAATTTTGACAAAAAATTGATGAAAATCAACAATAATATCGATAACAATTTTTAGAATCTCATAAAAGTGATAGTTTTTAGTAACTTCTTGGTCAAAGTACACTTAAGCTGATCAAGAAACTTAAAGATGCGACATTTATTATGGGACGGAGGGAGTAAGTTTTTAAGGAAATCATATTATCGGTTCTCATTTGGACAATTTGGTTTCAATACTGTCGTTACCTTTGAGTAAAAAATATGAGCGAAGGCAACTACTAATCCGAACTGAATAATTGCATAAATCCAGGCATAACGTCTTGTTACTGAGCATAAAATAAACTGCAGGTGTCAGTGCCGCTCTGAACAAAAACGAACTAGGAAGGAAATGAAGTTTATAAACAAAATTTAATTACCCATAGTTGTTGATGTCATTGATGCCAAGAGGCCCAATATGCATGAAAATGGCAAAGATATAGCAATTGCACCCGATCCCATTTTTTTGACCTGCAAATATTTCATCGCTAAGTTAAATATTAGTAAGCCAAAGAGATGCACTTCATATTCATAGTTCCTTTACTTACCAAAAGTTGCTCCAAGAAACAGAAGTAGGCGAGCATGCTAACTATGACAAGAACAGGAACATCCTGCCAAACCCTATTAAAATTTGCTCGGGTATTAGGCGAATTTGTCCCAGGAGTAAATAATTTAACAGCTTCAAAGAGCCATATAAAGCAAGCAGTGGCTGATTCATGATTATTGGCCAAAGAGATGCACTTCATATTCATAGTTCATTTTCTATTCCTAATAGTGAACTTAAAGTCCCAAGACATTGAATTCGATATAAGCAATAATGAACGTAAGAAATGAACACATTCTGGTAAATAATTTTTAAATAAGAACATTTGGGAAAATTCTTTAACAATTAGCAACAGTTTGAGAAAAAAGTTTCCTCTGGCTCAGCCCCTAAAAGCAAGACAAGCTGACAAGGCAACAAAAAGGTTGAAAACTACTCCCTCCGTCCCAAAATAAATGTCGCCTTTGACTTGTCAACGCTTTCATGAAATGTGCTTTACTTGTTTGTACATTGCATGCACATGCACCAAGAATATTTCCTAATTTAGAAATGCGACATATATTTTGGAAAGGACCAAAAAGGAAAATGATATTTATTTCGGGAAGGAGAGAGTATATTACTGCTAATAGAAGTCCAAATTCACGACAGAAAGCATTAAATACTTGCCTGTACTGAGGAGCCTCAGCATTTGAAGTTCCAATTCCTCGAGTATTGGGGTTTTGGGAGTTCTGGATTCGTAGAAGAGTGACAGGTAGATTCTTGACCTCTTCTTTGCAAACATCACAGGTCTTATTACCTTTTATGCTAAACCATTTTACAGCGCATTCTTGGTGGGCCAAAGCAAGTTCACCTTTGCAGCTACACTCCATCCTTAGGGTATTAGCACCCTCCCCTAGCTCCACAAAGCAGATCCTACATACAGCTTCTTCTTCGGCTATGTCTTCGCCTCCATTATTCTTTTCATCTGAAAAGAAAAGCTAAAGTTAAAATGTCCACCACATGGGTATTTTAGGGAAGAAATTAAGTTAATGATTAAACTTTATTTGAGTGGAACAGAAGCATATAGGAGAACAAGTTTACCAGTATCAACCAGTAGGGTTGATTTCGGAACAGTTCCTACTGCTGTTCTTGGAGTGGTTGGAATAACACGAAAAACACCACCTAGAGAATCAATCTGTTTTCTGCTTCCATCTCTGTTCAAAACAGGAACCGAGCGTGAACGATGCATAGGATGCTCAATCCAAGCTTTCTGTAAAACAAAATGTTTATCAAAAAAATTTGCTATTCATTTTATTATCGTAAAACAAAATGTTTAGAAAGTTGATAACAAGAATCTTTATGGATCTTTGGAGCTACAAAAATACTGATACTTACAGAAGTACTTGGTTCTTCAGTTGCGTTTCTTCCATGCATAGACTCTGGATTCGAATGTGCAATAGGAGTTCCTGGTAATGACAATGTTCTCTTCATTATTGGTGTCAAAATCTTCGGAAGTGACCAAGTTCTTGAAATCGAAGGTTTCACCGGCATATCTGACGGTGGACTTCCAAGGGCTAAGATGGCTGCCTTCTCGATATCTGCAGTCCTGTTCTTGAATTTGAAACTTAGTCTAGGAATGAAACTTTTCTTGGATGATTTGACTTTAGATGATGAGGATGGGCTAGATGATCCGTTGAATTTAGGATAAGTAGGACTAGGCAATGGGGAAAAATTCACTCGTTTTGGAGTTTGAGATGGTGTTGATAGCATGTCTATTCTCACAGATTCTTGAGTAGAGGTCTCGAGTGTTCTTTTGGGTATGTCCAGAACCAGGTGTCCACGTTTCATTTGTTGATTGGATGGAGTCTCTTCAGTTATTTCACTAGATTCTACAGCCTAAAATTTGCAAGTGAATCATGAGATTACATAAAAAAGTCAATCATCTAGCATAATACGGCAATTGCAGCAAGCATACCATGGCTAACGGTCATTAGCAGCACAAAGAAAAACTTTGCTACATATTTTGGAAAATATAACCTTTAAGGTACAAAACAGAGCCTTGAGGAATATCAGAATGAAAAACTTGCAAGTGGTTGCAAAACCAATACTTAGTTTGAAATTGTAGTTTCGGGGAAAAAGTATAGGAGCTCCGAGCTTTGGCAACTATAAATAATGCTTGAATATTAATCTCAGTGTTATCCTTACTTAATATTGGGTTCATTGAGATTACCAAAATTAAGATTTGTATTCATAAAGAGGCTTTTGATTTCCTATGTTTTCAGTTTCCTTTCATTTTGCCTTGTACTTTCTGAAACACAAACAGCTTGTAAAGACATGGGCTTTTGAATGGGTACTAGTCTACCTACACTCGACCCCCTAGATTTTGGAGTTATGTCATTTTTAACGCCTTTAAGTTTAGATTAATAACATTTTTACCACTAAAACAGTTTTTTTTTTCTTTTTGCAATTTTGACCCTCTTAAATTTAAGAAAAAACAACACTATATCATAATTTTGATCCCTCCAATAATTTCTTGGCTTCGCCACTGGTGAGTTATACCTTTCCTTGCAAAAGGTGATGAGTTCAATCTCCACCAATGATGGTATCACTTTCCAAGTGTTCCCCTATGTGATTAATTAATAAAAAAACTCAACAAAAATAAAGTATAGGTACCAAGTCAACTGTTTTACACTGTAAAATCTGAAGAACACTACACATACATATGTAGGGAGACTCCTACAAATTTACATGGACAAGGTAACAGGATTTTCTTAGCAACTAATTTTTCCTCCATATCTTTTGCATCATGCATCCTAAATAAACTAGTTTTACAAGAAACCCAGCAGAATTCACCAATAAACTACACCCATCACCGCTTAAAAATCACAGTGATGAATATTCTTGAATAACTTCAAGGTCCCTAACTATCCATAAATACACACATATATGATCAGAATAGCTATAACACCCAAAGCACACACAAAAAGTTTCCAAGTCAACAGTCCAACATTATGATATTTTAAATTATCTAATGACCACTATGTAAATAATCATTTTCAGAATAGTACGAAGATAATCAAATTTTCATAATTTTTTTGTCAAAGTTCAACTCAGTTGACTATATGCATGCGACATTTATTCCGGGACAGGGAGGGACAGAGGTAGGTAGTAAACAATTTTTTTGGTAAAGTGGATCCCAAACAAGAAAATTAGAAGAAACATAACACAAAATAATTAGTAAAGGTAATATCTTTACATAACCTTAACTACCCATAAATCTAGTCTTCACCAAACCAGAACTAATTAACTTACTCCTATAATAGAACATAAGCTATATACCCAACCCAACTCAACACACACATACACACACACTTTACAGAATAAAATCAAGTAATTTAAATATTTTGCAAAATTCTTAACTGCCCCAATTCAATTTGAGCCATGTCAAAGGCAATTAACATATATGATCATATAAAGCAATAATGCCCAAAATACACACATGCCCACTTGAAAACACCCAGAGTACCTTACGAAAATGAGGGGGAAGATCAATTGGGACATTATCAAGAATGACAAGCTCATCTTTTTCTTTAGCAGCCAAAGGCTTCTCTTCATCAGGTTCCATGATTGAATTGATAATAATTTAAATAATTTTAATGGGAATAAATCATTTGAGGGGAAGAAGAAATTGGGATATGAATCCTGAAAAGGAAATGGAATTTTGAGCAAGAATTGAAGAGAGAGAGAGGCCAAACCCTGCAAAACCTCAGGAGCTGCTGAAAAAGAGACACAGAAGTGTAAATGACAAGTGCCTACACACACACACATAAACACACAGATGGAGAGAGAAAGAGGCGCAAAGGTCAGCAAGGGTGGGCCAACTAACAATGCCCCCGCGTGGTACGGCATGAAAGGGCTAATCTTGAAGTATTTTTATTGATGAATATTGAAATTAATTAATCTCAATTAATTGTGAAAATTAATATTGATCATTTTTTAGTGATCATAATAAAATTTCCTTATTTAAGATATACTCCCTCCGTTTCAAGTGTAAACTTATTTCTTTTTTCATCCGTTCATCATAACTGTGAATTCCCAAAATAACAAAATTTTTATTATTTTATATTTGATGAGACTTACTTGTCAACTCACAACAATAATACACTTATTATTCCTTCCAATCATTCTCTCTCCTATTTTATTTTTCATACTTATAATATCTCCTTAACTCATTTTCTCTTCTCTTATTATACTATTATTTTTTAATTATTGTGTTAAAAAATTATTCTTTAATTATTGTGTTCATAATTTTGATTCACACTCATGTTTTGATCAAATTTCAACAAGTGTCTTCAATGGTAAGAAAAATGACTAAAGTGATATGAATCTAGGTACAATGATTATCAAGTTGAATAGAAATGGACACAAGATGTTTGTTGACTAGGGAAAGCCCTTGAACAACTTGTTCGCCGGCATAAAACCCCGGGAGGTTTTGGTACCTGCCTTGACCGAAAGTTTACTAAGTGTTTTTGTGATTACCAAGCTAAGAGCGTATTCAAAGGGAGCTTAGGCTAGAGTGAACGTGTGTGCAAAAAATACAGTGTTTTCCCTTTTATACCTCACTACAACGGCTAATTACAAAGAGAATAATGGGCCTAAAATCTCGGGATAGAGGTTGATCAGTTGAGATATCTTCGCCATTCTTGTTGATGAGAGGATAACGGTCTGTTGCTGAGGAGACGTCTTTGAATCGGTCTTCACTTCCTTTGACATGTTCCCTGAAAAATAGGGTTAACGTAACTATGTTCCAACTGCGAGAAGATCAAGTTGTAATAGGAAACTGACTTTCGAGTTTGTTAGTACCAAGTTGTTTGATGCAAGTTGTAAACAAGTTTATTTAAAAACGTAGGGCCCAACAATTGCCCCCAAATTTTTTAAATTTTTAAAATGAGGAATATAAAGAGACAAAAGATTTAAAAAGTTTACCAAAAACGGAGGTGAAGTACGGCGGTTTTTAAATGAAAAGGTTTTGATGGGACAGTTTGAGTAACTTTCAAAGCAAAAGTCATGATTCGTTTTTGACTCCCAACCGCTGTCAACTTCTATAATAAATACGACTCTTCACAACTCTCCCTTTCACAAAATCAAAAAGGTTATTTTCAAGGAGATTTCGAGAAGAAGAATGCGAAGAAGGAGGCAGGAGAGAGGATCAAGTGAGAATTTCGGTGAGTTTTTGCTTCTTTTTCAATTTCCTCTTTGATTTCTGCTTAAGTCGTAGAATGGGGAGGAAAAAGATAGTGAATTTAATCGAGAGCGATGAGGGTTTGCCCGAGGGTTTCCTAACCCAAAACATGTTGAAAAATCCTGACAAAGAAAAGTGTGCAATTCCTGCTGCCAACTTAGAGATCATCAAGAAAAACCACGCTATGGCGTACGAAACCGAATTTTTCACACACCCTGACCTAACTTCGGAATGCTACTCTCCCGAATGGGTATGCTTCCCTGAATACCCCTTTGTTATCGACTTGAAATTTCCTTTTCCAACTTTAATCATCAAGTTTTTTGTTTCTTCAAAACTTAACTACGCCCAAATCATGCCACAAGGTTGGAGATGCCTTCAAACCCTAGTTAGGTTATGTGCGGAAACAGAGTTGGAAGTTGGTTTAGAGGAATTTGCTTTCACAATTGAGTTTAGGGGTTTTGGCTTAGGGAGATTTTGCTTTAGGGTTAGGATTGGCAGAGAGCCTTTCTTGAATGATAACAATGATCCTGCTGATAGAGGGTGGAAGAATAAATTCTTCTTTGCAAGGAGGAGTACCCTGGTGTCACAGGAGGGTGCCAATTTCAAGTGGAGGTCTCAAGGTAGCATAGATATTTTTCTTATTCTAATAATGCTTCTTAATAATATGCTAACTAACTCCCTGAATTTCTTTGACTTAGTGGCTAAGTTGGATGTGCTTTTCCCTTACAAAGATAAAACAGAGGAGAACGTGAGAAAGATTTACGAGTTGGAACCACTAGCGAGGTCTTTCAGAGCACTGCCAGTCCTGTTTGTTGCAGATCCAGAAGGAGAGATCAATCCTGAAGAAGCTCAAGAAACTAACCCTGAAGAAGCTTTAGAAACTAACCCTGAAGAAGCCTTATCTGAACCTATCAAGATGTCCACATGTTAATCTAGCATCTTAGAGTTTTGCCTATCTTTAATTTGTTCTAACTCCTTTAAGATTGTTCTAATTCTACACCCCTTTTTTGTAGCTACTCGATCCAAGGACACTGTGAGTGCTGCGGACCTAATGTGGATGTGTCCAAGAAGAAGGAGGAATCAAAGAAGAGGAAACTGGTGGAGGCTGAGGCCACGGACTCAAGTGATGACATGGTGAAGACAAGAGAGAAGTTTAAAACTGCAATAGCAAGATTTGTTACTGAGGTAAAACGAAGAGACTTTGAACATTTTTCAAAGAGTTGATAGAGTATTAACATTTCTTTTACACAGGTTTCGGAGATTATGAGTCCTGTGATGGACCAAGTTTATGCTATGAAGATCAAGGCGGCAAAATGCAGTTACGAAGCTGCGGAGTCAAAGAAGGAGGCTGCCAAAAGTGCTGAAGAAGTAGAGAGGTTGAAGAAGGAAGCATACAAGTATGTTGGTGAAGTGGATAATTTGAAGAAGGATTTTGAGAATTTGGGGAAGGAAGTGGAAGTTATCCGTGCTGAGAACGAATCTTACATGAAGGAGCTTGAAGCCGCGAGGGGGGAATTCAAATTCAATGCTACCAAGACGTTGCTAGAGGCCAGGATTCAGATGATGGAGGAATACAAAAATGGACAAGCTTCAACCTGGAACTTGGAGGAGGAGAGAAGAATTTTAGAAGACCACATGGGAGAACCAGCGGATGCAGAGGAAGTGAATTCGATGGCCCTCGAAACTCTAATTGACGACACTGATAAGGCTTTGAGTACCATAGTGGTAGCTCAAGTCGAAGAAAATGACCATGGGAAGGACTCAGCAGTACCACCGGCGGCAGCAGGCCACAAAGTTTAAAAACAATTTGAAACTTTTTTGAGTATTTTGGATGGGAGAACAAAAATAATTTCTTTTTTTGCTTTTATTTGTCATACCTCTGTTGGTATGTACGAAAAATGGGGGGTCTGTCCCTAAGACAAATTTATTTTGGTATGTAATGGCTCATAAGAGCCCAAAACAATTTCTTTTGGGGATACTAGGTTGGGCTAGTACTCCAAGCTTTCTTAGGTTAAAGGATTGGTTGGCTTACCCAACTTGTCCTCTAGTTGCAAAATCCTTTGAAAACACTTTTAAGGTTTGTAAAGAAGTATTTTGGGTTTTTCATAAATACTTGCTTGTTCATTAGATAACATGTTGATGTTATAAGCCGTAGGTAACATGATAATGTTACAACCAGTAGTTCACAACTTGAATAAGTGTGAAATCGTGCGCCCAGGCGAAGGTGTCAAAACCTTAACTCGTAAGAAAAGATGAATATCTTTTAACCATATGTAAATTGTACCTTTGATAGAGGTAACCGTTTGAAGAGATAGAACGAGTATCAGCCGTCCTGGCGTGTCAACAAGTTCTATCCCTCTCCAGCTAGAGTTTCAACATGTATCGGGCGGAATGCTTTGGCGTGTCAACATGTTGAAATTCTTCTTCCTAGGTCTAAACATGTTGGAGCCGTACTGGCGTGTTAACATGCTTAGACCTACTCCAGCTTTAGGTCCCAACAAGTATCAGCCGTACTGACGTGTCAACATGTTGAGCCTACTCCGTTTGTTCAGGTTGTATACCTTGCAAAACAAATTCATGTTAGGGTATACGCTAACGCCCCTCCGATGCTTAAGTTAGTAAGGATTCTCAATAAAACTTGACAACTTGAAACACGTGAATGAATCTGACAACAAAAATAAATCGTACCTGAGAAGTCTAGTTGTTAATAACTGGACTTACATAAAATAAAGCTTCAAATGGATGGCATTCCAACTCCTAGGGACTCTGTCCCCACTTGGGGTTGACAACCAATATGCACCCTTACCAGCTTCAGCATCGATGAGATATGGTCCTTCCCACTTGGGAGCTAACTTACCTGCATTCAATTCTCTTGTATTTTGAAATACTTTTCTCAAAACTAAATCACCAACCTGGAATCTTCTTATTCTGACGTTCTTGTTGTATGATCTAGCAATCCCTTGTTGATAGGCTGCCATCCTTATCTTGGCTAAATCCCTGATCTCATCAATTGTATCTAAATCTTGAGTTAGCAAGAAATTATTTTCATCTTGAGTTAATAAGTCATACCTTGCTGTTGGGATTGTCACCTCGACTGGAATTACAGCTTCTGCTCCATACACCAAAGAATATGGAGTTCTACCTGTGGCTCCTTTTGAGGTGGTCCTGTCTGCCCAAAGTACAAGGGGTAACTCTTCAGCCCACTTTCCCTTCTTTTGATCAAGGCGCTTTTTCAAGTTGTTGATGATCAACTTGTTGCTTGATTCAGCTTGACTGTTGGCTTGAGGATGGACAGGTGTAGACATGATCAACTTGATGCCCCAGCGAGTACAAAAATCCCTGGTCTTCTTACTTATGAATTGTGACCCGTTGTCACATATAATCTCTGATGGCACACCAAACCTGCTAATTATGTTTTTCTTTAGAAATGAGATTACTTCCTTATCTCTTACCTGTACATAAGCTTCTGCCTCGATCCATTTTGAGAAATAATCGGTTAATGCCAACATGAACACTTTGCCTCCGAGAGCCTTAGGCAACTTGCCCACAATGTCCATGCCCCACTTCATGAAAGGCCAAGATGGAACAATAGGGTGTAGAGGCTCACCAGGTTGATGCAAGATGTTGCTGTGTCTTTGGCAGGAATCACATTTCTGTACATAGCCCATGGCATCTTGACGCATGGTTGGCCAATAATATCCTGTCTTGAGGGCTTTCGACGCCAATGCCTTCCCACCAGAATGATTTCCACATATTCCTTCATGGATCTCTTTTAGTACCAGTTCAACTTGCTCATTATCGATACATCTTAAATAGTGCCCTGCAAAAGATCTCTTAAATAACACATTATCTATTAAAACGAAAGTTGAAGTACGAATCTTAAAAGATCTAACATTCTTAATATCTGGTGGAATAGTCCCAAGTTGAAGGAACTCAATTATAGGTTGGGTCCAAGAAGGTTTAGCATCTTGTGCCCCAGTAGGTTGAGTAACCGCTTGAGTTTCTTCAACTTGGTCAATTGTCGGGTACTTAACGTAAATAATGGGAATATTAGTATGCAACATTGATTTGCAATTTGAACCCAAGTTGGCTAATGCGTCCGCTTCTGTGTTCTCTTCTCTAGGGACCTGTTCCAAAGAGAATGACAGAAATTTTGAAGCTAAAGCCTTAACATGTTGGAGATAAAGAGTCATCTTGGAATGCTTCGCCATATAACTGCCATTAAAATGGTTAGCTAGCAATTGAGAGTCAACAAATACATTTATGTGCGTAATATTTAAACTTAAAGCTGTAGTTAAACCCATGATTAAAGCTTCATACTCAGCTTCATTATTTGTTGCCTCGAATTCACAAGATACAGCTTGAGGTATGATATCACCTTGAGGGGATTTCAGAACTATTCCCAAGCCAATTCCTTTGGAATTTGAAGCTCCATCTGTAAACAGTGTCCAAAATCTAGGAATAGTTTTACCTTCAAGTTGTTGTACTTCCAGTTCCACCTCGGGCTGCAAACTTGGGCTGAAGTTAGCTACAAAATCGGCTAGGGCCTGAGATTTGATGGCTTTCCTTGGCTCATATGAAATATCATACGTGCTCAACTTGACCGACCACTTGGCCAACCTGCCTGACATCTCTGGAGTTCTCAACACATTTCTCACAGGATAATTAGTTCTAACAGTTATAAAATGTGTTTCAAAATAATGACGCAGTTTAGTAGCAGCAGTAGTTAAGGCTAAAATTAACTTCTCAAGATGAGAGTACCTTGTTTCAGCATCCAATAAAGACTTACTTACATAGTAAACAGGATGTTGTTCACCTTGGATTTCTTTCACCAACACTGCACTAACAGCATTTTCAGATACAGCTAAATATAAATAAAGGTGCTCACCATGTTCTGGTTTGGCAAGTAGAGGTGATGTCACCAAATATTCTTTAAGTTGCTTAAAGGCTGCCTCATGTTGGTCAGTCTATTGGAAGAGTTTATTCTTTCTTAATACTTCATAGAATAACTTTGCACTTATCGGATGATTTAGATATAAATCTATTCAAAGCGGCTACTCTACTGTTAATCTTTGGACGTCTTTGATATTCTGGGGACTCCAAGTTGAGAATGGCTTTAATCTGCTCGGGGTGGCTTCAATTCCTCTCTTGGTTACCATATAGCCCAAGAATTTACTGCTCTAACACCAAAGTTGCACTTTGCTTAGGATTGAGCTTCATGTTGAAAGCTTTCAAGATGTTGAACGCCTCGACAAGGTGCTCTACATGATCCTCAATATGCTTGGACTTTACTACCATTTCATCTATATAGACTTCCATCGTCTTGCCAAGTTGATCTTTGAACATCTTGTTCGCGGCCTACGATAAGTTGCCCCGCATTTTTGAGACCAAATGGCATAGAAATGTAACAATATATACCTTAGGAGTCCACGAATGTAGTATCTTCTTGGTCAGGGCTCCATTTGAATTTGTTGGTACCACGAAGACGCGTCCATGAACGTCAAGATATCGTGGCCGGTGTCTCATCAACTAGAGAATCAATATGAGGGAGAGGGAATGGATCCTTCGGGCAGGCCTTGTTCAAGTCTGTGAAGTCCACGCATACTCGCCACTTGCCGTTCCTTTTCTATACCACCACAACGTTGGCTAACCACCTTGGGTATTGAACTTCTCTGATCATATTGGACTTCAAAAGCCTCTCAACTTCGTCTTTTATGATCTGGTTCCTCTCCTGAGCAAACTTCCTTCTTTTCTGATGAACAGGACAGATGGTGGGATCTATGTTCAACTTGTGAGTAATGATGTCCTTGCTTACTCATGTCATGTCCTCGTACTTCCATGCAAAATAACATTTCTGACTTTTCAAGAACTCAATCAGCTCCTCTTCAATTTCGGATGGGAGGCCTACCCCAACTTGCACTTGGGCCTCAGGATTCGATGCATCAACAGGCACGCTCTTCGTCTCATGCTCTACTGCTTCAAGAACATCCTGGGCCTTTTTCTTTAATTGCTATGCTTGCCGAGAAATTTGAACTTGCTTTCATGTTGACCTTGTAGCATTCTTTAGAGACTTGTTGGTTTCCCCTCAACTTGGCCACGCCCCAAGGTGTTGGAAACTTGACGCACTGGTGATAAGTCGACGGCACGGCCTTCATGTTGTGTATCCAAGGTCTTCCCAAAATGACATTGTACGAGGAAGAACACTCAATCACACATAACCTTTCCATAGAATTCATACCCTCCAAATAAATAGGCAACTTGATCTCTCCGACCGTTTGCTTCACTTCACCACTGAACCCTACCAGCACGGATGAATTTTTCACAACTTCAGATAAAGGAATGTCCATATCTTCAAGAGCATGAGTGAAGATTATGTTGACTGAGCTCCCGCCATCAATCAGAATTCTCTTGACCACACAATTGGCAATCTGCATCTGTACAACTAGACCATCATGATGGGGGTCCAACGTGTTGTCCTTATCTTCATCTTCAAAGGAGATAACTTGACCATCTGTGAAGTCACGACGCCTCGAAGGCAATTCTGACTGATCCTCCTTAGAACTTTTGGCATAACGCTTGGCTGCAGAGTAAGTTGTGCCACAAATATGGGATCCACCTGAAATGACATTTACTACCTTGGTGGCTGGAGGAGGCGCAACTTTCTCGGGTCTGGACTGCTCCCCTAAATCAGGCTCTTTAGACTCACTTCTGACCCTCTTCTTACCCAACAAATCTTTAAGAAGACCTTTGGACAGCAAATGAGCAATCTCCTTCCTCAAGGCAAAACAATTCTTAGTGGTATGCCCAAAATCCTCATGAAATGCGCACCATTTGGACTTGTCCTTCCAAGTTGTTGACTGATCACTCTTCTTGGGCCACCTTGCTTTATCACCGAGATTTCCCATGGCGCACAGGATTCCTGCAATGTCCACAGAAAAGCAGTATTCAGAAATTTTTGGATAATCATTCTCATCTCCATCCTGATCGTCATCTACAAAATGAACTCTAGAAGATTCAGATTTAACAGGGGGTTTGCCCCTGTTGGACTTATAGTGATGGGAATCCAATTTTCTGTCAGAAGGCTCAAATAGAGGAGTGGGAGTCCTCCCAGTCGATTTCCCCATTGCCAAGCTGTCCTCCTCCAATCTGATGAAAGGCGAGGCTCTGGTTACGATTTCTTCAAGTTGCTTTGCGGGAGTCATCACCAACTCGTTATAGAATAGAGAGCTCTTCTTCAAGCCTATACGGAACGCTTAGTAGGCTGTGGACACATCCAAGTTGTGTATAGTCACTTGCCTCCTTGTTAAACTGTGCAAGTACTCTTTAAGATTTTCGTTGGTACATTTGCACAATTCTATAAAGGTCACTAGTCAACTTGTCAAATGCCCTGTTGCACGAAAATTGATTAATAAACATATTGACAAGTTAAGCATAAGAAGAGATAGAGTTTAGAGGAAGCCACTGTTAGCCATTTTAAAGAATTTGGTCACGACAAAGTAGAGCCAAAGCCCCTGCAAAAACATGCTTCTTTAAACATAGGGGGATACTTATGATATCCATTGATTCACGATACTGACACACGTGCTCTGCTTGGGGTCGGTGCTTCCATCATACTTCTTCATATGAGGGACTGAAAACTTCTTTGGGATCTCCACACTAGCGATTCTTTGGAACAAAACGAGATTCATTATAGCAAGTTGGAGAAACTTGGTGGTATGGCACATTGACTCCAGGTATGCTTGAAGCAAATCCTTTATAGTACGCATTTCCTTAACAAGTTGACTCTCTGCGAAAAGAGGATTGTTATTAAACTGAGATGCAGAAGTATCAAAAGCATTAAAGAAACTCCCTGTTTGCCCCATTGAGGGTGTAACATAGGTGTAGCAAGATGACAACACAGGTTGACTAGCTGGAAGGCTGAATCTTGGTTGCTCAATTGGAATGGACGTCACGATAGTACTTTCTGCTGGCAAAGTATTGGACATAGGGATACCTCCGAAATGGCTTGGTCCTGTACCTGCACCAAACAAAGATCTAGGAAGTAAAGGTGAAAATGGAGTAGATACTTGAGTTCAAACTTGCTTCCCTTTACGCAGGCTATCAATGGCATTGAATATCATGGCGTTCGTATGCTCCTGACCATCCAACCGATCATTCACTTTCCTCAACATGTCCGCCATGTTGGACAATATCTCCAAATTGACAGCTTCCGCACTTGAAGATGGATTGCCTTGGGTGCCGGAAACAGGAAGCGGCCGACTCCTCTCAGCTTGACTGTCGGACGATGGATTAGCCATTTCTACTCAAATAATCAAAGTTTCCCACAGACGGCGCCAAATTGTTTTGGTCAAATTTCAACAAGTGTCTTCAATGGTAAGAAAAATGACTAAAGTGATATGAATCTAGGTACAATGATTATCAAGTTGAATAGAAATGGACACAAGCTGTTTGTTGACTAGGGAAAGCCCTTGAACAACTTGTTCGCCGGCATAAAACCCCGGGAGGTTTTGGTACCTGCCTTGACCGAATATTTACTAAGTGTTTTTGTGATTACCAAGCTAAGAGCGTATTCAAAGGGAGCTTAGGCTAGAGTGAACGTGTGTGCAAAAAATACAGTGTTTTCCCTTTTATACCTCACTACAACGGCTAATTACAAAGAGAATAATGAGCCTAAAATCTCGGGATAGAGGTTGATCAGTTGAGATATCTTCGCCATTCTTGTTGATGAGAGGATAACGGTCTGTTGCTGAGGAGACGTCTTTGAATCGGTCTTCACTTCCTTTGACATGTTTCCTGAAAAATAGGGTTAACGTAACTATGTTCCAACCTGCAGAAGATCAAGTTGTAATAGAATAACTCAAGTTTGTTAGTACCAAATTGTTTGATACAAGTTGTAAACAAGTTTATTTAAAAACGTAGGGCGCAACTCACATATGAGATGGAGAAAGTACTCTAATAAAGGTAATAATGTATGTTAGATAATGGTTTGATTTTATACTAAGCTGATTTTTTTAAAGGAATATACTAAGTTGTTTTCATAAAAATAACTAAGGAAATGAGATTGTATTGTACCATGATAAAATTGTTTTTTTTTACTTGGAATGTTGTATTTATTTTGAGATAAAAAGAGAAAGCACGACTTATTATTTAAGAGAGAGAGAGAGATTAGTACTAATATAAAACCGTGAATAGATTTTTTTTCGCCAAAATCTTGAAATTTTTTTTTTTTAAGATTTAAAAAAATGTGTTTTGAAAATGCGGAGTGAAGCCTATATATATATATATATATATATATATATATATATATATATATATATATATATATATATATATATATATATATATATATATATATTGCAAAAGGACGTCGTTTTGACATATTTTAAAAAACAGGCAACACCAAATGTTTCGCACCTAGTGAAGCCTATTATATTTATGTATGTAAAGTGGTGCCTAGTGAAGCCTATTATCTCTTATGTATGTAAACATTTTGAATTTTAGTTTCGCGTCAATTTTTTTTTTTTAGTAAAGAACAGGCAACACCAAAATATTTGGTGTAGATCCGCCACTGACTATCCCTAGCACTTTTTTACACTATAATTGGCACTGTTTAAGGCATATATTGACACTCTTTAATGCATACAATGAAACTGAAATTGTCACGGCCTGGATCACAAGTGATATCCAAGGTTATAACAGCACCAACGATAGCACTTGGGATAGCACACACACACTCCGAAATAAAACAACTTTTAAAAAAGTTTTGCAGCAAAATTAAAAGACACAAGAGTTAAATTTCTCAAGTTATATAATTATATAACTTGAGGGTGGCTCAAAAGCCAAGACTATCTTCACTATAAATGATTACAAAGTCGAAAGTTTCCTAACTCTATTACAAGTATAAAACGAATAGATCAAAACACAAACCCTATTCTACCCAAAACACAATCAAGTCCAAAGTACTTGAGAGTGAAAAGACAAAGTATGGGAGAAAGAGCAAACGGAACCAAAGATGTGTTTTGTCTCTTGTGCAAGGAGTGTGAAAGATGTGTGTAAATTGGTATATCTTCAAGTTTCCACACCTTGCCTATTTATAGTCGTCAAATGACTTGAAGGCTACTCAAAATAACAGCCTTGGGGCTGTTTTGGTCGTCCATGAAGAGTGGGGAAGTGGTTTGAGCTCCACTCTTGTTGTTGAGCTAAAGAAGGAGTCAATCCCACAAAAATAGCAACCGCTTCCTTGATCTCCAAGTTCACGCACCCTTGTACACTCAAGCTTCTCAACCTTGTACTCTCTTTGAATCAGCAACAACAACTTTGAAATGGTCTTTCCACGTTTTTAATGTTTGCTAACTCAAAGAAGGTCTTGGACAGTTTATGCATAAAATGCTATTTATGCATAAATCTTTCTTTTCTAAATTCCCCATGTTTCTAGCTCATTCTCCAATCATATTGCAACCTGAAATATGAACATACACCATAGACTATACAGATTATATTAACACATTAGTCCATTAATTAATCAATGAGAAATATACAACTATATAAATTCCAGCACAGAAAATCATCTGCGATATCGTCTGGAATTTGGGAAATCATCTACAATATCATCTGCAGTTTACACTAACAATCTCCCCCTTAGTTGGATAATTCTTCTCAAACCTAATGTGCTGCAAACCTGCAATTTGTCAGTCCATAATAACATAAACAGAGCATAGAACATAGAGTCAAAACATAAGATCTCTATGTAGATTAACTCCCCCTTAATTAGAGGAACTAACCGAAACTTATGTTTTATCGAAAATACTAATTATAAAAACAAGTTTTCACAAAAACAAGTTTTTCAAATAACTAGTAATTAAACCCAAAGATGAAACATAGAGTCTAAACAAAAACAAATACCAACCATCAAAATATCAAAGTCTGAACAAACAAACCAAGATACGAGTTGTTCCAAAACAGAAATTGTTTTTCCAAATCAAATACCAAATACCTTAATTAACATCCGCAGTAGCATCACCACCACCAACATCACTTGGACCAAACCACCACCAACATTACCACTTGGACCAGCACTATCTCCCCCCTATTTGGGAAGAAATTAGCTTGAACTTCTATTCTTGGTGAGTTGTGCCGCAGGTTGGGAAGAGGAAGTAACTTTTCTTTTGGTTTTCTTGATTGGAGGAACGGGTGGTAAAGATGGAACAACCATTGGAATAGGTTGAGCCATCGAGGTAACCAATGGAGGTTCAACAATGGACATGGACATTCTAGGTTAAGCCATCTTAGTCAACACAGAAGATGTGTCCATGGGATAGGTAACATTTGAGACAACACCTGGTGATTGCTCCAATGGTGTAGTAGAAGTTTTGGATGGAGAAGCCATGGTTGGAGATTTATGAAAGGTTGAGAGGAAGAGAGACATGGTGAAAGAGGAAAGTATAATCGTGTAGAGAGAGAGAGAGAGAGAGAGAGAGAGAGAGAGAGAGAGATGGGACGAGGAAGGTAGAGAGAAAATAGGTAGTTAAGTTAGGAAAGTTATGAAATGGGTAAGGAAGCTCAATTAAATTGACAAGACCTATTCCACCCTTATATTCACTCAACTTAAACACTCACACTCCCCCTATTTTCTAGCTTTAGAAAACAAACACTCCCATACCAATCAAATCAACAAATCCGGCCATTATCTTTAAATTTTTATGTTTTTTTTTAAATAAAACGTAACTAAAAAATATAGGTAAACAAAGATACGTGAACAAATCTGAAAATAATGAGAAACAATATCAAAATTGTATGGATTTGTTACAGGGCAAAGTTTACCAAAAAAATAATGGAAACTTGTTGAAAACGTTTTCAAAATCGAAAACACTTAATTTAAAAAGACTTTGAGATTTTAAAAATTTAATCAATAAATTTAGAAAATAAAGAAAAAAACTAATATAGCACACGCTAATGTGTTAAGGCAATGATGGTAACACCTAGGATAACAAATGTGATATAAATCCCCTTGATAAATATTTTCATTTTCAAGCACTTCAAGCATAACAAGTTGAGCATTTTTCAAGCACTTCAGGCATAACAAGCTGAGCATTTTTCATGCACTTTAGGCATTATAAGCCTATATTCTTTTTAAGTACATTGGTTGTTATAAAAATCAATACACTTCTTTAAACAAGAAAGCATCGTAGTAACGAGCTTCGTGCTTCGAGTTATATTTCAAGTGTAAAGATAAAGTGATTTATGCCTTTCAAGTAGGATACACTGTAGTAGCGAACTCCATGTCCCTAATACTTAGCATAAACCACCTCATACATTCTCATTGGCAAGAGTACATCGTTGCAGCGAACACCGTGTCCTGAGCTCGAGAGAATAGTATGGAAATAAAATGCCTTTGCCTTTTATTTATCAAAAAGAAAAGATTAGTGACATTGTCACTTTAGACATATGAAGGGGAGTGATATCACACATGATAACCTAAGAAATAACCTACCATAACAAAAAGGTCAGCATGTGCCACAATTAGAACTAAGCTAACCAGATTAACAAAAAGACAGAATTTTTTTTAAATAAGAGAAAATAATAAGAAAAATTAATGAAACATAATATACAACAAAATAATCCAGGAGTTTTTAAATGAAACAAAAACCAAGAGATTTTTTCAAACTAGAAAATCTCTCATGGTTAAAAACTTGAATCAAAAAATTATTTTTTAATTCATTAACAACCCTTTTAGATTCAAGTTTAGATAAAAAAAACAAGAGTGATTTACCTTAACATATTTTACCACGTCTCGATAATTTACCGGTTCCTTGTGTCTTGTTTGTATCCCATCGTTCAAATCCCCGATCACTTGGCTTATAGGATGATTCTTTTGAATTCTCAAAGGGGGATCCCTCCTCACTGGATCATTAAATCCATTGGAGTTCTTATCATCTTCATTTTTTGCACTTGGATAAATTTTTGGTGTTATCTCTAGTGTTGCCGTATCAATGACAACACTTGGTCCAACACCAGACTTAACACAAGGATCAACATTTGAGGTAACACTTTCTTCAGCAACTTCTTCAAGTTGTTCAACCCAAATTATATGAGTATCTACAACTGATTCACCTGCAATGCTAGCCAAATCATCAAACAAAATATTTGCATACTCTTGAACGATTCTCAATCTCAAATTATACACACGAAAAGCAAGACAATTTTGAGAATATCCAAGAAAAATGGCGTTGTCACACTTAGAGTTAAATTTACATAATTGATTTCGATCATTCAATATAAAACAAATACACCCAAAAACATGAAAGTAATGAACATTAGGTTTCTTCCCATTCAAAGTCTCATAGGGTGTCATTGTTGTACCAGGTCTTAGAAAAACTCTATTAGAAATGTGACAAGCCGTGTTCAATGCTTCAGTCCAAAATGTTTTCGAAATACTTTTGGAAAACATCATGACACGGGCCATTTTTAGCAAATTCCTATTTTTCTTTTCGGCCACACAATTTTGTTGGAACATTTTAGAGGTCAAAAATTCGTGGTGAATTCCCCTTTTCTCACAAAAAGTAGAAAATGAAACATTATAAAATTCTTTTCCATGATTAGATCTTATACAAAAAATAGGTGTGCAAAACATATTTTTGATTTTGGAATGTAAGAATATAAACTTATCAAAAGTTTCAGATTTTTCTTTTAAAAAATAGATCCAAGTAAACCTAGAAAAATCATCCACAGTGACATAAGAATACCTCTTACCTCCCAGGCTATCTACCTCAATCGGACCCATTAAATTCATGTGCAAAAGTTGAAAACAATGTGTTGTTCCAAAGTGTTGCTCTTGGTGTTGGGCAACACTATGGGTAACAAAGGTTTGCTTATATTTAAGGCAATCCCTACACACAAATTTATCTTTAAAAATCAATTTGGGAATTTCTTTAATAGCATCAAACCTAAAAAGTTTCTCCAAATCTCTGTAATGGAGATGTCCCAATTTTTGATGCCACAAAAGTGTGTCATCAATTTTTACCGAATGGCAAACCTGTTTGTCTTCAACAAGATAACAATTGTTACTAGACCTAGTTCCTGTCATCACACAATTGTTAGTACAATCAAAGACTTCACAAGTATTTTTGTTGAATTTTACCTCTAAGTTGTCATCACAAAGTTGGCTAATACTAATTAAATTAGCTACAAGCCCATCTACGTGCAAGACATTCTTTAAAGAAGGAAATCCAGAGACATTAAGTGTTCCTTTACCAATTATGTTACTCCTACTACCATCAACGTAAGTTACACTACCACTTTGAATTGGTTCATAATCTTTTAAAAACATTTTTGTTCCCGTCATATGGCGTGAACAACCACTATCAAAATATCATGAACCTTCCACATTTGTTTTCAAGGCAGTATAAACGACATCACACCTCAGATTAGGCTAAGATTTCCCTAACTTCTTAATTGGATTATTAACCTTCTGACTTTCTGTGTTATCTCGAGTGCTGGGTAACACCTCGGGTAACACAGAGGGACGAGACTGTTTTTTCAAAAGAGTTTTACAACTTTTCTTAACATGTCCAGAGGTGTGACAATACTTGCACACTTTCTTTTTGTCTGAGGTTTCATTAGGAGAAAAATGTTCATTGTTAACTTGTTCTTTAATAAAACACATTTTATCATTCTTATTAGCCAAAGTAGAAGTGATTGCTTTTAAAGACTCTTCGAAACCAATACCTGCCTTGGGAGGTTTACTCACACCAATGATTTTATCCAACTTGGAAGACCTCGTGTTGAGCTTCTTGAATGTGGCCTCGGCTAAATTTAGTTTGGCCTTGACTTTGTCCAGCTCCGCATCCTTCTTGGTAAGTTGGACCTCTAGCTTAGTCATGACCTCTTTCAACTTCTAAACTTCATTGGTCAAGAACACCACCTTTTTGTTCTCCTTCTTCCATTCTACAAGCAATTCCTCATAGAGGTTCTTCAATCCAACAATGAGCTCATCCTTACTAAGCTCATCCTTTTGCTCATCTTCACGTGAGCTTCCTGCATCCATGTTAGTTGAACCCATAAAACAAATAGCATTAAGAAAACTGAAATTGTTATACCTGCTGGATGTTATCTCAGGTGTTATCCCAGACTGGGTAACACTCGAGATATCATTTTCAGTATCCGAGTCACAAACAGTGACAAGCATAGCCGTTTGGTCTGAATCTTCAGATTAGTTGGTTCCCTCTTCTTCATTGTCACTAAGGTACACCCATAATATTTTACCAACCTTTCTTAAGGTATTAGCACAATTGTTGGCATAATATCTCAAATTAGACCATGTATGAACAGACTCTAGTTGTTTGAGACCCAATATGGTTAGATTTAGGGCTGACCTCAATGAGAATTCTATTGGAAGAACATTAGGAATAGACTTTAATGCCCAAACATCAATTAATTTGATGCACGGACTCAAGAGAGTCTTTACATATACATAAAGAATAAAAAGTCTCCCTAGAGATGGATTAGCAAGATTCAAAGTCATGACAAAAAGGACCGAACACTTAGTATCGTCAAGTGATAGGCTCTGATACCAATTGAAATTGTCACGGCCTGGATCACAAGTGATATCCAAGGTGATAACAGCACCAACGATAGCACTTGGGATAGCACACACACTCCGAAATAAAACAACTTTTGAAAGAGTTTTGCAGCGAAATTAAAAGACACAAGAGTTAAATTACTCAAGTTATATAATTATATAACTTGAAGGTGGCTCAAAAGCCAAGACTATCTTCACTATAAATGATTACAAAGCCGAAAGTTTTCTAACTCTATTACAAGTAGAAAACGAATAGATCAAAACACAAAACCTATTCTACCCAAAACACAATCAAGTCCAAAGTACTTGAGAGTGGAAAGACAAAGTATGAGAGAAAGAGCAAACGGAACCAAAGATGTGTTTTGTCTCTTGTGCATGGAGTGTGAAAGATGTGTGTAAATTGGTATATCTTCAAGTTTCCACACCTTGCCTATTTATAGTCTTCAAATGACTTGAAGGCTACTCAAAATAACAGCCTTGAGGCTGTTTTGGTCGTCCATGAAGAGTGGGGAAGTGGTTTGAGCTCCACTCTTGTTGTTGAGCTAAAGAAGGAGTCAATCCCACAAAAATAGCGACCGCTTCCTTGATCTCCAAGTTCACGCAACACTCCCTTGTACACTCAAGCTTCTCAACCTTGTACTCTCTTTGAATCAGCAACAACAATTTTGAAATGGTCTTCCTACGTTTTTAATGTTTGCTAACTCAAAGAAGGTCTTGGACGGTTTATGCATAAAATGCTATTTATGCATAAATCTTTCTTTTCTAAATTTCCCATGCTTCTAGCTCATTCTCCAATCATATTGCAACCTGAAATATGGACATACACCATAGACTATACAGATTATATTAACACATTAGTCCATTAATTAATCAATGAGAAATATACAACTATATAAATTCCAGCACAGGAAATCATCTGCGATATCATCTGGAATCTGAAAAATCATCTACGATATCATCTGCAGTTTACACTAACAGAAACTATTAAAGATCACATTGACACTCTTTAACACACACTAGTATTAAACATCCACACTTACATTCTTTAAAACACGTTTTTACAAAGTGTCAGTACTAATATTATTATCAGTACTAATGTAACAAAGTGTCAGTTCTTCAAACTGAGTACTTTGTTAAATGTCATTGCTAGTGTTAAAAAGTGTCAGTTATTCAAAGTGGTATTTTGTAATACTAGAACTAACAATTTATAATACTAACGTAGCCACTTACAAGATACCCGTTTTTTCTATTGCTAAAAAATTGATTTTTAATAAGATACACTTTTTTTTTTCACTTATACACTTTTTTTTCTTATGGCAACCAAAAGAGAGACATGAATTCTCTAGTTTTCTAAGACTTCTTTTGTTTTGGGGAAAATGTTTTTCAGAAACATGGTTTTTGGAAAACATTTTAGGGTGAAGGGTGGCATAGGGGGTTAGGGGTGGGTGAGTGAATGGGTGGTGGTATAGGGTAAAGTATGATTGGTGGGGTGGTTGGGAAGGGTATGAGGGTTTAGGGGGGAAGGGTGGGGTGGGTTGTTGAGGGGTGACATGGGAGTTGTTAAAAAATAATTTTAATATGAGTATTTTTTTTTTGACAGTGGAGGGTGGTTGGGGTGGGTAATTTAGGGGCGGCAGGAGAGTTGTTAAAAATAATTTTAATATGAGTTTTTTTTTTCTGACGGGGGTGGGGTGGATGGTATAGGAGCGGCAGGGAAATTGTTAAAAATAATTTTAATATTAGTAATTTTTTTACGGGTGGTGGGGGTTGGGTGGGGTGGGGTGGGGTGGGGTAGGATGGGGGTGGTAAGTGGTGGGGTGGGAGGTTCTAGAGGCAGTAGGGGAGTTGTTAATAATTTTAATAGGATTTTTTTTATGGGGGGAGGAGTTTGGAGGGGTTGCAAGAGAGTTGTTAAAAAATAATTTTAATATAAATAATTTTTGATTTTTGAACAGTGAGGAGTGGGTGGTGGGGGGTGGGTGGTAGGGTTTGGGGGTGGGAGGGGTGGGTGAGAGAGATGGGTGGGGATGGTGTTAAAAAGCAATTTTTGAAAAATGTTTTGAGGAGAAATAATTTGAAAGCCATTTTTCTTAGAAAACAAGTCTATTTTTTATTGATCTGAAATTTTTTCACTTGACTTTATTTTTCAGTGATTATCAAACACAAACAAAATGAAAAAAAAAACATTTTTAAGAAAATATTTTCCCAAACAAACTATTGCATACTTTTGTATTTCAAATTCAAGCAATAATCATGTGACAATTAGCAAAAGAACTTTGTCATATCTATATATATAAAAAAGTTGAAGTGTATAAATCACTTCATCCCACTACTTTTCCCTTCAAAACTTTCATCTAGGCATAATAGTTTCAAGATACAATCTCTTAACAATTATTAAATGTAATTTTTTGGACCTCATTATTACTAATTACATTGTTTGATTTTTAACTCACACGTCCACGCTTCTTGCACATAAACCAATAAATACTAGACACACACACACACACCAAAGATTACATTTTTTTTTCCGTTCTCTCTCTCTCTCTCTCTCTCTCTCTCTCTCTCTCTCTCTCTCTCTATTCTTTGTTTTTTTCTTAATCTAATCTAACTTTAACATTTTTCTTCATTATTTGTAGCAAAATTAAAAAAAAATCTTTAATTTTTTTCAAACTAAATGGACCTTTTAACTAATAGTGTTATTGTAGACTTTTTTAAAACAATAAATAAAAAGTTTTCTTTACTATTTCAAAAGTTTTTTCTAAGAAAAAAAGATATTTTATTATGGGGTTTTTTAACTAAAAATTATAAGATATTTTTTTAGGAAAGAAAACTATTTTATGATATTGGTTAGAAAATACTTCCTCCGTCTCACCTCAATGAATACTAACTTTTCGGGTAATGTGATTAAGTAAAAGTAGGATAAAAAATGAGTTGGAGGATGCGTTGTTAGTATGAAAAATTATATAAGAGAGAGAATGAGTAAGAAGATAAGAGAGAGAATGAGTAAGAAGAATAGTAAGTGAATTGTTATTGTAAATATGATGAATGGTATTCTTGAATATAAAAATATAAAAACTTTGTCACTTATGTGGTCCTCATTGAGGTGGGACGAACGAAAAAAGAAAAATTAATCCTCATTGAGATTGTACGGAAGGGAGTATGGGTTTATATAATTATACAAAAAAAAAGACTATTTTTCTAATACACAAATTAATGAACAAACTTGTTTCATTCATCAGTTTGAGTTTTATGGGTTTGAGAAAGTTGTTTCAACTTCTTAATATGTAAAATAATTAGCGGCCACTCTAGGTATAAATGTTCGCCTTTGTCCTTTTTATACTTTTGTTATTATTAATTTTTTTTTTATTTTTGATATTTTAAACTAATTACTTTGTCAAATTTATTTTCAAAATTTTGATTGTACTAACATAAACATTGTATATATTAGAGTGTTGTTATATTATTTTTTCATTAATATGTTGATATTTTTTTTTTGAAATAAGTTCCTTCAAATTATTATTTTTTTGTAAATTATTATTTGTTCTAATAAATTATCTTTTATCTTTTTAATTTATTTGTCAATCTTATATTTGTTGAATGATTAAATGAATCACAACTGATGTCTAAAAAAGTAAGAATTTGTAATTTTTATTATTTATGTCGGTGTATGTATTTCTTGAATATCTTTTATTTTAAAAGAGATTCCTAAATTAAGCTTTATAATTATAGTAACTATTTTCATTTAATTCCTCTTATTTATAAAAAAAATTAGCCGTGCGTTTAACGCACGGGTGTAAAACTGTTTAGCATTAATTTTTGTGGGTCTTATACTTCATTTGGCTATCAAACTTTAACTTTTGCAAGTAATTGGTCTACAAATTTAGCCATCACAAAATAATGCAACATTATCGTTCATTTATCATATTTTACCATTCATGTACATCCCCACCTTCAATAAAATCAAAATCTAAATCTAAATCTGATTGTTTTCGAAAGAATTCTTTACATCATATAATAAATGTTATATTTTTTTTTTGTATAATTCAAAATAAATTTTGAGCGTTTTAAATAAATTAACAGTGTTGAAATTTTACTATAATACAACCATTGCACAAATAAATAAAATATTAAACGATAAATAAATAATAAGTCAACTATGATATTTATTTTGAGACAAAGATAATGAATGCTTATCCCACTATTTGTTTTTGGATTTGGTTAGTGCAAATTGATTCTTAGTACACTAAGTATATGGAAAGGCCGACTTTAATGTAAATCATTCAAGATTTAATATTATGAAAATATTTATTTTATAAAGTAAATCAATTTATTTATTTGTCATTTTCATGTATGGTGAGATGAGATGACATTTAATTAGCAGCCACCGTGGCGTATAGAAGGTGGCATGTTTCAGGTTGATTTAGAAAAAATAGTTAAATTAATATTGTTGTCATTATCAAATCAATCCTTCTTTTATCTCCAACCATATTGACTTCATTTCTTTTTCTATTATCATTTATTTTTTAATGTTCTTAGGTGTACAAAAAATTTAATAAAAATGGCTAGTTGGATGGTTTTAAAAGTTTATTTTGGTTGATTTGAATTGGATTTGATTCCTTTCTATTTCTATCGTGTAAAGTAATACTTTCACAGTTCCAAATAAATATTGCATTTGATTTGTTAAATAGATGACTTAATCTATTATAATAGTGTGCACTTTAAAGTATTAAAAATTACGGTTGGTAAGATACAAGCCCCCGACCCGGGTGGAAAGGAAAACCGAATATTGATTGATTTAGAGATTTTTGGCTTGAAGCTTATTATAATGTAACACGGAAGAAATAATTTAGGCTATCATTTTTTGGTGGTTGCACTTGCTACACTCTTGTACTTAGACTAATTTGGGGAAGCTATATCGGCATCAAACTATTAGAGTTGGCTCTTCGATAAGTTGACTCTATTTAGTTAGAGATAATAGTGATATCACAATCTAAGGGGAAAAGGGCAAATAAACCTTCTTTCTATATGCTTTCAAATGAGATAAATGTGATTAGGGTGAAAAAACTTTGATCTCATTTGTTGGGATTTGTGCCATATAAGTTGGGTACGCATAAATTTGGGGATTAAACAAGCAAAATCGTAATTCCTGACACAACCAAAGGGAGCGATCACGCGGTTCAGAGCACGCGACCGCGCCAAGTTTCTGTCAAAAGGGAGCGATCGCGCCTATGATTGGGGCGATCGCGTTGGTGTTGATTTGGGAGACGGGGCGATCGCGCCCCCAGTCCGAAAAAGGCCTATCAGCAGTAAAATTTGGCTCAGGGTGAAACCATACATGGTTAGCAGTAGAGCATATAAATAGAGCCTAGCCCCAATCATATTTGTAGTTGTTTTTTGCTCATCTGTTTCTCTAGGTGTAGGATTTGCACAGACAAGACTTATTTGTCAATAATTCGTGCATTAGATTAGAGACTGCAATCGGTTGATTTTAATATTCTCTCACTCTGCCCGTGAACGTAGCCAAGTTGGTGAACCACGTATATTTGTGTGTTGTGTAATTGTTGCTTGTTTTTCTATCTTCTACATAGACTATGTTCTAACAAACTGGTATCAGAGCCGGTAAGGTTGAGAAAGGTCTAGGGTTGTTCCACTGCAGAAAAAGATGGGATCAGGAATTGAATCACCTGTCGATAAGTTTAATGGAAAGAATAGTTTTTATCTTTGGCAAATCAAGATGAAAGCATTGTTGAGAGACAAGGGCGTGTGTGCTTCAGTGGCTGCTGCAATCGGGGATCGTCAGATGCAAAGGGCAAAGCAGAAGCCGTTCCCACCGGTGCTGTCGCGGCTGCAACATCAGAAGGTTCGGAGAAAGCGAAGAAGGTAGCAGAGAAGGAAGAGGCAGATTTGATCGCGATAAATGAGCAATATTGGTTGATCTGAGCCAGCCGTGGGATCATGGGTGGGAGTGCAGGGGAGCATAGAATTTTATATGCTTTATTCGCCGTTTAGGTTTAGAGTTTAAATTTTTGAGTTGTAATTTGCTTAGTCGGAGCTTTAGGATGGAAAACGAAAATTAGTAGAACTTCGAGGATGGACATTGCAATTCTCAAAAAAAAAAAAAAAAAAAAAACTTTGAAGAAAGAAAACAAACCTGAAAAACAAAACAAAAACTCCTAAAAGAGGACAGGCATTGTAATTTGTAGCCTATTTCGGTTGTGCTTTGTTGCTCAAAATAGACATGACACTCTGTATGAGGGAGCAAACTATGAGGAGGAAGGCAGTGAATACTGAAATGAAAGACCATGGGCTGCTGAAATAAGTACGGAGGCTAGTTGCTTGCCCAGTAACTGCTGTAATCAACCTCCAGTTTCCTCAATTCATTTGAAAGATAGTTATTTCTGTTGTTGAAAACAATATGCGCCTGAAAGTTAGTTAACCAATCAACTACAGCTCTATCTCCTTATGATTCCATCTGCGCAGAGTGATGCAACTTCTCTTGGTTCTGAGAAATGCTATGTAATCTGTAAAGTAGCTGAATGTTCTGGACTCATATCGATGGGATTGTTCCCAGGCCACGCAGTTTATTAGGAGGCACTTTGTATAGTCGCTGATGGTAGTAGTAGGAATTTCAAGCTCCTGTTTTTTGTACTTGATATCCAAGAAGCTCCTGGCTTTATAGTTTGACCCCCTGAACTTGATTCTCGTTAGCCTCAATTGTGTTACAGACTGGATTGATTGATTTGATGGCTGGTAATTTTTATCATCTGGCTCACGGAAAGCGCATTTTGGTGGCAGGAGACTCTGGTAAGCCAGCTCGAGTAAATGCAAGGGAGTCTGATTTACACCCTGTTGAGTATCCAAATGCATCGGAAAGGAAAGACTTAAATACATCCAAGGCGGAAAACGCCAGCTTTTGATGATTGTCTTTGGCCCTATAGATTGGAAATAGGTGATTGAGAATGACTAAAGGAAATTGGTTTTCCATCGTAAGAAGGTCCTGAATAAGAACTGGAATCCTCCATGGCATTGCGAAGATGAAATCATATATCTTATTCTTACTGTCAACGTTGCCTCCGTCCCTTTGCCCACCAAGAAGGTGTAAGGGGACAATTACGAAGCAGCCATCAAGAAGCATCATTTCTACAATGTCATTACTTGACATGTCTGATTCTTGCTTGTAACATCCTCTTGCAGACTCTTCCATTTTCTTCATACTTTCCATATGATAGCCAAGACTTTCCTTTGACCACGAGAGGAATTTATTCAGGAAGGTCAATTTGTGGTCTTCAAACTGAAGCAAACGGTCCTTGCCACGGTAGTAAGGACCAATTGATAGGATCTCGGACTCTTGGTCAAAGAGATCCAAATTTTAGTTTGGGAGGAAATTTGTATATAGAGACAGACTAATCATTTCTGCCTAGTGATCTGTTTCTTCTCTCTGTAATCGAAATAACCGAGTGCTCTTTCGTCATCTCTCTCAATGTGTCATCTCTCTCAATGTATCTACTGCTTAAGTCTGAAATCAGTGGTGAGAATTAAGAGCTAGTTAGTTAGCTAGCTGGCTCTAAGTATATATAAGAGGAGTTGGGATTTTTTTTTCTTTTTTTTTTTTTGTGAAAAAAAAAAGGATGGTGTTAACAATAGTTAACGCCCATAATGATGGGATTATCACCCATTATATAAACTAACACCATTAACCCCCTCTTCCCCGACCATGCCTCCACCATGTTTCTTCCAAAAGGCTCTTTATAAATGGAGAAAAATCAGAGGCTCTTGACGAATGAAGAGAAACATGCAATTTGGCATTTTAAATGGTTGTGCGATAGAATTAAAAAAATAAAAAAAAATTACGGATACATACCCAAATCAGAGATAGGCTTATCATGATTTAATGAATACATGGTAGGCTTATTTTTACCGGATTTGAATGTTGTTGGCCAAATCTGGAATATTTTCTCAATTTGATTGAAAAGTCGTTTCTAGAGAGAGAGAGGCATATGATTGTATTGGTGAAGTTGATGAGTGAGAGAATATTAACAGCCATATGACCAGACAAACGGTCTAGAAGAAAGAGGCTGTCACCGATTTTGTCAATGGCGGAACGACAATGAACAGATGATGAGAAATGCAATCCGACGATCCCGGCGTCCTACAAATTTCCAAATGGGGCAGGGCGGGACAGGTTAGGGTTTCGTCTTAACCGAGGCGAAGCAGGTTGGGATTTGCAGATTTTGTGGAGGAGCGGGTTTGAAAAATGACAAACCGTCCCAAACCCACACCGTTGCCATCCCTATTCAAAACTAATAATGACATGCTCAAGTTGGAAATAAATGAAACGGTTACAAAATATCATACCCACCGAGATGATCAAAGCCATTCATGACAGAGAGACACCATTCACAACGCCGTACCAGAAAACATGTTCAAAGCTGGATAAATGAGCCACTGGATACTGCTGACATTATTACCAAGCCATGGAAAAACTAGGAGAACTATAAATTCTCATGCCCAAAATCAAATAACAACAATAATCACGATCGAGATCAGTGATCGGAAGCAAGCCCATTATATACTGAATATTCATATATTCTGACAAATCAATTCAAGAGGTGTGTCGATTTCAACACCTCCATCCAACACGTAACTTCATTAAAATTGTGGTGTATTTCAAGCAAACATCATCTATTGAGGATTCCAATCTAGGATTACTGAAACCTATGACATGTCAACGGTAGTTGCAAGTCAGAATGTTTCGAACCTCCTCAACAAGTTGCCTTCTAGGATTCTTCAGCTGAATTGCTGACCTTGATTTCTAGAAGCCTCTCAACCGGTTGCCTGCATATCGGGCACCGGTCCGTTTGGAACCTCAAAACTTTGGCACACCCACTGCACATGCACTGAACCAACAACACCCAAAAAGGAATGTAAGATAGCAATTTATAGAGCTTATGCAACAATAAGGTGCACATTCACGATAATATTCCCTTTAATTAAGGTTTAATTTCATTTTCAACGATTGTACTTTGGCACGACTTCCATTTTAGCCATTATACTTATTTTTTGCACTGAAACACTGTACTCTAGGAGATGTTTGCCATAGCCCCCAAAAGTTTAGGGGGTGGAAGTTTGAAGAGTTAAAATTTTCCGTTAGATTATAATGGATGACAAACTTTAGTTATTCACACTTCCACCCCTCCATGTGAAAGTTTAGGGTGGAAGTGTAAATAATTAAAATTTTCCATCCAACATAATCTACGGGGGTTAACTTTTTGAGGATCGGGCGAATATTTCTTAAGTCTAGCGGTTTTCGTCAAAAAAAATAAATATGGTGGTTAAAGTGGAAGTCGGTCCAAAGTACCGTGGTTGAAAATGAAATTAAACCTTATTTCAATCAAAAAGTCCACGTTTGAAAGTTAACAATTATTATCGAAACATGCCCTCAGTTCGAGTAAAACTAGGACGCTGAAGAAAACAAGAGAGAGGACATAGAGATTACCATGTGTCTGCAAGGAAGGACCGTTGTATCACTAGGTTCCGATAGACAGATAACACATTCTTTTCCTGGATCATTTCCATCAATATTACCATCAACTGAATTCCCAATCCCATAAATCTCCTGGAGCTCGTACCTCATTTCATTAACCCACAATATCTGCTTCACCACTCTAACTTTATACTCACCCTTGTCCTTCTCAAAGATTGCCTGAGTAATCTGGGAGTTGGTGGGACCGGGCTCGGAGGTACCGTCTTCTGATGATACACTAGGAGGGGTTGCTTCAGCCTTTACAGCAAGGGGATATACATCCATGTCACCCACTCTAAGTAATTCTGCCTCTTCAAAGGTTGACAAGTCAATGCCTGTTCCCGAGGGCTGTCTAAACTTCTGGCCCAAGCCTTGTTCAAAATGCACTGTCAATGGTGGCGGCAAACTCTCCTTAGTTGGTGTCAAGTGGCAGTCTTCACCTTCTTTTACAAAGAAAAAGATGGTAATGCTGAATGGGTAACAAGAAAATGGAATTCAGCTTTAGTATCAAGGAAAGGACATAAATCTAGTGCTGAGAGAATGAATCATACGGAAAAAAAAAGAAAGTAAAAAGTCAAGTAGGAGTCCACCTGGCACAACTAAAATTATAGCATCATCAAATTGCTACAAGTGTCTAGCAATGAAGAGAAACTAAACGAACAAAAGAAGAATTTATCATCTAAGTTTCAGTATATGACCCACTTTGCTTCTATAATTGAACATTGTATGAAAAAATATACAAGATACTCCTTCCATATATGTCTCATTAAACTCGTCAACGTTTTTAAGGAATGCGCTTTACTTGTTTGTACATTGCTTATACAATGGTAAAATTGCACCAAGGCTAATTCCTTATTTGGAAACGCTAGACAGACCAAAAAGGAAAGTGCAACATTTACTATGGGACGGAGGGAGTATATATCAATGAGAAACTGATTACTGCAACAAAACCAAGCTGACGTGACCCCCCGCAGCTCCCCTCTCTTTCAACTCAATAGCCAATTTTGCTTGAGATGCTAGAATTACAAGTGGTCTTAAAAATCCTCACTACAACCAAGAAGGGCCAACACCCCCCACCCACCCACCACCTCTCTCAACTGGGATCCAGATCCTCTGTGTTGATTCCTCCCTGTAATGGTTGTGGGTAGTGTTTAAGATTTGGCCACATCACATCTAGGGTCTACAGATGGTTGTAAGATTTTGGCATCTATGTCTGGCCCAACAAACACTGTCTCAAGCAAAGTAATCTTGACCCGTCATCTAGCGGTAGACATGATGTGACTCGATCTCGACCGCAAGCTACACGCTCACAGACAATCTCGCAACACAGAGGTTCCGGATCCTCTCAACTGAGAGGAAATGGGGGAGGGAGAGAAGTGTTGTTCGAGAGAATTCTGGGTAGTTAAAGTTTAGTATAAATGGAATGACTGTCTGAATTATAACCACCATGACAACTAATTTAATTAAAGTTGCAGGGAAAAAGGATACAACAAACAATAAGCCACAGGAGGTAATAATATGCATAAGCCTGATCTGCAACATGGAGTCTACTTCAATGCCTTCAAAACAAGAAGTCAATGTTGACAAGAAAAAAGACTTGGACCGTTAAATACATGCACAAACAAACAAGCCCGACTGTCAAATTCTCCTCAAATCACCTTGATAACTATGAACTGGGACCATAACACCTCACGTGGAAAATATGCAACTCTAGTATGGAAAATCTCATGCAATAACCAAATTAGAAATAACCAAACTAGCAATTACCAAATAAGCAATAACCAAGTTACCAAAAATAAACCATCAATGTACATGATCAATCAACTAATATCTCAAACAGAGAACGAACATCAAAGCTTTTTATGCCAAAACAAGAAATATATACTTAAAAATATCGTAAGCATAAAATAAGAACCTCTAGAACTAAATAGAGATGAAAATTATACCTGCCAGCAACAGTGGCATCAAATGTAAAAGAAACTAGAAATTTTCCAGGATTGTCCTCATCAGGCTCAATCTTCAAAGTTTCCTTCTTGAGATTAACATCATTCCTTATAGTAACAGCCTTTTGATGTTCAACATAGGGTGTAGGGGGTGGCATCACGGGTCCACAAGGGTACCTCCCACCGACCCAATTTCCGGCAGGGTCCATATGTGGCGGTGGAGGAGGCATACGGTGGTGATGATCGTATGGTGCTGGCAAAGGCCCCTGCATAGCCGTCTGTGGCGGTGGGTAGTAACCAGGGTATTGATAATAGGGAGGCAGATTAGGGTTAGGGTACTGAGAAGGGTATGGGGTGGCCGCCGCGAAAACGTACCGGTTGGCACTTACCTCCGGCTGGGGTGGTTGCTGTGGTGGCGGAGGTGGGTGGTTCCGGCGATGACGCCGCCTTCCATTCCCACCGCTACTACTTCCGGTATTACCCATATGGATTAACGATAATAAAATTAACAAAATTAAAAGAAAGATTATGTTGATCAAAATTGATTCTTTATGTATATCTCTAAAATATAATAGCTAGAAATTGGGGGATTGTAACCAAAATTCGGCTAAAACTTTTTACACGGAAGCCCAGAAACGTAGCGAAGAGAAGATCAAAGACAAGGGAACAATTTAGGGTTTGATTCAAGAAAACAGAGAAATTCTTTACAAGAAAACCCCTCCATTTCTCAACAAATTTGGGGGTTTTCTATGATTGCACAAATTGGGTATGTGAAAATGAAATTTTGATTGGTATAAATGTGAAAAAGGAACCAGAAAGCGGATTGATGGGAGGGAGTGGAACGGGGAATCTTATGATGGTTTGAGTTGGGGAAAACTAAATGTTAATGGGATTGCGTAATGACAATTATATCATCGTACATTCGTACATAAATTTGTATTATTTCCGAGCCAATTCAATTACTCCCTTCTCAATATATATTTCCTCCGTCTCATTACAATTCACACACTTTCTTTTTTAGGCGTCTCATTATAAATCACACACTTTCTAAAAAAAAAAGTTTTTATCACTATTTCCTCCACTCATTCTATCTCCTACATTATTTTAATACTCACAACACCATTATAATTTACTATTCCCTTCACTCATTCTCTCTCCTATTTTACTTTTACATTCACAACATTTATATCATTATTTTTTTCCTTAATCTACGCGTGAACAGTAACTGTACACCATGTAATGGGACGGAGGGAGTATATAACTAGCACATGCCCGTGTTCAAGGCCACGTAATTTTTTTTTAAATTTTTTTTTTAAATTTTTTTTTTAAATTAATTTTTTTTAAGGGCAAAATGGAAAAGGGACAAATGTATGAGGACAAAATGGGAATTTCCCCTCGTGGAACTGTTTATTCCACTGTTCAAAAGGGGGTTCCATTTATAATATAGATACTAGCCTAAGCCCGTGTCCAAGGACACGTTTTTTTAATTTTTTTTTTTTAATTTTATTTAATTTTAAAAAAAAAAATTAAGAGCAAAATAGGAAAGGGACAAAATAGTGAGGGCAAAATGGAAATTTCGGCGAGTAGAACTATTCATACTACTGTTCAAAACACCTCTTTGTTTTATACTATAGATATTTTTTAAAGTTTTTTTACGATAATATTAGAGAAATTTATCAAAACTACTTTTAAAATATACTCCCTCCGTCCCGCTACAAATTGCACAATTTTCTCATTGGGCGTCTCATTACAAATTGCACACTTCCTAAAATGGCAAAGCATCTTTACTATTCTTTCCACTCATTCTCTCTCCTACATTATTTTAATACTCACAACACCATTATAATTTACTATTACATCCACTCATTCTCTCTCCTAATTTACTTTTACACTCACAACATTTATATTATTATTTTTTTCCTTAATTCTCGCGCAAATAGTAACTGTGCAGTTTCAAGCGGGACGGAGGGAGTAGATATTATAAAAAAGATCACACAAGTTGGATATTACAAAAAATTTAAATATTACAAAAAATTACTTATTTTATTATTTTTAGTAGTGCATGGGTCTTCTATATATCAAACTAAATTCGTACATATTTTCGATGTGAGATGGGGATATCACAATCTACCACACTCAAACCATTGTCGTCCCTGGCAAGGTCAATACTCATATCGCACCCTCGGGCTAGCTCGCAAACTTTACGGTCGGGGTTCCGCTCTGATACCATGCAGGCACCACACACTGACCCACTAAGCACCTAATTAATTGGATTAACCATAGTCCATCACAAGCCTTCAAAAGTCCAATGAATTATTTGATAATTAGTAGTAGTGTATAGGCCTTTTTATAGAACAATCAATTCTCATATCTTTTCGATGTGGCATGGGGGATATCACAATTATTGTGATATCCCCCATCCCACATCAAAAATATGTGAAAATTTAGTGTGATATATAGAATACACGTACACTATTGCTAATTATCAAATCAATCATTGAACTTTTATAGGCCTGTGATAGCTTATGGTTGACCCAAATGAAAAGATGCTTAGTGGGCCAGTGTGTGGTGCATTCGTAGTGGGTCGGGCTTAGGCTCAAGTCGTTACAGAATTCAGGTGCAATGTTCATAATATAAATAGATTCAGTAGCTAAATAACTAATGAATCTAAGTGTAATGTTAAAAAATACTCATGTATTCAGTAGTTAAATAGTTAATGAATCAAAGTGTATTTTAAGAATTTCATTGTTATCAAACATTTTTTTTTCAAAATCCTATTTTCAGGGATATAGTTTGATTCGTTTCGTCTCAACAAGAAAAATAGTATTCTAAAAAAAAAATTGACTTGTAGATAGTGAGATATTTAATTTTGAAATTAGAGGGAAATTTGAATGATGACGTGCCAGGTTTTGAATTTGCAAGGTTAAGGTTAAATGACATTCTAAATCTTTGTCCTTTTCTATCCTATTAATTGCAAAAATGTCACCGATTATATCCAAATAATTTCTAATATGAACCTTTGATTTATCTTTTATACAATAGTTGTAGTTGATTATCATGATTCTTATTTTAATTGATTATCATTTAAGACTGACTCATAATATATAAAATCATCAAGTATAAATAGGAATATTAGATATATATTGTCAATTTTAAGAAAAATAGTATAGGGCAAAATATACGTTATGGGTTCGAGATAAACGGAACGAGTTACCGGGTAGTCCCGGACACATACCAAACCTGTTGGATTTAAACACTTCTCAAACACTTTTCATTCGATTCTCAAATACTTTTCATTCGAAACGGGTTAATGCAAATTTGGAATGGGTTCAAATCGACATCTCTAAGACTATGGCCATCAGCAACCCTTTCCAACCCAACTCAACAATTAAATATTATTTTTCTCTCTTTCACCTATCCAACTTACATCTACAACCTAATTTTTTTTATTTTTATCCTCCATTAGCCACCCAACCCAACCTAACTCATAATATCTCTTTAAATTATCTTTTTCTTTATTTATCATATATTATCAATACTCAATTTATATTATTTTTTAATCTTGTAATAAATCAATAAAAATATATTTAACTATTAAATTTATAATAACTGCAAAAAAAAAATCACTTAATAAAAATTTGGATTCATGATTTTTTTTTTAGATTTTTGTATTAAAAAGTTGGACCAAGAAATGATTTTTTAGAATGAGAAAGAGAGTATTTGAGATTGTGTCTAAAAAATTCCAAACTAGTCTCTATTTATAGAGAATGAAAAATAAAAAAAATTGGTTTTTTTTTTATAAAAAATATATTTATTTACAGTTATTTTAGATATATATTTAAAAAGGATAATTAAAAATATTTTTGGTCCAAGCATATTGTGACAAGTGTAATCCTTGGATGACAAATTGATACCACGCCTCAATGCCGGCTGACAGACACAGGTTGAGCAAGGTCGTTCCTTTGTTTTCTTTTTTCTTTTTTTTTCATTTTCCTTTTTTGTCTTTAGTGGCCCAACCCATGTTGTAGGTCTCTGGTAGAAGTAGTCTAATATTCCTAATTAAGATACAACAAAAACAACAACAACAAAGCCTTAGTCACAAAATAATTTGGGGTCGGCTAACATGAATCCTCATATGTCATCGTGTGAAAAGGTTGTTGGAAAAAAAATAATAAATAAGAAAAAAATAATAATAATAATAATAAAAAATAATAAAATTAATTAATTAATTAATTAATTAATTAATTAAAAAATAAATAAATAAATAAATCAGCCCCCCACATGAATTTTTGCCCTCCACTTCGGCCTCTTCAACACCATACTTTCATCCACTCCAAGTAAACTCAAATCATTTCCAATCACTCTAATCCAAGTTTGTTTGGGTCTTCCCCTACCCCTCGCCATTTTATCATTTCTCCACTGTTCCGGCCTCCTAACCGGTGCATCACTCGGTCTCCTTCTCACATGTCCAAACCACCTCAGACGATTTTCCCTCATTTTATCCTCAATGGGCGCAACTCCTACTTTACCTCTGATCACCTCATTCCCCAATCGATCCTTTCTTGTATGAACGCACATCCATCGAAGCATACGCATCTCCGCCACATTCATCTTATGCACGTGACACTGTTTCACGGCCCAACATTCGGTGCCGTAAAGCAATGCCGGCCTAATTGCCGTGCGGTAGAATTTTCCCTTTAATCTATTAGGTATGCCGCGATCACATAGAAACCCTGTGGCACTCTTCCACTTCAACCAACCTGCTTTAATCCTATGAGCCACATCACCATCTAATTCTCCATCCTTTTGGATAATAGATCCAAGATAGCGAAAAAACTCAGAAGCTTGGACAATATTTCCATCAAATGTGACCGCCCCTGTCTCCCTACTTCCAACACTGCTAAACTTACACTCCAAATATTCAGTCTTGCTTCTGCTTAATCGAAAACCTCGAGATTCCAAAGTGTGTCTCCACAACTCCAATTTACTTTCAACACCCTCTCTTGTCTCATCAATCAGCACAATATCATCTGCGAACAACATACACCTTGGTATATCATCTTGACCGACCTCGTCAATTCGTCCATTATCAAAGCAAAAAGAAAGGGGCTAAGTGCGGAACCTTGATGCACTCCAATCTTTATAGGAAACTCTTCGCCTTTCCCAACACTAGTCTGTACACAAGTACTAACTCCATTATACATGTCCTTGATAATATCAATATATTTCTTTGAAACACCCTTCTTTGTTAATGCCCACCAAAGTACCTCTCTTGGCACTTTATCATACGCCTTCTCCAAATCAATGAAAACCATATGCAAATCTTTCTTTTGATCCCGATATTTTTCCATGGTTTGTCTCATAAGATATATTGCCTCCATAGTCGATCTTCCCGGCATAAACCCAAATTGGTTATCCGAAATATCCACAATTTTTCTCAGCCTT
Organism: Adenophora triphylla var. japonica; assembly: GCA_022495995.1. Classification (NCBI taxonomy): domain Eukaryota; kingdom Viridiplantae; phylum Streptophyta; class Magnoliopsida; order Asterales; family Campanulaceae; genus Adenophora; species Adenophora triphylla. Next base: position 201,179 of record JAFEMH010001844.1, on the reverse strand, counting down.
TGTGCAATCACTCTTTCCCAAAGTTTCATAGTATGGCTCATTAGTTTGATCCCCCGATAGTTGGCACAATCTTGGACATCACCTTTGTTCTTATACAAAGGGATCAGAGTACTCTTTCGCCACTTCAATGGCATTGTGTTAATTCTCCATATCTTGTTAAATAGCGTTGTTAATCAATCTATTCCCCTCTTCCCGAAACATCTCCAAACCTCAATTGGTATACCATCCGGTCCTACAACTTTCTTCAATCTCATCTTTTTCATTGCCATTTCCACTTCACTCTTTTGAATTCTCCGCATAAAATCTCGATTAACCATACTCGAAGAGATATTTAAATCTCCAATATCCTGCTCTTGACCGCCATTGAATAAGGTATCAAAGTACGAACTACATCTATCTTTTATCTCTTTATCCCCGACTAGAACTCTTTGATCTACATCTTTCACATATTTAACCGTCCCAATATCTCGTGTCCTCTTATCCCTCATACGAGCGATTCTGTAGATGTCCTTTTCCCCTTCTTTTGTATCCAACTTATCATAAAGTTTTTTATTCACCTTTGCTCTTGCGTCTCTTACTGCTTTCTTAGCATCTCTTCTAGCTTCTTTATACTTCTCATAGTTCTCGTCGCTCCTACATTTCTCCAATAATTTGTAGCATTCTCGCTTGCCCTTTATTGCTTGTTTTACTTCCTTGTTCCACCATGATGTGTCCTTACTTGGTGGCCCATTTCCTCTAGATTCTCCAAGGATTTCTTTCGCCACCTGCTTTATGGTATGTTCCATCTTAGTCCAAGTCGAATCTATATCCATATCCTCCATATTATCCGACCAAATACCGGTATGGACCATCTTAGCTACAAATTTATGTTGATTCTCCCCTTGAAGTCTCCACCACTTGATTCTAGGGTCTACCTGTGGTTTTCTCTTCCTCGAAATTCTCTTACTTCGAAAATCAAGTACCACCAGTCTATGTTGAGTTGCTGTGCTCTCACTCGGAATAACCTTGCAATCTGTATAACTCTTTCTACATGCATTTCTTAATAAGAAGAAGTCAATCTGACTCGCATTACCTCCACTCCTATAGGACACCAAGTGAGATTCTCTCTTCTTGAACCAAGTGTTCATTATACTCAAGTCATATGCCAACACAAAGTCCAGGATGCTATTTCCTGCTTCATTCCTCTCCCCAAAACCAAAACCTCCATGTATGCTCTCAAAGCCATGTCGACTATACCCCACATGCCCGTTCAGATCACCACCAATCACTAATTTCTCACCACTAGGTACTCGTTGCACCACCTCCTCCAAATCTTCCCAGAACACTTGTTTAATAGATGCATCCAACCCTACTTGTGGTGCATAGGCGAAAATAAATAGTTATAATCTCATCACGTATCACTAGTTTAATGCCCATAATTCGATCACTCTTCCTGTACACTTCCACCACATCATTAATATACTCCTTATCAATAATGATACCCACTCCATTTCTACCCTTATCCTTTCCTGAGTACAAAAGCTTAAAATCCCAAGGCGATATTTCTTTTGCTTTCTCTCCAATTCACTTAGTTTCCTGTAGACACATTATGTGAATCTTCCTCCTCCTCATAACTTCCACCACCTCTGCTGATCTCCCTGTCAATGATCCAATGTTCCAAGTTCCAAAGCGCATCCCACTACCCTTACACCTACCATGGACTAGCTTCTTTACCCGCACTCGTCCGCAATGCGGGAACCCTTGCATATTTGACACCACCCCCGGGCGAAGAGATGGAGCGTCGCTTCCGGGCGACGACCTAGCAACCTTTGCATACTTATCACTACACCCAGGTCTTTGAAGTGTAGCTGTCAGTTGCATTCCTAATTAAGATACTCCTTCTTAAAACCGTTCTACTTTCATGATTATCTCAAGTTTATTTTTAAAAAATATTTATGAAAATTATACTCCCTCCGTCTCATTACAAGCCACACACTTTTCTTTTTGGGCGTCCCACTACAAACCACACACTTCCTAAAAAGGAAAGTTTTTATCACTATTTCCTCCACTCATTCTCTCTCCTACATTATTTTAATACTCACAACACCATTATAATTTACTATTCCCTCCACTCATTCTCTCTCCTATTTTACTTTTACACTCACAACATTTATATCATTATTTTTTTTCTTAATCTACGCATGAATAGTAACTGTGTTGCTATTAATGGGACGGAGGGAGTATTTTTTTTTTAAAAAATAAGATTTATTAGATTCTTATAATCTTATAGTCAAAACTCTATATAGTTGATTATAAAAGACAAAATACAATATTTTTTGGGATAAATGGAACATTAATTTTACAACTAAAATTAAAATTTTGATTCTACATTGTAAAAAACATACTCCCTCCGTTCCTGAAAAATTGTCCCATTTGCCATTTCAACTTGTCCCAAAAAGTATGTCCCATTTCTAAACTTAGGCATGAATGTTAGTGCAAATCTACTAAGGTACAAGAAGGTGAAGCTCTTCCTTAATAATTGCAAAATGTACAACAGGACAATCTTTTAGGGACGGAGGGAGTATATTTATATACTTACAAACACATAAGGTTTGTCACACTTGTTTGTCTCAAATTAGGGTTGTAAATGAGGAAAGTTCGATCGAGATATTTATGTTCGAGTTCGATCTCGTTTAAGATTTATTAAGTTCAAATTTTTTTAAGTTTGAATTCTAGCTAATTCAGTGGTTTAAACTCGAGTTCGAGTTGATCGGGAGCCGCTGCGAGCTGCTCCATTCATTTTCGAACTCGAGTATTAACGAGTTGAGTTCAAGCTTCCGTCATTTTTCTTGAAATATCGATTTATTAACGAGCTTATTGAGTAAAGCTCGAGTTAGAGTTGATCATCCACAAGAAAATTTTGAGATTTTAACTAGCTTATTGAGCCGAGCTTGAAAAGGAATGATAGTGGGCAAAAAGAATCGAGTTTATACCGAGTTTTTCGATCCCAACTTAAAACGAGTCGATTTCAAGTAGAGGCTATGTTGGTGATTTTGTAATCATCAACTTATTTTATTGTAATGGTGATTTGCTAAGAGATCAATGTGATTCGTATTAGACTCGGATACGAGTAAGGGAAAGTGTGGAGTACACACTCGTTTGAGCTAAAACGAAGTCAACCTCGATAAAAAAGTAAAAGTTAAAGGGTAGCACATTTTGCTGATGTGCTCGGCCGAGCAGAGTCCTTGACTCGGCCGAGCAGAGCATATCAGATTGGCCAAGTTTCTGGAGAGTCTTGCTCGGCCGAGGCATGTGCCTTGCTCGGCCGAGCAGTATGAATAACACGGCCGTGCAGTTCATAAGACACGACCGTGCAGCTTGGCAGGATTTCACTAGACATATGTGCTCGGCCGAGCGAGTCCCTTGACTCGGCCGAGCAGTTCCTGAACAGGTGCATTTTCAAAGTGAAAAGACACATTGCTTGGCTAAAGTCATGTCTTTTGGTTATACCCTTTTACTGATACCTCTCCATCTGTTTAAATACAGATGTTTGATCTCATTTGTAACACACATAACATACAAGAGTGATACAACAATATAACGAAAGCACAATCAATTCTCAAAGTTTAGATTTGTTCTCTTTGCCTAGAAACAAATTGTGTGATTGTCTTATCCCAATAAAGATTTTGTGTAACCCAGGCATTAAGGGTCGAAATACTTTATTCGGAAAGTGGATTATACATGATTCAATCACATATCCGGCCTCAGTATCAAGATCAAGACCCAATATTTCCCCTACAAACGAATAAAGTATTTGGTGATACTCATGGCTGGTGGAAGTACTTTGAAGGAGATGACGACAAAGTTTGGAAAGCTAGACAAATTTGAAGGACAAGATTTCCGGCGTTGGCAGAAGAAGATGCACTTCCTTTTAACAACGTTAAAAGTGGTGTATGTTCTATCTACCCCTATTCCAGAATTGCTTGAAGATGACAACTTGGAGGCACCGACGTAGATCAAAGTGGAAAACGATGACTACATCTCGCAGAGGACACATATTAAATCGGTATGTCTGATTCTCTCTTTGACATCTATCAAAATGAGGAATCTGCTAAAGAGTTATGGGATTCTCTTGAATCCAAGTACATGGCAGAGGATGCTTCTAGTAAGAAGTTCCTTGTAAGTAATTTTAATAATTACAAAATGGTCGATTCAAGACCTGTCATGGAACAATTCAATGAACTCCTTAGAATCCTTGGACAATATACACAACATGGGTTGAAGATGGATGAGTCAATATCTGTTTCAAGTGTGATTGATAAGTTGCCTCCCTCCTGGAAGGATTTCAAACACACTTTGAAACATGGTAAAGACGATCTGTCTTTGGTTCAACTTGGTAGTCACTTGCGCATAGAGGAATCTCTTAGGGCGCAAGAGGATGACAAAGGCAAAGGAAAGGAAGTTGCTGGACCCTCGGTCAATATGATTGATGAGGGTGGAAACAATAAAAACAAAGAAAAGAAACGTAGTTTCAAAGACAATGGTTCTGGTCCCAATAAGAAGCCTAAATTGGCATGTTGGAAGTGTGGCAAATCTGATCACTTTAAGAAGGATTGTCGTGTTGGAAACAACAAGAAAGGCGCAAGCACAAGTGGTTCGGGAAAGGGGTCTAAGGACCATTCTCAAAACCAAGGTCAGATTTTAATACATAGTTGGAACAGATTTATTAAAAATTCTGTTTCACTAATTTCCTCGAGGCATTTTGTGCAGGATGATGCTATTGCGTGGTGGATTGATTCCGGTGCCACAACTCATGTTTGTAAGGATCGTTGTTGGTTTAAGACATACGAACCAATGGAAGACGGATCTGTCCTTTACATGGGTGATGACCATTTCGTTCCTATTCAAGGAAGAGGAAGTGTGGTGTTGGAATTTAGTTCGAGAACAACTATTTCTTCGTTTAATGTTTTATATGTACCTAAACTTCGTAAGAATTTAATTTCTGGTCCTGTCTTGAACAAGTGTGGTTATAAACAAGTTTATGAATCCGATAAGTATATCTTATCGAAGTCGGGTGTATTTGTAGGATTTGGTTATTATAATAATGAAATGTTCATGATGAATTTAAATAAAACTCTTGTTAACTCTAGTTCTGTTTATATGACTTCCTCTGTTATTATCAATTCCTCATTATGGCATGCTCGGTTAGGACATGTGCACTATAAAAGAATGCTTGAAATATCCAAAGATGGTTTGATTCATGTTATTGATAATAATACGGAAAAGTGTAATACTTGCATGTTGACAAAAATCACTAGAAAACCTTTTAAAAGTATTACAAGGAATTCTGTAAAACTTGAATTGATTCATAGTGATTTATGTGATTTTCATGCAACTCCATCTTTAGGCAATAAAAAGTATATTGTCACTTTTATAGATGATGCTTCTAGGTTTTGCTATATTTATTTGCTGCATGCAAAAGATGAAGCCTAGATAAATTTAAGATTTATAAAACCGAAGTTGAACTTCAACTAAATGGCTTGATTAAAACCTTACGTACGGATAGAGGTGGTGAATATTATGATCCTAAATATTTTCAATCCGTATGGATAATTCATGAGACTACGGCTCCTTATGTACCACAACAAAATGGTGTGGCTGAAAGGAAGAATAGAACTCTTGAAGAAATGGTTAACGCCATGTTGTCTTACTCAGGTTTGAGTGACGGGTTTTGGGGAGAAGCCATGTTAACGGCTTGTCATCTATTGAATAGAGTTCCTAATAAAAGGAACAAGATTACCCCATATGAGCTTTGGTATAAGAAAAGACCAAACTTGACATTTTTGCGAGTTTGGGGATGTAGGGCCGTGGTTAGACTTCCGGACCCTAAAAGGAAAAAGTTGGGAGAAAAAGGTATTGATTGCATCTTTGTTGGATATGCTGAGCATTCCAAGGCATATAGGTTTTATGTTATAGAACCTAATGAATTCATTTCTATTAACACAATTATAGAATCGAGAGATGCAATCTTTGATGAGAATCGTTTCTCTTCAATACCTAGACCAAAGGATATTATACCAATGTCAGCTGAATCTCAAATGGATGATCATTCAGTTGAGATACCAAATGAGATACGCGAACCTCGTAAAAGTAAAAGAGTAAGGAAAGCTAAATCATATGGTTCTGATTTTCAACTATATTTTGTTATGGGATCAAGAGATCAAATTGAATCTCAATACTCTTACTGTTATAGTATAGAGGAGGATCCAAGAACCTATGATGAAGCAATAAAATCTCGAGACGCTGGTTTTTGGAAAGAAGCCATCGATGATGAGATTGGTTCTATTGTGGAAAATAATACATGGGTCTTGTCTGATTTACCACCAGGCTGTAAACCTTTGGGGTGCAAATGGATCTTCAAAAAGAAGATGAAAGTCGATGAAACAATTGACAAGTTTAAAGCTCGATTGGTAATCTAAGGCTTTAGACAAAAGGAAGGGATCGATTACTTCGATACCTATGCACCGGTTGCTCGTATCACTACCATTAGATTACTGATAGCTTTGGCAGCTATTCAGAATCTATTGATCCATCAAATGGATGTCAAAACAGCATTTTTAAATGGTGATTTGGAAGAAGAAGTGTATATGAAACAACCAGAAGGATTTGTTATGCCAGGTAATGAGCATAAGGTATGTAAGTTAATTAAGTCATTGTATGGGCTGAAGCAAGCACCTAAGCAGTGGCATCAAAAGTTTGATGAGGTTGTTTTGTCGAATGGTTTTGTATTAAATCAGTTCGACAAATGTGTATATAGCAGATTTAATGAATCCGGTAAAGGTGTAATCATCTGCCTATATGTTGATGACATGTTGATTTTTGGCACAGACCAAAATGTAGTTGATGAAACTAAGAAGTTTTTGTCATCAAAGTTTTCTATGAAGGACATGGGAGAAGCCGACGTAATTCTTGGTATAAAGATTAAACGGATGAACAAGGGAATTGCAATTTCACAATCTCATTATATTGAGAAAACTAGCAGCAAACCCGTGCGATGCACGGTGATTTTATGTTGCCAAAATTGACCTGAACATTTAATCGAAGTACAAAAACCTGAATATCAATTATACATTTTGAAACACTTCCTTAAACACAACGTTCATAGTGACTCTAGTACATGATGACTCATCAGCTTTATTTGTGGGTATCGAGATATGAAGACCTTTTGGATTAGTTACCCTCGATAGTGCAACATAAAGTTGTCCATGACTGAAGATTGATTTCTTCAAAAGCACCCCCACTGTTTGTAACGATTGACCCTGACTCTTATTGATTGACATTGCATACGATACCATGATCGGGAACTGACTACGTTCAAACCTGAAAGAAATTCTGGAGTCAGATGGAGTTAATGACATTCTAGGAATTAGAACTCTACTGCCATTGTCCTTGTTAATGATGATAAAAAGTAATTAGTAATTAAACTATCAATATTCAAAAAAAAAAAACTATACTATTAATAAAACACAATTTGATATAAATTGACAAATTATTTTATATATTTAAAAATAATAACAATATTTTATTAATAATATGGTATACAATTAAATTGCACATTTTGATCCTAATGTAATTAATATTTTTCTTTCAAAACAAAAGGTTATTAATATGTTTAAGTTTGAGTAAAAAATAGATTTATTTGAAATAAAAAATAAATTTAGTATTTCTATTTTTTTCAAAGAAAGTATGACATTTTTATTGAGAGAATTTGGTATACCAATTTGAATACTAATAAAATTTATAGGTAATAAGAAATGCTTTTGGTATAAAAATATGAACGGATAATTATTTTACCACCATTAGTAGTACTTTTAATATCATAAATTTATAATTCTTATTAATAATCATAATATGTAGTTTTCAAAGGCATAATCATAATAGACATTAATTATCCACTCTTCCTTAAAAAAGAAATTGATTACCCACTCTTGAAAACCGGCCATGACTACTATTTTAAGCAACTTGATAGTGACATTTTTGGGCTCCAACTTGCCAAATTTAAGAACGACTTTGCTTTAATATATTTATAGATGGTATACAATTAAATTGCACCTTTTGATCCTAATGTAATTAATATTTTCCTTTCAAAACAAAAGGTTATTAATATTTTTAAGTTTTAGTAAAAAATAGATTTATTTGAAATAAAAAACAAATTTAGTATTTCTATTTTTTTCAAAGAAAGTATGACATTTTTATTGAGAGGATTTAGGTATATCAATTTGAATACTAATAAAATTTATAGGTAATAAGAAATGGTTTCGGTTTAAAAATATGAAAGGATAATTATTTTACAATCATTAGTAGTACTTTTAATATCATAAATTTATAATTCTTATTAATAATCATAATATATAGTTTTTAAAGGCATAATCATAATAGACATTAATTACTCACTCTTCCTTAAAAAAGAAATTGATTACCCACTCTTGAAAACCGGTCAAGACATCTATTTTCAACAACTTGATAGTAACATTTTTGGCCTCCAACTTGCCAAATTTAGGAACGACTTTGCTTTAATATATTTATAGATGGTACAGTAAAACCTCTATAAATTAATAACCTTGAGACCATGAAATTTTATTAGTTTAGAGAGATATTAATATATAGATAAATTAATATTTTATTAATTAAAAGATAGAATTTTTAAATTCAGCAAATTTAGTGTATATATATTAAAAATAAATAAATTTATATATAATTCATTGATTATATTTATGTATCAACCAATTATTTTATAACTAATTAAATATATTCATGTATGATATCAATTCATTGTATACAATTAATTATTATGCATTCATGGATGCATGTACTAATGATGATGCTGAAGGTGATTCAATACCATTGGAACGGGTCACGAGAAAGGAGGCTTTGAGCGTGGCAACAACTCTTCATAATTTTTTGTTGCAGCTAGAGAACTCGACTCCGGAACTCTTGGGTGCAATTAAAAAAGTTAGAGATGAGATTCAATTAGATTTAAATTTTAAGAAAAATCAAGCAACAATAGATTCATATTTTAGCAAATTACCATAATATTTATATTGTAATTTTTATGAATTATTAATTTAGAGTTTAATTGTGACCTAATATCTATAAACGGATTTTCCGAAAAATTATTATTATATTATCTTATCGAATTTGATGATTTTTTACAAAGGCCCAAGTCGGGACCGAAAATTTTTATTATTTTAGATAGGTTATTAATTTATAGAGGTTTTACTGTATATTAAATTGCACCTTTTGATCTTATTGTAATTAATATTTTTCTTTCAAAACAAAAGGTTATTAATATTTTTAAGTTTGAGTAAAAAATAGATTTATTTGAAATAAAAAATAAATTTAGTATTTCTATTTTTTTCAAAGAAAGTTTGACATTTTTATTGAGAGAATTTTGGTATACCAATTTGAATACTAATAAAATTTATAGGTAATAAGAAATGGTTTCGGTTTAAAAATATGAACGTATAATTATTTTACAACCATTAGTAGTACTTTTAATATCATAAATTTATAATTCTTATTAATAATCATAATATGTGATTTTCAAAGGCATAATCATAATAGACATTAATTACTCACTCTTCCTTTAAAAAGAAATTGATTACCCACTCTTGAAAATCGGTCAAAGCTTCTATTTTCAACAACTTGATAGTGACATTTTTAGGCTCCAGCTTGCCAAATTTAGAAACGACTTTGCTTTAATATATTTATAGATTCTCAAGAGGTTTAATTGTGATAATTGTTCTAAAGTTAGTACTCCCATGGATCCTACTGAGAAACTTGTATCAAACACTGGTAAACCTGTGTCACAGCTCGAATACTCAAAAGCCATAGGCAGTTTGATGTATGCTATGACGGGCACTCGACCTGATATTGCTTATGCAGTTGGACGATTGAGCAGGTTTACTAGTAATCCTAGTAGACAGCATTGGCATGCTATAACAAGGGTGTTCAAGTACTTAAAAGGTACTATGGACTATGGTTTGTGTTATAGTGGACATCCTTCTATATTAGAAGGTTACACAGATGCTAGCTGGATCAACCAAGAAGATTATCTTCTACTAGTGGTTGGGTGTTCTTGCTTGGAGGAGGTGCCATTTCTTGGGCTTCTAAAAAGCAGACATGTATTACACATTCTACAATGGAATCTGAGTTTGTAGCATTGGCTGCTGCTGGAAAAGAAGCGGAGTGGCTTCGGAACTTGATATATGAGATTCCATTATGGTCAAAACAGATATCACCAATGTCTATCCATTATGATAGTGTTGCCACCTTGGCTAGGGCCTATAGTCAGATTTATAATGGCAAATCTAGACACTTGAGTGTCAGACATAGTATGATTCGGGAGTTAATCATGAATGGTGTGATATCAGTTAAATTTGTTCGATCGCAACAAAATTTGGCTGACCACTTGACGAAGGGGTTAGCCAGAGACTTGGTAAATAAGTCTGCAATGGGAATGGGATTAAAGTCCATTTAATCCTCTAATTGTGAGATACCCAATTCTCTTCTAATACAACGTTGAAGCTTGAATTCAATGTGGAAAGCTCGCAGTTGGAGATTGGAACACATGTTATTATCTTTCCAAGGTATGTGTTCAGACCTGCAAGTAAAGGTTAGGTTGAAGAATATCTTCTTAATAGTTCCTTTGAAAAATTGCAAATGCAGGTGCAAGATTAAAAGGAACTATCTATGTGGACATGAAGTTTTGCCGCTTCAAGAAGCTAGGACTTGGCTTCCTATATGTTCACTATTGGATATGGACACATGGCTTGTAATAATGTCAAGGTTAAACAAAGAGCATTGTACTGAACTTATGTGTATAGTATCTTCAGGTATTCATATGAGTTGACGGGTTCAATCGTTACGACACCCCGATTCTCGAGTATTTGAAATGTGTATTATACTAAGATGAAAATTCAATCGCAAGATATTTTCATTTATGCATTCGTTTGTTTCGTTATTTATAAAGTTTAGTAAATCAAAGGATTACACTAAAATGGAGGGGATTTGTTGGTGATTTTGTAATCATCAACTTATTTTATTGTAATAGTGATTTACTAAGAGATCAATGTGATTCATATTAGACTCGAATACAAGTAAGGGAAAGTGTGGAGTACACACTCGTTTGAGCTAAAACGAAGTCAACCTCGATAAAGAAGTAAAAGTTAAAGGGTAGCACATTTTGCTGATGTGCTCGGCCGAGCAGAGTCCTTGACTCGGCCGAGCAGAGCATATCAGATTGGCCAAGTTTCCGGAGAGTCTCGTTTCGCCGAGGCACGCCTGCTCTACTGGCCGAGCAAAGATGAACAACACTAACACGCACGCAGCTCATAAGACACACCCGGCAGCACTAAGTGCACTCACTAGACATATGTGCTCGGCCGAGTGAGTCCCTTGACTCGGCCGAGCAATTCCTGAACAGGTGCCTTTTCAAAGTGAAAAGACACATTGCTTGGCTAAAGTCATGTCTTTTGGTTATACCCTTTTACTGATACCTCTCAATCTGTTTAAATACAGATGTTTGATCTCATTTGTAACACACATAACATACAAGAGTGATACAACAATATAACGAAAGCACAATCAATTCTCAAAGTTTAGATTTGTTCTCTTTGCCTAAAAACAAATTGCGTGATTGTCTTATTCCAATAAAGATTTTGTGTAACCCAGGCATTAAGGGTCGAAATACTTTATTCGGAAAGTGAATTATACACGATAATCACATATCCGACTTCAGTATCAAGATCAAGACCCAATATTTCCCCTACAGGCTTATCAAATAAACAAGTCGAGACCGACGACTTGAAAAATTAATCTAGATGATTTTGTCAAAAATCAGCTTATTTTTGTAGGAAAAAAAATCCTCTTCAATTATGTCGAATAAAGAAAAGATCCACATGCTAGGCACTTGTATAAATAAAGCAATTAAAGTAATTATTATATTTAAATTCTCTCTATTTAATACCATAAATATGGGGATAAATTAACATTGGGGTCCAATTAGCATATTCTTTTGGGCAAGTGATTGTGCACCATCAAAGTTGCTCAAGTGTTCCTTAACTTTTCCCAACACGTATCTAAATTATCTAATAAATTATTAATGGCAAATATATTTTAAGTAAAAGGTGGCTCCACTTGCGAAAATTGGGTTTGGTAATTAATATAAGCCCTGTTTGAATATATAATTAATTTAACCGGTCTCAAATTGTGCAATGACATTTTTATAAATAACTGAAACTTGTTTTTTTTTTAAATGTGCGATGTTATTTTTATAAATAATCAGAACTTCTCAACCCTTCCTATCACTCTTCAAAACTGCAACTACATTCAGAACACATGTACTGACACTCTGTAATAAATGGACTCACACTAGTTGTAGTGTTTTTAGCGCCCATTGTAGTATTTTTAGCGCCAATTCTAGTATTTTATACAGGCAATCGTGTGATTTATAAGTCCTAGTGCCGGAAAAGTTTCATGTATTTATAAAAATGTCATTGCACACGAAATTGCACTTATTTACAAAAATGTCACCACGTTTTTGAAAACACGTTTTTCCTAATCATTAGAAAAAACTCGTTTTTTATAAAACCAACTCATTTTAGCTATTTATATTTTATTTTACTTTTTACTTAATTATTATAAAATAAAAAAACACAAATCCAAATAAGACATAAGATTTTTGGAGTTTTTATCAAAAACTCCATAAAAAGATGTTATTTACAAAAAAAAAACACGTAAGTTATGATTTTACAAAAAAAAATACTTTTTTTTTTTGCATTTATCTGTTAAAATAACTGATAAATGCATATATCAGTCATAAACAACTGATAAATGTCATTTAAAAAATAAAAAGTATTTTATAATATCAACTTGTATAAATTTTTTTATAATATCTATATTTTAAAAATAATTTTTGATAAATATCTCTAAAATTTTGACTTATCAACCCATGATGAATTAAACTGATAATGCACCAAATTTTATGTGAAACCAGTTGCCAATTCAAGCTCCAAGTTGTAGGCCACACAAATTATTCTAAAGTGACCTCTGATTTGAGATGACTTTATGGAGCTGGAGGTGCAGATTTGTGTTGTAAATGAGTATGTTCAGAATGGTATACCGTATATGTATTGTTATAATCCCCCACGTCCCGTAATAATAATAATTAGTACTAAAAAGCTCGTACCATTGGCACGGGTCAGTATAAAAGGATAAGCAGTAGGAAAATTAATAAGTGAAAAAAAAGCAGTTTCTCCATCTATATATTGTTCTTTGTCTAACTATTAATGTACATCAATTATGCACTCTACATTCAATTTCACCAAATATTCAAAGATCATTGGCATTAAACATCAACTATCAATTTTTATGCACAAAAATATAGTAAAAGATTTAGAGAAATATAAAAAGAAAAAATTGTTAACTTGACTCTCAAACGACAAACCCTAACAAAGGCAGTAGAAATAAGTAACTTGCTCTCTGCAGGCAGCAACAATCATCTTAAATCGAAAGCAACCCCTCTCTATGCTAGCATCTCTTGTAGCAACCTTTCGATCGACCTGCTCCAACTGAAGTCCTCCAACAGCTCCTTTTTTTACCTTTTCTATAAAAAAAAAAAAAGAAAAAACAAAGCTTTGACCATCAGATGGCTCTACTGCCGTCAGAGTGAGAAGAGTGGCAGGGTGTGTGAGATAGAGTGATTACCTGAGGTTGAGGGATGCAAAAGGAGAGGTAGTTTTCCTTTGAGTATTTGCTGCAATGTTGCCAATAGATGAAGGTAAGATAAATAATGAAATAAAAATATTTAATCAAAATGGTTTATGGACATGAGATAAAAAAACAAAACATAGTATTGATTATAACCGTGTTTCATCAAGACATCAACACACTTCTTCAAACTCTATTGCACCCTATAATAAAAAATGCATCCTAAATCCCTCTGTTCCTAATTGAATGTTCAAATTTCATTATAAGGGACACTCTAAAAATATGTGCTTTTTATACATTTTAATGAGAAAGCTCCTTAAATATTCTTGTTATTCACTTTCTAAACATTTAGTTTTATGATAATAAAATAAATAGCGAAAACAATTTGATAAAAAACGTAGGGAAAAAGGTTTTTTATCCAACACTTTCTAAACATTTAGTTTTATGATAATAAAATAAACAGTGAAAAGAATTTGGTAAAAAATGTTTAGGGAAAATGTTTTTTGCAAAAAATATATTTATTTTGGGACAAAAACTTCTTGAATTTGGACATTCATTTAGGGACATAGGGAGTACCACAGATGACCAATCAAGGAATGCACATAAAGAAGAAAAATATTTTTTGCCTGGAATACACTTACCTGTTGACCACAACCACAGTACATTATTCAATTCTTGCAACTTCCGGACAGAAGCAAGGGCCCGATTCTTTCACAACATCCAACAGCATATTTCGAAACAAACAAACAAATGAAAATTACAAAATTAACTCTTAAAAATCAACAAACGAATATAAATTAACAAAAAATACACAAATATACATAAACTTCACTGGAAATCAGACTCTCATATTAAGCAATCAATCAAAACGAATAAGTCCTAAACATAGTTTAATACAAACTCCTTAAACCATTGAAAGATCAATTCAAAACCAAAGCATAAGTCCAATAAATTAACAAACAGCTAAAATCTACGAAAGCACACATAAAATTCACAATTTTTAGTCCTAAACACAGTTTAAATTGAGATACAAAGCAAGAAACATATACAAATCTTAGAAAGAAAAACCGAAATGCACAAAGCAAATCAATAAACACTAAAAACTCACAATATGATCAACTCCATAAGAATTAAAAAGAAAATGCTTAAAGAGTAAGAATTCTTATTGGAATCATATCCGTTGAACAAAGTCGCAGAATCATATCCGTTGAACAAAGTCGCAGGCCTCAATCGCGGCCTCCCTTTACCGCCACCGCGGCCTTCACTTTTCCGTTATTCCCTATCAACGCTGACGAATCCATCCCGATCGCGTCGTGTTGTAAGGAGCAAGGGGCAGATAGAGAGAGTTCAGATTTTCTGTTTTGCCTGATGGATTGGAAGAGAGAAATATGACTAAAGAACGATAACTAAAGAAGAAATTTTGATATTCTAACCAATAAGGAGGTCATTGTTATAAACCAAGGTAATCTTCAGAGTTCAATATAATTGAAAGTCATCATCTTTAAAACAACCCTACTTTATTAGTATAATCCAATCCAATTTCATAATAAAAAAAAAACAGGGATGAAAAAGGTGAAATATGAAGTTGAAAAAAAAAGAAAGGGGAAGAAATTCCTAGTATTGAGGGCTACATAAATTTTATTATAATCCAAAGTTGTTATCTTTCAAACAAAAACAGTATAACAAAAAATTAAGCTATTTTTTAAATCAAATAAAACAATATTACCTCAATACCATACACAATAAGATTAAATTCTAAAGAGCCAAATTTCATGCTCTTGCTTGAAGATTTCAAAAACTGCGCATAAAAAATTTGAAATTAAACAAAATTCAACACCATCAAAATGTCAACATAAACTTGATTGTACAAATAGACATTACCCTATTTAGTGAAATAGAGTTTGCGATTGTACAACAAAACCTTGAAAGCAGCAAGGCGGTGAGGGAAGTTTCTGGTAGAGGGGCAGCCATCTCACGTTGCCAAACCGCTTAATGACAGACATATGTTTCATGAGAAAGATGTTGCAATTGGTTTCTGACGAAAAAAAAGATGAAGAGATGTAAATTTTGAAACAATTACATGGTTCATGTATCTCAACTCTTCCAGTACACCAATATAGTCTCTTCTTATATATTCGAGAAACATGACATCCCAATGCAAAGAAGAAGAAGATATGATTGAATGAAGCGGAAGCGATTGACAATAACAAAATACAAAAGCAAAAGCAAAAAGCAATTGGAATCGAAAGAGAAAGAGATTTGGGGTTATGAATTGCGCCATACCGTATATCCATAACTGCTTGAAACGACTTTCCGATCCTTAAAAGCTGAACATGTTTCAAGTTATATGATTCGAATTCCATGCGTAAGTTTAAAAATGAAAGAGTAACATTTACGGCCACAAAGCAGCATATTACAGATTGAAGTCTGTTGTGCTGTGAATTTACTGAGCCAAAGCACTTGTGCTATAAACCAAGAGGGCTAGGGTCACTGCCCATATCAACAACCCGGTCGTTCCTGCATCATTCCACACTCCTCATTAGGCTCTCTTTTTTCATATAAATATATATTTTTAGTATATGATTTCTCAAATGCATATGACTATATATAGTATCTAACCTCCAGCATAGACATCACATGTTTCAGACCATTCGTCGGGATTCCAGATGGGACTGATATTTCAACCATCAGAAACAATCAGTAGCTGATTGCAAAATGACATGTATACAGAAAATAGTAATACAGATAAAAAAAATGACACTCAAAACACGTATTAGTCTTTCGGTAACTACTGTTGGTGTATGTATGTATTATTACTGTGTGTTTGTTTGATACATATTACAGAGGATGTAGATATATACCTGTATCCGTCGACGTTGGCACCGTATTTGTCAACAAATTGGTAAACACCCTTTCCCTGCATACATCCATTTCGTGCTATTATTAGTAAGTAAATGATGCATGCATCCATTTCATATGCTCATGCTATTATTAGTAAGAAAAAAGAAGGAGACGACAAACCAACCGTAGGCTTCCTTCCAGATGCATCGTGGCCGTCCCTCAATTCCATGCCGCCTCCAATTCCTGTTGGGGGGTTGGGGTTGGGGAGGAGACACATAGAAAATAGACAAAAGATTAACCTTTTGTAGGATAAGATTTAGCAAAATTTTAGCCGGAGAGACCAACCTTTTCCGAGATATTGATGAAGAATGAAATCCAAAGAAAGAGAATGAATACATTAGGAAATTGTAAAATGGAGAAAGAAGTAATAAATTGGGGAAAACACAAACAAAATTAGGGATTTGGAAATTGAACTGCATAATTGTTTTTTTTTTTTTTTAAAAAAAGGGGATTTGAAATTTTTATTTACTTACATCAACAGCAACTTCCTTCCCATCGCCTTCACCACCGCCGGCAGCAAAAATCCTAATATCGTCATCTCGCTCCTTCAACAAAGCCTTGAAGCGATCGAGAATGGGAGTCACTACAACTTCGCTTGACAACATTGGCTTGAACCTAGGGTTTTCCCGTGCTGTCAGAAAACCCCCATCGTCGTTTGTTTGAGGAAGAAGAGGGGATGCGGCCGAAACCGCCAAAATGGGGGCGATGTTTCAATGGCAGTGGATTATAGGCATGAGAGTGGGGGAAGAGGAGGAAGGGAAGAGGGCGTTGAACTGATTGGGGGAAGAGACGTGAGGGTGGATCTAATAACGGCCGATGAGTGTGAACGTGGTTAGGTAAATGATTTTAGGCTGTCGAATTCATTTTTCAACTTTCAATCCTGGCCCCTTTTTATGTAAAGATAAGAGGCAGTTATTTGCCCCTTGTATTGTATATTAGATAATATGGTTACCTCTGCCGGCCGCACTGAGGGGTGGGTGGCTGATGGTTCAGGACTGTTCGGCGAAACTGAAAACCTGAGTTATCAAAAAAAATAAAAATAATAATAATATGGTACATTTGAGCATTTCATAACAAATAGTATTTCTTACGTTTCATAACAATGGATATATTTTTTGGGATGCGACAATTAACAATTAAAAATATTACGAGTGAAAAAGCAGTTGTTAGTACAAAAAATGTTATATTTTAGGGGAAACAGCATTTTAGGCCCCAAAATTTAGGGGGCATTTATAAGTTAGATCATATTCTATCATTATTTACAATTTGGGTTTCAAAGTTGTCATTTTGTTAGCATTTTAAAATTTTTAACTAGTTTTGTTAGAAAAATTTGTTAAATGATCACGTGCAAGTCACGTGTTATTTAACGGAGAATGTTTTCGAACAACAACTCTTTCATTGTTGTATTAATGCAAATTGAATGAAATTAATAACCAAAATAGAAAATATTAATATCCCTAAATATAAAAATAAATGATATTTTATTATAATAATCGTAAAGGGGATAAATTAATAAATCTAAAATGACAAATTAAGAACCCTAAAAATACTAATTAAGATGCTAAAAACGTAAGTAATTTATAAAATACAATTAAAAATATTTTAGCATTTACATTTCATTTTTTTTCTTCTTCTCATATTTAATGAAGCATTTACTTTTCATGCATGCAAAGAAAATTATCCTTCTATGTTTCGAAAAAAAAATGAACATTATCCTTTTTTAAAAGAAATAAATTTTATTTACCAACAATACCATCCCCACACCATCTTTACTGTCGCAACCACCTCACTACCACCACCATCATCACCACCATACTACTACTAGTCTAACTTCATCACCACAATCTACCATTATAATAACCGCCACCATCCCAAAAATCAAAAGAAAACCTATATTCAAATTCAAATTTCAAACAAAATTCATATTCAAAAATCAAAATCCTAAATAAAATCAATCACCAATTTCAAATTTTAATCAAAACCCAGTTTCAAATATGTTTTTTATATCCAGATTCAAATTGGATTTTTTCAAACGCAGAATCAAGTCATATTTCAACACATAGATCCAAATCTGATTTCATACCCATATTCAAATCTGATTTCAAACCCAGATTTAAATAGAGAGAGAGAGAGAGAGAGAGAGAGAGAGAGAGAGAGAGAGAGAGAGGAGCGATTCTCGTTTGAGTGCAGTCGCCAAAGTAAGGGAAGGACGATGAAGAGAAGACGACGTTGGATTTAACGGCGTTGTGCCTTCAACGGATTATTGAGGTGAAAAGGCACAGACGAAAAAAAGAGACAAAAGGTGTGGAAAAGCAGAGATGATGTAGGACGGCGGGTGTGGGAAACGATGGCGGAGGAAGGGTGTGGGGGGCGACGACAGTGGTTAGGAAAATTGAAAAAAGCGCTGAAGTTGAAACATAAAAATGGGATATACGGTTAGATAAGAGTTTTTAATTTAGATTTTCTATCATGACAATTTATTTTCATTCAATTTGCGTTAAACAACAATGAAAAAATTCTTGTTCAAAAACATCCTACGTTAAATGACACGTGACTTACACGTGATCATTTAACGGATTTTTCTAACGAAACTAGTTAAAAATCCTAAAATACTAACAGAATGACAATTTGGGGTCTAAATTGCAAATAGTGATAAAATAGGGTCTAACTTATAAACACCCACTAAACTTTGAGGGCCAAAATGCAATTTCCACTATAATTTACTAGTGGAGCTCATAATTAAGTTAGTGAGTATCAGTGGCGGCGAATCTAAAATTTTTAACAATGAAGGTCAAAATTGTTATAGTAAAGAATGTTTTAACTATTGTATCCAAATTTATTATAAAAGGGGATCAAAACAATATTATAATGCAAATTTATCTAAAATTAAGGAAGTTAAAATATATAAATTTATTATTTTAAATCGTAAAAAAAAGTCAAATATGAAGTTGGTCATACGAACACTCTCACAAATTTAAAGGGATCAATTCACCTACCTTCACTAGCGGTGAGCATGAGTGGGATGGGGTAAATACAATAATATTAATAAATGTTATCCATGTTAAGAAAATGGGACTTAACAATGATACATTTAAAAGGATTTTATGCGTATATTATTGTTATGGGACGAAAGGAGTATTTTAAAATGGAAATTGATAATGATTAAGTCAAAATTGTAGAATGACTTACTTGATTAGGCAGCAGAAAGGATACCTTGTACAGACGACGAAAAATCTGCAAAATAGACACCGTTAGGGCGTGAAGGTTTGATCTTGCGCAAACCCTTCGGTGTGAAAATAAGAATTTGTATGTAGATAAATTATAAAGACGGACAAAATAGGAGAAATATATTGTGTGACATCACGTACCTTTTATGTGAGGGATTGGACCCCCTATTTATACTTTTAGGGTGGAGTATCCTCCAAGAATAGGAGATCATTAGATGAGTTTTAATAGGAAAGTGAATCCTTGTCGCACAAGCCTCGTTGGGTGAATATGAATCCTGAAAAGAGTAGAATTTTATTAACGATTTTGTATTTGTTTAAGAAAAATATCCCTCATAATTAGGAGATAAAATAGGACTAAAACATATAATTAGAAGTAAAATAGGAGCTGATATTTATATTTCGTTCAGTGACCCCCTACTTTCTACTCGCGTGGGTCAAGAGTAGGAAACATATAACTTGGTAATTAATATATGTTCAGATGTGAAAGATTAAAATCAAATTGTGTGCATCGTGAGTCTACGAGCTCAACCTTGTTGTCTTTTGACCATTGTAATTTAACCATTAAAATTAAGTTGGATCCTGACCACGAACCCAACTTGTAACGAATTCAGCTCATTGACGAGTGTTAAGTTGAACCCTGTCTACGAATTCAACTTGGTTGTATGCCAAGCTGGGTCCTGACCCCGGATGCCAGCTCGTATGTCATGTGAAACTCAATCACAATGGTCAAGAGCCATAAGATCAAGCAAAAAAACCGTAAAGCTCAAATATAAAAAATGCTTTTGTGATTTTTCTAAACGAAGTAAGCTTGTTGTAATGATTTTTTTTTAATGTAAGAACAATCATTCAAAATTGAAAGTATAATAATTAGAAATAGTCGACCTGATTTTTGTGTAAGCGATTTGCAGTGATCGATACAGATGGGATGAGCGGTGCCCCAAGTTTTAAGCAAATGGATTAGGGATGGCAATTTGTCCGAATCCGATCCGTATCCGGGACGATCCGCACCGTAGCGGGGCGGGTTTGGTAGCATTTTTTGAAAACCCGGCGGGTCACGGGGCGGGTTCGGTTTCACCCCTCAACCCGCGGGGCCCCGCCCCGCCCCGCCCCGCATACTATTATATATATATTATATATATGTAATTACTATAATACCCCTCACCCATTTTAATTATTACCTAATACCCTTACCCCAGACCCCAGTTATAATACGTTATACCGGCTTCACTCTCTCTCTCATCATCTCAATCTCAATCTCAAATCGATTTCTAGGGTTAGAGGAAGAGGATGCGGCGCTGCTAGATACCCAACCCACGCCGGCTTCTCTCTCAGGCGACGTCCACTCCGCCGGCCGCCGCTTCCACGACCTCCTCCGGGTACCGCTTCCACGACCTCCTCCGGCCGCCGCGTTGTTAATCGTTTTTCCGATCGCTCCAAAGGTGATAAATCTGCCGTCAACGGCGATCGGTCCTTCTCCAATCCCGCCGTCCAAGGTTTATTATCTCTATCTGTTGAATGTATGTTTTTCTTGATTATTTTTGATGATTATTTGACCCTTCCCCGTAACCTCGCTTCGAGAGATGTTTTGTGCACAGGCTACTTATTTTGTTTGTTTTAGATTTGAATCTGTAGAAAGAGAGAGAGAGAAATTGTGTATGGAAAGTTAGTTGCATTCGTGGGAAGTGATTAATCGGATAACACAAGTGTGTGTGTGTGTGTCTGAAACATTGATTTTGCAGTTCTTGTGGGATTTTGATATATAATTGAATTCATTCCTCTTCTGTTTTTTTTCTTTCTATTTTTTTTTCTTTGCCTTTCCTTTTCTTTGCCAAAAAAAAATTGAGGGGCGGGGCGGGGCGGGGCGGATACGGGTTTTCCAGTTGGCGGGGCGGGGCGGGTTCGGTACTAGGGGGGTTCTTTGAGGGGCGGGTACGGTTTTGGTCAAACCCGCCCCGTATTCGCCCCGTTGCCATTCCTAAAATGGATGCCTGAAACATATGTGAGGTAGCCATTTGCAAATATATCACATAACAAATCAATTAAAGATTAAATAAGTCTCAATTTAACCTTGATAAAATTTTGGGTCTTTCCCATTTCTATAACCTTAAAAGAAGTTAGTCATTAAAGCTTAAAAGCTTAATGTGCTTGCAATCATTCATCATGGTCCAATCTTTCAACATAGTCAATCATCCCAAAAATAAATTATGATTCTTATTGCGCTTGTCTCTATCTAAAATCTCAAGAACACTTGATTTACATCACTATTCATAATTCAAAGAATAAATCATAATAATTTTGAAACAAAAGTTTTCCCAATTAAAAAGTTTTGATCCTCCGACATTTCATCAAAGCAATAGTTGCTAAAATCTCAAAAAAAAAAAAAAAAAAAAAAAAAAAAATTGGGATACTTACATTAACTTTCTACTTAATATTTCTTACTTTATTTTTATTTTCTATTTTACTTTTTATGCTTACAAAATAAATTTTTTATTTTTCATGCTTACAAAATAAAATTTCTATAATACGTAATTTTTCTTATTTTCCTCGAGTTTACTTTTGATACATTTGTCGCGGAGAAAGGCAGTGCAATTTTTGGTCAAATGGTATATGTATATACTCATATAGCAATTTTTGGTCAAGTGATTCTGAGATTGTTTTCGTAACCTAAAAAATGAATATAATTATTGCAACTAACAAAGTTATGTAAAACATATCCGAAACATTGTGGAGAAATTTTATGAAGAAAAAAATCTCAATTTTTTTTATTTTTTTATATATGAGGTTGAGTGATGCCAAATCTATTCTAAATGTATCAAATATGTTGATCCTCTTTAGATTAGAAAAAAAAAAAAAGATGATTATATTAGAAAAGTAAATAATATAAACTATAATAACAATAGTGATTCTATTAGTAAAGTAAATAATATAAACTATAGGAAATACTTCCTTTGTCTCATTCGAAAAGGCACAAATTTTTATTTTAGGTGTTTCATTTAAAAGGTACACTCAAAAAATGAAATTTTTTGAATACTTATTTATTTATAAGACATACTTTTTATATTCACAATAACTATCCAATTAATATTCTCTACCCATCACACTTACTCTGCCATACACTCTTCTTAATCCCAGTGTATTACCAATTTTGTATTTTTTCGAATGGGACATAGGGAGTATAAAATAATAAATCAAGAAGCATTCTTGATATCCTTACCGGACCCCAACAAGATGGACGATTTTTGAAATCTTAGATAAATCCAATTTTGAAAAGTAATGAGACAAACCGAACTCCAGTAAGCGGGTTGAGGGTCTGGTGATATGTATCCGAATGTGTGTCTGAAGGTGGCACAAATGAGGCATTAGTTGTGTTTCAGAGTCAATGTGAAAGATTGGATGAGGTTTTGAGGTTTTTTAGTTGTTGAAATAAGGTGAGACAATAATGAGATAGTTTTGGCAGTTTTATATGAGAAGGGTGAGGTTTGGAGTGGAGGCCATAAGAGGTCAAGAGTGGTGGTGCATCTCGGGTGGAGGCCATAAGAGGTCGAATATGGTGGTGGTAGGGTGTGCACAACGGAAGCTTTGAAGAGGGAAGTTAGGTTTCACATTATGAAGAGAGGGTGGTTGGTTCTATTGGAGGTGGTGGGACATGGCAATTAGGGTTGTGTTGTGGGGACAGAAGACAGGGTTGTGGGTTCCCCCGAATTGAAAAGGGCGGTGGCAATGGTAGGTACCATTGGAGGCGGTGAGACATGACAATCAGGGTTGTGCCAGTAGGTGGTGGAAGAATCGATTGTTGGGTTAGAGGATCAATTGGGCTAGACATCAAAGCAAGGGAAAGATTTTTCGTAGCAGGTTTCTGGGGTCAAGAGCGGCCGCGCTGCCTATGTGCGCGACCGCGCTCTTGTGCCGAGAATGGTGCTCGGGAGGAACATCTTCGAGGGCGACCGCGCTGAGAGGTAGGGCGACCGCGCTCAAGGGTCGAGGCTGGCGTTTGGTCTTACTCGTCAATAGCGCGACCGCGCTTAGCAGGAGAGCGGCCGCGCTCCGCCCGATTCAAAGAACAAATAAAGTTTCCTTGTTTGTTTAGGATTTGGACTCTACCCTAGGTCATATATAAACAATGTTCCGCCCCAATTCAGTTGTTACACAAATTCTAATTACATAGTGCAAGATCCTGGCTTGGTAGTGCCCCCGCACGTAGCCAATCAAATTGGTGAACTGGGTTAACAATTTCTTGTGTTCTTTTCTGTTTTCTTTGATTTCTTGGTTTGGTTTGTGTGCGATTATTATTCTTGTAGGTTTGCTTGGGTGTGGAGGGCCATATTCACAACAACTGGTATCAGAGCTCTTGGTTCAGGATCAAGGGAGTTGTTTCAAGCAATCAAGAATGGGCAAGGACAAACAAAGGCGGTTGAGAAATTTGATGGGTCCGACTACGGATATTGAGGATGCAGATTGAGGATCTCTTGTACAACAAGGATCTCTACAAGCCTCTCAAGGGTGTCAAACCTAAGATGTAAGTCGAGGAATGGGAACTCATGGATCGGAAAGCCCTAGGGGTGGTTAGATCTACTTTGTCAAAGTGGATTGCGAAGACTACCAGGAAGGCGACAACCACCAAGGAGCTATTGGATTATCTTACTGAGAGATTTGAAACTCCGTCTGCTGCAAATAAGGTTGATTTGATACGTAAGATGGGTAGTCTCAAGATGCAAGAGGGAGGATCCTTGGCTAAGCACATCGATGAATTTATGGATGTCATATATTCATTGACAATGGTGGAGATCAAGTTCGATGATGAGGTTCATGCATGCTTGTTGCTAGCTTCTTTACCGCAAGTTGGAGCGGAACGGTGATCGCAATCAACGCTTCAAAGAGTAAGAAAAAATTGAAATATGATGATGTTAAAGACTTTCTTTTAGGTGAGGAAAATCGCATGAAGAAGTTGGGGACATCAAGTACTTCGGGAGCGGCTTTAGCTACTACTAGTAGGGGGAAGCCGGGTACTAGCAAACAAGGGAGAACCGAATCTAGGGAGAACGGAGTGAGTAGTAAGGGCAAAGCTGATGAGACCAAGGACAAACCGAAGGTTGCGAAGGGATCCGTTCAAAGGCTACTATTGTAAGGAGTCGGGACACTTTAAGAGGGATTGTCCAAATCGTAAGGGCAATCAAAGCGAATGTGGCCAAGGTGATGATGTATCGGTTCTCGAGTGTTAGTAGTGCACTAGAATCATGGGTGCCGGATTCGGGGCATCATTCCACTCTTGCGGGCATAAGGAAGAGATGGATAATTACACTTCCGGTGATTTCGGGAAGGTCTATCTAGCTGATGGCGAGCCTTTGGAAATCAAGGGGAAGGGGGATGTCAGGATAGGAGCATCGGACGGGAAGGTTCTACATCTGAACGGGTCGACACATTTCGGTTTGAAAAAGAACCTACTTTCGCTGGGCAATTGACGAAGAAGGTTACAAGGTGACATTCGCCGCAGAACCGGGTTATTACCAAGGAGGATTGTGAGATCGCCTGGGTAATAAGGAGGGTACTTTGTATTTGGCAAACAACACCAAGGATAGTATTGCGGTGGCAGCAGCCAAGGGTGATACTGATTTGTGGCACTGTCGATTGGGTCACATGAGTGAGACAGGGATGAAGGTGCTTTGTTCAAAGGGACTACTACCGGGTCAAGACACCAACGTGGGGAATCTGCGAAGATTGTATGTTTGGCAAACAAGGGAGAAATAATTTCTCGAGGAAAGGTAGGGGATTGAGGGAAGCAAAGTTGGAATTGGTTCACACGGATTGTGGGGGCCATCTCCGGTTACATCTCTCTGGTGGTGCGTCATATTACATGACTTTCATTGATGATTCTACAAGGAAGGTTTGGGTCTATTTCTTGAAGGGGAAAGATGAGGCTTTCGAGGTGTTTAAGAAGTGGAAGGCTTTGGTGGAGAATCAAACGGGACTTAAGCTTAAGCGCTTGAGGTCCGACAATGGTGGGGAGTATGAGCTTGGTGAGTTTAGGGAATATTGTGCCGCGAATGGTATTCGTATGGAGAAGACTCCAAAGAAGACTCCACAACTCAACTGGGTAGCGTAAAGAATGAACAGAACATTGAACGAGCGGGCTAGAAGTATGAGATTGAAGTGTGGACTTCCGAAGACGTTCGGGCATACGCAGCTGACACGGCCTTTCTTGATCAATCGGGGACCATCGGTTCCATTGGGGAATGGAATTCCGTGAGGAAGCTTGGAGTGGCAAGGTAGGTAAATCCGTCCTTTCTTCGCGTATTTGGTCCGCGTTTCTTATGTTCATGTTGATTCCGCCGAGAGAACTAAATTAGATGCTAAGTCTTTGAAGTGTACATTCATTGGGTATGACGGGAATGACTTCGGGTATAGGTTTTGGGATGATCAAAACCATAAGGTTATTCGTAGTCGAGATGTGGTATTCAATGAACAGGTTTTGTACAAGGATAGAAAGGGGGCATCCGATGGTACTAGTTCGAACCTGAGGTTGTAGAGGTGGATATTCCGCACTCGGGTGGGAGCAGATTAGCTCATGTTGACTCATGGTCGAGGTCATTGAAGATGAACCACATACTCCGTAACCGGATATTCCACGCGTAGATCCAAGCAGGTCATGTGCGGATCACCCGACAGTATACTCCTTCGAATTATTATTTGTTGTTGATGATAATGGGGAACCGGAATGTTATGCGGAGGCGCTTCAGAGTGTGCTTTGTAACAAGTGGAAAGCTGCGATGGATGATGAGATGGTCTCATCAAGGCCAACAAAACTTGGGAGTTGACTAAACTACCTAAGGGGAAGAAGGCACCGCATAACAAGTGGGTTTACAGGATCAAGGAGGAAGCGAGATGGTAGCAAGCGTTACAAGGCAAGACCGGTTGTAAAAGGGTTTCAAAGCAGAAGTACTGAAGATTGACTACACCGAGGTATTCACTCCGGTTGTGAAGATGACCACTATCGAATGGTTCGGGGGATAGTAGTGGCGGACAACTTGCCGCTTGAATGATGGATGTGAAGACGGCCTTTCTTCAGCTGGGACTGAGGAAGAGATTTACATGGTACGCCAGAGGGTTACTTGTCTAAGGGTGGCGGGGAGCTAGTTTGCATAGATTGACTAAGAGCTTGTATGGCCTTAAACAAGCTCCTAGGCAGTGGTACAGAAATTTGATGGATTCATGCACGACATTGATTTTATCGATGTGAGGCTGATCATTGTTGCTACTTCAAGAACACCGACAACGGGTATATTATCTTGTCAGTTATATGTGGATGACATGTTGATAGCGGGCTCTAGCAAGAGAGAGGTAAACAGGTTGAAGACTCGGTTGTCGAACGGTTCGAGATGAAGGATTTGGGAGAGGCAAAGAAAATCTTGGGCATGCGGATTGATCGGAATAGGAGTCGGGCAAGTTGGTTCTTTCACAAGCGTAATATGTTGAGAAGGTCTTAGCAAGGTTTTGTATGGAAGAGGCGAAGCCAACAGGACGCCATTGGGTTTGCATTTCAAGCTATCCGAGAGGGACTCGCCTAGGAACAAGGAAGAGCGTGACAAGATGGAGAGAACTCCATATGCTTCAACAAGGGGGAGTCTCATGTATGCAATGGTGTGTACAAGGCCTGGACATTGCACATGCGGTGGAGTAGTCACCGGTTCATGGGCAATCCAGAAAGCAACATCGGGAAGCGGTTATGGATCCTACGTTATTTGAAGGGTACCGCCGGTAAGGCTCGTGTTTTTCGAGCAAGGAAGTGGTGTTAGCGGGTTATGTTGATGCGGACTTGGCATCAAGTGATCTTGATAAAAGGAGAAGTACTACGGGTTATGTGGTTTACATTGGGTGGTACAAAGAATCTCCTGGGCTTCTAAGTTATAAAAGATCGTGGCACGCTGACCGCAGGCGTAATATGTGGCGATGACGGAAGCAAGTAAAGAGATGGTTTGGCCGCAGAACTTCTTGGGTGAACTTGGGAAGACGCGAAGTGGTAATATTCTCTACAATGACAATGCCGAGCGCACCACTGGGCAAAGAATCCGGCATTTCATTCGAGGACGAAGCACATTGAACCGAGGTTTCACTACATCGTGCATCTCTTGGAGGAGAAGACTTTGTGGCTTGAGAAGATATTGGGATCGGAGAATCCGCCGACATGTTGACGAAGGTTGTGAACCTTGAGAAATTGAAGTCGTGCAAAGCTTCAATCGGGGCTTCAAGAATGAGAGAGGAGGATGGCACTACCATGATCGAGGTGAGCACTAGGAGGACACCAAGGGTGAGTTGAAGACGGATACGGGGCTTATATGTGTGGTTGATCTCTAGGTGGGAGATTGTTGGGTTAGAGGATCAATTGGGCTAGACATCGAAGCAAGGGGAAGATTTTTCGTAGCAGGTTTCTGGGGTCAAGAGCGGCCGCGTCGCCTATGTGCGCGACCGCGCTCTTGTGCCGAGAATGGTGCTCGGGAGGAACATCTCCGAGGGCGACCGCGCCGAGAGGTAGGGCGACCGCGCCAAGGGCCGAGGCCGGGCGTTTGGTCTTACTTCGTCACACAGCGCGACCGCGCTTAGCAGTGAGAGCGGCCGCGCTCCGCCCGATTCAAAGAACACCAAAGTTTCCTTGTTTGTTTAGGATTTGACTCTACCCTAGGTCATATATAAACAATGTTCCGCCCCCAATTCAGTTGTTACACAAATTCTAATTACATAGTGCAAGATCCTGGCTTGGTAGTGCCCCCAGACGTAGCCAATCAAATTGGTGAACTGGGTTAACAATTTCTTGTGTTCTTTTCTGTTTTCTTTGATTTCTTGGTTTGGTTTGTGTGCAATTATTATTCTTGTAGGTTTGCTTGGGTATGGAGGGCCATATTCATAACAACCATATTCACAACATCGATCACAATACTCTGATGCCACAACAGAGTTATGTAAAAGATATGTGAAAGATTGTGGATGAATTACATGAATAAAATTTCTCAGTGTTACTATTAACAAAAAATTATTTATACAAGGGGCTGATTGATGCCCAAGTATTTTAGATGCATCAATCCCTATAATTAAGAAAACTATAGTAATTATATTAAGAAATTATAATATAAATTATAAATTATAAATTATAAAAAATATAAAATAGTAAATAAACAAGAATTCTTGATATCCCCACCAACAAACAAATGTAGCATTTGAACAAAAATATAAAATAAATAAAATATGTGCATTTGTGGATGGCTATATCATTCAGGTTTCCAAAACAATTATTGGTGCTAGTAATTTTTCCCCATCGTTTTTTTGTTTTTTGCTTTTCTTTTTAATTTATAAAAAAGGTCTGATAATAAAAGAGGAAATATGATATGTTCAATTTTAAATTTCTAAATTGAAACATCATGTCTTAAATAGAAAACTCTCTAAGATCAAAAGCTTAAGATACAACATCCCTCATTTTCATACTTTTACTATTAAAAAATAAAACTCTCTTTTACCATTTTTTAAAAAATACCCTCAGTCTCACAATAATAAGAATTACATTTCTAAATAAAAAATAATTAAATTCAATTTTTCCATAAATGATATGGCATAGTATATTCAATTAATTTTTTTTTGAAAAATAAAAAAATGATAAGTTAATTGCAGCACGTATTTTACGATAGGTGGATTAATATTTCCCCACCCAATCCTTTAAAAAAAGGGGGCAATTATCAAATAGTCCCTCATCCTAATGAAAACTACCACCAAGGACACACATTTCATGAATTTACCACCAGGTGCACGCTCTGCTATAAGCCCACCGCTGGGCCATTTAATGCCACCTGCACTTTATGTCAAAGGGACAGCTGGCTGTCCCTTTCTCCCCCTTCTTTTTTGTTTTTTTCTTCTCCCAAAACTTTAAAATGAAATATCTTAAGGTCTAGAACTCAAAAAAAAAAATTCGAGACCATTGTATTATTCGTATCGTCAAAACGAATCAAACTAGCAGCATCAACATATAATTTGGAGCAAATCTGATATATTTGTTAAGTTCACAGTTGTTCTAATTAAGTTCACAGTTGTTACAAGTTCACAGTTGTTTTTGATAAGTTCACAGTTATTTTTTTACATTCGTTCCAATAACAATTAAGAGAAGTTCACAGTTGTTTTAGCTAAATTCATAATTTCTGCATGAAAATGACTATCATTTACTTAATTTACAGATTTTTTTAGTTAAGTTCACAGTTATTTTAGTTAAGTTCACATTTGTTTTTAGTCTTTTATAGCCTTTATTTTACAATTTTATGAGATTATTTGACCTATTTGTTAAGTTCAATGTTGTTTTTTGTTAAGTTCATAGTTGTTTTAGTTAAGTTCACAGTTGTTTTTAGTATTTTATAGCCTTTATTTTTTTCAATTTTATGAGATTATTTGACCTATTTGTTAAGTTCACTGTTGTTTTTTTGTTAAGTTCACAGTTGTTTTAGTCTTTATGGCTTCTATTTTTGCAATTTTATGAGATTGTTTGACATATTTGTTATGTTCACAGTTGTTTTTACTTACGTTAACTGTTGATTTTTGTTAAGTTCACAGTTGTTTTAGTCCTTTATGGCCTTTATTTTTTTTTCAATTTTATGAGATTATTTGACCTATTTGTTAAGTTCAATATTGTTTTTTGTTAAGTTCACAGTTGTTTTAGTCCTTTATGGCCTCTATTTTTGCAAATTTATGAGATTATTTGATATATTTGTTATGTTCACAGTTATTTTTTTGTTAAATTCACAGTTGTTTTAGTTAAATTCACAATTTTTTAGTCTTTTATAGCCTTTATTTTGCAATTTTATGAGATTATTTGACCTATTTGTTAAGTTTAAAGTTGTTTTTTGTTAAGCTCACAGTTGTTTTAGTCCTTTATGGCCTCTATTTTTGCAATTTTATGAGATTATTTGACATATTTGTTATGTTCACAGTTGTTTTTACTTAAGTTAACTGTTGTTTTAGTCCTTTTATGGCTTCTATTTTTGAATTTTATGAGATTATTTGACATATTTGTTAAGTTCACAGTTGTTTTTAGTAAGGACTTATTAATCTCCTCATTATTAGTTTAGTGATAGTACTAATAATACTATTTTCAATTTTCAAGAAGAATATGACGTTTGATAGAAACGGGATTAATTCACGCTTATTATATCTTAACTTAAATAAACTATTAATTTCCAACAATACCCCTGTTGTACCTTTAACTAATTATCATTAAAGTAACTTTTTGCTACTCCAATTTTATTGAATTAATAAATAGCAAAAAAGTAGTATAATAAATGAAATGAAAAATACAACAGAAGCAAACACTCATAAATGAAATTGTGCAAATGTGTTTGCAAAGGTAAACAAAAGAAAAAGAAAAGGAAAGAAGGGTGAGGACAAAGCTTTGGGTGATGGAATCGCATTAGGATTAGGGATCCTCCTCCTCCTCTTAATCAAAAGCATCAATCCATCTTTTAAATTAGGGGAGTAGCAGTGAGGGAGAGAACAAAACATCGTTATGGGTTTTCAGTGACAATGTTTATTTTATCATAAGGGGAGTGCATATTTGGTTAATCTGTTCCTCTGATACACATTGTTAACATCAAACTCAAATTTGCTCAAACCTCCTTCAACTCTCACAACAGCAAGTTACTCTAACTTTTCAACTCGTCGGAGAAAGATTCAAATTTTCAGGTCGGAGAGTAGATAGAGGGAAAGGAAGCGGACATGAGGCGAAGGAGGCAAATGAGTCGACAAAAAAGGGGAGAAATTCGCCGAAGGAGGAAGAGGAGATGGGTAGCCGGATATAGGGTGCGTAACTTCTGGAGATTTGCAGCAGATTCGTGGCCGGAATCTGAGGAAATTCGCCCGGATTTATGGAGTTTGGCCGAAAACCCACTTCCTTGGTATGGAGGGTGATTCAGGTGGCTATGGTGGCGGGTTATGGTGCTTTTTCAGTGAAGAAGGTGGAGGGAGAGACGGCGGGGAGGGTCGCCGGAGGGGAGGAGAGGGTCGTCGGAGGGGAAGGGTCGCCGGAAGAATGGTAGAGAGAGAAAGTGAGAGAAGAGAGAGAGAGAGAGAGAGAGAGATAGAGGGGATGATTTTTTATTTTTGGATAAGGGTTAGTTTGGGTGATGGACTAGGTGAAATTATGATTATGATACCGGACTAGTTGGTTAAATTTCAAAATTTTTGTTTAAAGGAAAAATTCCTTTTTAACCACAAATATCAGATCTTATCCCATCAAAACCCAGCCCAAATAAAAAAAGACTGTGTAAGTGCTCCAATTTGAGCCGTTAGTATTTTCGTTAGAAAATTAACGAAAGTTTTAACATTTCCAACATTTCTAACAAACCCTAACCTTTCTAACAAAGCAAGGGTAAAGTGGGCATTGCCATTTAAAGTTAAACCAAGAAAAGAATCTCAAAAAGCAAAAGAAATTGGAAAAATCCGAATTAGGCAAGTTGAAAAACAAACTGCTGTAATTTTTTGAATAATATTCCTCCTGTCCAAAAGCCAGCACTGTAGCAGATGAACAGTGCACGCTTACGAACCCCTCCGCGCGGACATCTATGTAAATCACAGAGGGTTATAAATTAAACCCTCCTCTCTCAGCCTACACAACGCATTTTACACACAGAAGCTGCATTTTGGCGAAAAATAGAGAGAAAACAGTGGGAATCCTTAGATTGCCACCATTTTCTCTTGAACCTTTCCCAATTTCACTTCAACCATTCTCATATCACTCTTAAACACACCAAGCTCAAGCTTAAAACACTACTCAAGAGGAAGATTAGGGAGAAAACATAGAGGACTTAAGTGTTATCTACTTGTTTTCTCTTTGATCAACTCTATCATCAAACCCTAAACACATTCAAGCCTTGAATCCACCCAAACACAACTCCAAAACACCAAATCTTGATACTCCTCAAGTCAAGCACCAAATCTTGATACTCCTCAAGTCAAATTCCAAGCCTAGGAAGATAGGGTGTCGCCATTGGTAAAGCCCTCCTTCTCTAAACCCTAAAATTCCCTTTTAACCTCTTGTTCATCTTGTTCTTCTTATTTTGATTTGCTTTATGTCTAATTTAACTTAAGTCTTGACCTAAGATGGTCATCTTGAAGTTCATCTTCATGGATGACCATCTCAAATGGTCCAAATTTTAAATCTTTAGTTGATTTGTCTCTTTAATTTCATCTCTACAAAATATCCCCTTTCCCATTGCAAAGGACATGTTTAAACCCCATAAAATTCCCCAAGGATGACTTGAATATGATAACCAATTAACACAATGTAGTGGAATCAAGTCTAGGGATGAAAATGGGGTGAACATAGATGCAAATCCCCCAAAAATCACATTTTCCCTCAAGAACATCTTGCTGTCCAGTAGCATTGTTCTGAGACCTCAGTCCATTTTCCTATTTTTTGGACATACAGAAACTTGTAATTTGGTGTTGACTAAAAAATACTTTTTGTAGCCAACATCCATATCTTTCCAGACATATTTTTAATTTATTTTTTGCGTGAGTAAAACTCCTTTTTTAAAATTTTCTTTTAAAGGTCAGTTCATCAGTTTCTGGAAATCCAGATTTCATATCTGAGATTTCCAGAAGGATTTAGGTCCTCAAATCATCTCCAAAATGAAATGTTATTTTACAGAAACCTTTTTTAAGGTGTTTTGAACATTTTTCATTCTCGGACTTTTCCCAGATTCTGGAGTTTTCAAGCCCTAAAGTCTATTTCAAAATTAAGTGTCCACTGCCTTTTTCATTCTGGCAGAAATGGTTTCCAACTTCCAAAAATCTTTTGAGTACCAAAAATCAACCCAAAAATCACACCAAAAATCATGGGATCTGTCCAAAGTCTAATAAAGAATTCCCAATTTTTACTTTCTTCAGTTTCAACTTTTTTTGGCCAAAGTAACAAACACACACACACACACATGATTTTGAATGTTTGGAAGACTCGTTTTACGAGGCATTCCGGGTGCACACTAACGTCCTTCCCGGCGTGTAACGTGACCTCCGAACCCAAATCTCTAATCTCGGGCATTTTTCAAAGTTTTGGCCCTTAAAACAAAAATGGCGTGGCGACTCCGTTTGATCACAAAAAAAATCGGGTACATTCACAGTGGCGACTCTGCTGGGGAAAAATAAGCTTTTTTTTTTTTTTTTTTCTAAAAAAAATATGATATTTGGTATATTGGTGGAAACCATTAAACTTCCCGTTATCGCCTCCTAACACGAGTCGGGGATAAATTGTGGTTTAACAATTCCACGTACCGGTATCATCGTTTTCAAAGAAAAAAAAGGAAAAGCTTTTGAGGGTCAAGCTTCCGTCCCGGCATTAAAAATCATTTGTTGTGTGTGTTGATTTTTGCACATTTTCGTGTTGTTTTGGCCGCCTCGGAAAAAGTCAAAATTTTCACTGTCGGAATCATGTCCCTAACTGTTGGAATTTTTGTGCTTATGTGCTTATGTGCTCATTTCAAAAAAAAAAAATTTAAAAAAAAAAATTTCAAAAAAAAAAAGAAAATTTTCAAAAAAAAAAAAAATCATGCATCATTCTTTTTAAGACACATAAAAAATTTTCTATTTTACTCAGAAAAAGAAGATAGACTGCTTGCACACTACGTGCACGTTGACTGTACACTGCACACTACGTCCCTAACCCGGGGAAATCCTTGTCGCGGCCCGTTTGGTCTTATTACGTCTCTCGGTGCAAGCACAGGACTACCCAAACATCCCATGGAGCCTCGTGTCGACCATGCACTTGTCCGTGACACACTTTGTCCGAGACCCGATTGGTTTTTAGTCTGGTCTGTGTCATGCCTCGTACGTGTATAGACCTTTCCTTTCAAGCCTTAGTCGGCATACCAAGTCAATATCTTTCGGGCCCTAATCGGTCGAAGTTACGCCGGTTTTCCGTCATGGACTTTGACCGAGATATTGGCCGGCGCCTTGACTTCGGCTCGGCGCACAAATTATACACCGACTCCCGGATGACACGAGTCATCAAGGATTAATGATTATTCCATGCCTAATTACGGCTTAAGCGACGACAAGTCAAGATCAATGTGGACGCTTATCGGTCAAATCATGCCGAGCTTTTCGTCGAGCCCTCGGACATGATCTTGACTTTTGACGTCAGCTTTGTCCGTAATTTACATCGAATGCTCGTTAAGACTCGATTACCCGCCAGACTCTTAGTATCGTTTTCTTTCGGTCGGTGGGACCCGCTTGCCCTATAGGACCCTCGCCGGGCCGCCCACCTGGGAGGTCGAAATACAGGTGGAATACGAGGGGCTTATAGACGTAGTGACGGGGCCCACTGATCCAGGATCCAGAGTAGTTTGCAAAAAAAAGAAGAGCAATCTTTTCCAACCGATTAGGTTAATAAAACATGTTTTAAGTAAACGTGAACAAATAACTGCATGTTGCATGAGCCCAAAACCCAAACACCTACCAACCTTCAATTCCCGCACATCTGAACCCTCGTGTCTTCCCCCCCGCAGCTTCGCACAAAGCTTGGTTTCGGGCACCGGGTCACCGTTTGATCAGTTGGGAAGAGTCAAGCGCATCGTCAGCTTCACCGTTCGTTCCGACTCCGGGTTTCAGAATGTCTGCATCAGCTGGTAACGATGGGGACAACGTCACTCCGCCTCCTGGGACTCCTCAAACAGAACCGCAATGGAATCAGCTAGCCGAACAGATGAGAGTGCGACAGGAAGCACAGCTGAACAGCCTTATGGAGGCTATCAAAAGCAATGGATTGGCCGCCAGTCTCAACCCAGATGGCACCTTCACTGTGGAAGAAGAGGAAGACCTCAATCCCGCTCTTGGTCAACCCGACTACTCCAGGATGCCACCACCGGCCTCCCATGGTACTACCACCAGAGCCCATGCTCCTCGATCTTCCGGGCCGCCCGGCTTCCCAACCGCACCACCGGATCCATGCGGCATGACGGACAAATCGCCGCGCCTCAGCTGGGGGCAAAGTCATACGGAATGTCCTCTCATGATTGGGGATACCTAATGCCACAAAGATTGGAATCCCGCCTCAGCTTTGGAACCGATCAATCCAGGCCTTCACAAGAATAATTCAAAAGGGCCACAGAATAGGGGCTTTGGCATGCCGCCACAGTCGGGTTCGGGGCCACAGTCAGGAGCCCCTCATCAGAACGATGCTAGTTCAAACCCATTTCTCACTCAGGGACCAATGGGTAAGCAAGCCCCTGCCCCAGTTTTATCAGAATCACCAGGACCACAGTATCCTCTCGGTTATGCGTCCTCGCCACAACCAGCCATACAATTCAGCAACCAGGGACAGCAGCCCGCACTTAAGCCTACTTATGGGCCTCACTCTGGAAATCCAAGCCATCTGGCTACCTCAGATCTGCCTCCACCTTCTCTGTCGATTGGAAGCCAACAGGAAGTCGCTGGGTTCTATCCCTCCACCCAAGCTCCTACCTACGCTCCCCAGGGTAATTTGGGCCAAGGACAGGTTTTCACTTATGCTCCGGGATATGGTATTCCTTCCACCAACGCACCACCAACAGCTAGTCCTCTTCCTAGCTCAAATATCGGCTCAGGAATTCCCGCTCCACCTTTGGATCCCCAATTGGCTTGGTTTATGGAGCAACACAAGGAAATGAAAGCACAGATTGCTGAATTGACCGCCAAAAAGAACACTGCTCTTCGGCCTACAGATCCCGACTCGATTGTCCCCCTGCCTCACAAGTTTGTGATGCCCATTCTCGAATTGTTTGACGGGACTGCATGCCCTAAAACTCACTTGGACACCTATACTTTGGCAATGAAAGCTAAGGGATGCACAAACCAGCAGTTGGCCGATTACTTTAGTCTCTCTTTGAAGTCAAGGGCTTTGAAATGGTTTTTCCGATTGCGGCTGAAGCTAGGGCTACTTGGAAACAGACACAAGACTTTCACAGATAAGTATAAAGCCAACTTGGAATGGGAGACAAACAGAGTTGACCTGCAAACAACAGTGCAGCGTCCCGATGAGAACATCGGGGACTTTTACAAGCGTTGGAACTTAAAGCTCAGTGAAATGGCCATTCCTCCCTCTGACGAGGAGCAGTTAGACATCTTTCAGTCATGCTTGAAGCCGCATTTGAGAGCCTCCTCGCCCACTTCCTTACGCCGACTTGCGTGCAATGGTTAATTCCGGGCTAAGTTTGAAAAGGCATACAATCAGCCGATCGTCGCACCCGCCACAGATATCGGGCTCCTCCCTCCAACATCGCTCTCGCTCCCGCTAAAGGCAAAGAGACAATCCTACGCGGGACAGATCGTAACAATGCCACTTCCTTTGTTCCCAAGAAACCCGATGCATCCGAGATCCGGCTTCAAGACTTGAGAAACTTTGGAATGCCTTTGAGTGATATCTTCAGAGGATTGGTAAAAGAAGGTTTGCTCCAACCTTTAGATAATTATCAGCCCAGAAACCCCAATACTCCTTTGGATACCTCCAAGCATTGTGCCTTTCATCGCACTCATGGGCACTGACGGATGATTGCGTCCCCCTTTGAAAAAGGCAATCCAAAGTTTGATTGAACAAGGGAGGTTAGAAGTGCCTGAAGGGCCCAACACCATCAATAACCCGTTCCCTAGAAATAACAACATGGGTATCGACATGGTCGAGTTTGGTGATTCAAGCCTTATGGGCACAATGGAATTTGACTCGCCCCTTTGAGAGGTCAATGAACCGCCATCGCAGCAATGAAAATGGTCGGATTGAGCGGGAAGTTGACAAAGAAGTCTGATGGGAAGACTCGCAACAGCTCCCGTCTCCAGCGTCGAAGAATAGATGCATGATCCAACAGCAAAGAGCAGCTAAACTAGGGGCTACCTATCTCTAAGATAGTCTTTTAGTCAACCTTTGTAGGTTCTAGTACTTTTCTTTCACCTAAGTCCGTCTTGGACACTTGTCGATTTTGTCCACCTCGAATGTTGTGGAAAGAAGCTTAACTATCATTTAAAATTTTAATATATATAAGTCTTTTCTTCTTTTCTTGCTAGACTCGAGACATCACTTGCACACCCACGTTACACTTAATTGAAATGGTTTTATCCTAGATGATCACTTGTGCTGCTCAACCACTAACTCTTTGAAATGATTAATATTTAAATTAATCGGAGTGAGAAAATCAATTGATATCTTTCCCAAATTGGGGCTTACCAACTCCCCATCTTGCATCTCATATGCTCACATCCCTTTCATCATCATCCTCTCGATGAATTTGCATGGATCTTTTCTCATTTAAAGCTTAAGCAAGCAACGAAGACTTAATCTCGTTTAGGTCATTCAGTAGGGATTGCGGTTGAAACCTTTCACCCATAGGAAAGCCATTACCTCACCCTCACTAAACACTACCCTTTCATTTCAAGATCGGCGTGTTTTGAAACCCGGTTTAGCCATCATTTTTGCTCCTTACTGAGAGAAATCCAAGCAAGCCCAAGAAGTTAACTTCGAGAGTCGGCGATGCGCAAAATATCTCAAGTCATGAAGGAAGGACAAAGATAGTCCTCAACTCCTCAGGAAGCTTTCCAAGTCAAAAAAAAAAAAAGGAGCTCAAGCAAAAAATAAAAAAAAAAAGCTTCAAAAAAAAAAAAAGAAGGATTATCGATCCTCACAATTCAGTAAAAATCCCCGACTTCTCAAGAAGCTCTCCAATGATCAAAAAGGAGCCCGAATTCTCGCAAGATCGCAAAAGGTTGTCGATAGCTTGGACTTCCTCTCACCATTACCTTAAATCAATCCCAAGCCATCCTCTCGATTTTAGAGGATACTCCCATTACCCTCGCCTTTGGCCAAAGTCAAAATTTGACCTCTCATTCTTAGAGGCAATCAATCTTCCCCGCCATAGATTTCCCGAACACATCCCTGCAAGCCAACCTCTCACCTTTATAGGTTTAGTCAGCAAAAGGCCCAGCCGACCTCTCACTTTAAGAGGTCATAACTTCCCAAATCACCCGATGGCCGATCGAAGCCCGGAAACCCAGCTGCAATTCCTATCGGATAGCAATTTCATCATAATATCTTTAAGATCTAAATCAAATTAATGCTTCATTGCTTGCTTAAATTGGAATCTAATCCATCTTGATTCAAAATCATCAATCAAAGACTGTGCAAATTCAAATCTGATTTATTCGGCATTTCATGTGAGCATAATTCATTTCTACTCCACAAACACTTGCCGTGGATGTCCCACTGGGGCTTCGCATCCGTGTCTTTCATGGGCACTCTAAGGGGATATGTTATTCGAATCTCCAATCCTCAAAATCCTCAAAGGACCTCAAAATCTTGAATTCGGGATAAGCCCGAACTACGGCGACCTGAGCTCTTCATAATGGAGGGAACGTAGGCAACCAGAAATGGTCCGGTCGAAATCACAAACAAATCCCCCCCCAAAAAAAAAAAAAAAATCCGGTCTCATCAAGGATCGTCCCTATACACTTTCCGAGCTTAACTCTCGATATCAGTTGGTTTTCTCCTTGTGATTAATCAAAATATTTGTTCATATCAGATTTAGGGATTGAAAAACCCGAACATTAACAAAGGGTTTTAAGCAGCCTTGTGATCATCATGAATAAGACAAGTTTTCAAGTGTCTCGACAAGTCTTCTATTTCTACATCATAGGAAAATAGAGCCAAACACTGTCTTTCTGTCAGCAGGGGCTTCCATACACTTTTCCACACCTTGTAATGCTTATACTCTCTCAAAAGAGTCAAACCTAAAGCTAGAGTGTCATACACAAATTCGGGAGACATTCCCACCTTTCAAAAGATATGCCCCTGCACGTAAACATTTCGAGTCTTGTCCAAGAATCGGTTGACTAAGGTCCGAAAAGATGGGTGCCCCTCCGTAAGACTACTGAATTTCTTCATGCTGGGGCTTGCTAAGCGGTTCTCCTGTGTTCTCCCGTAGTGCCTCTTCAAGCCGGGGCTTATATAGTCATCTTTGGGTCCACATTGGGTTCTTCACTACAAGATAGATTCGATCTTCATCAGATTATTCTCAGGATCGCTTTGCATTACCAATCAGATTGGGACTCGCTAATTATGTCGGAATCACAACGAGGTTATAAGATTAGGGCCTCGCCAAGTCACCGCTTCAAATCTGGACTTTGCCAAGCCGGTCCTTTGGACTCCGAATTTTATCAAGTCACAAGAAAGGTCTAGTCACATCAACAACTAGATTTTCGGTTAACTTGGTACATAGCAGCCTTCCCGTAGCATCGGAATTTAAGATCCGGGTTTCTCCCCGCATTAGCAATTTCATCAAATCATTCTCAGGACAAGGTTTCGGCCAAAGTCACAGCTCACCCAAATGAAAGAAGCTTCACTCGTATCAACGTGCCCTAGAGTCCGTCACAAGACGCCTTCAAATGACCAAGAATGAGAGGGAAAATTTCAATCAAGACCCGGATCCGAATCCAATCTCATCAAGATTGAGGTCCATGTGATATTGCCGACAAAACCTCACCAATGACAACGCATTTGTTTAAATCGCGATCAAGGGTTCTCATCCTCCACTTGCTCAAAATCTGTCCCAAACAGCTCTCCACACATACATCACCATGAATCCCCGCCAAAAAATCTCCCAAGGGCTCATGTAGCATGTACAAAACTTGAATCAATAGGAAAAATCCTAGATGATTGAAAATCATAAATCGTAATTTCCCTGCCAAAAGCTTAGGCTAGGTGCATTTTCGAAAGCAAGTAAATGCATCATCTCATAATCATTTTTGATTCTATGCATGCATCCGCCATCATGAATGCCATATATGCATCTTCCTCTTCACTAACGAATGCAGGAATTCAAACGTAATCCCCCTTTTCGGCAAGGATGATCTTCACCAAAGACGACCTCCAATGTCCACAAATGGATGAAAACAAATTTCCAACATCCACAAACATATGAAGACCGCCTCCAGTGTCTACAAATCGGTCAGAGACGCCAAGTTCTCCAATACAAATCGGTCAGAGACGCCAAGTTCTCAAATACAAACCGGTCAGGGACGCCAAGTTTTCGAATACAAATCAGTCAGAGACGCCAAGTTCTCCAATACCAATCGGTCAGGGACGCCAAGCTCTCCAATACAAATCGGTCAGAGACGCCAAGTTCTCAAATACAAATCGGTCAGGGACGCCAAGTTCTCGAATACAAATCAGTCAGAGACGCCAAGTTCTCCAATACCAATCGGTCAGGGACGCCAAGCTCTCCAATACAAATCGGTCAGGGACGCCAAGTTCTCAAATACAAATCGGTCAGAGACGCCAAGCTCTCAAATACAAATCGGTCAGGGACGCCAAGCTCTCCAATACAAATCGGTCAGGGACGCCAAGCTCTCCAATACAAATCGGTCAGGGACGCCAAGTTCTCCAATACAAACCGGTCAGAGACGCCAAGTTCTCAAATACAAATCGGTCAGAGACGCCAAGTTCTCCAATACAAATCGGTCAGGGACGCCAAGCTCTCCAATACAAATCGGTCAGGGACGCCAAGTTCTCAGAATGCAAATCAGTCAGAGACGCCAAGTTCTCAAATACAATACGGTCAGAGACGCCAAGCTCTCAAATGCAAATCGGTCAGGGACGCCAAGTTCTCAAATACAAATCGGTCAGGGACGCCAAGTTCTCAAATACAATGCGGTCAGAGACACCAAGTTCTCAAAAGCAAGAAGTCCCAATGTGAAGACAAGCTCAACAACTTCTACAAGGTTGACGATCACCAGCAAGATGCAGACTCAACCAAACTCCTCCTTCAGGTCGAAATGCCTCCAAAGACAGCAAATCGTCAGCAGAAACCGTCCCACGAACGGCAACCCAACAACTCTTCATCAACATCAGCCGTAGCCTCAGTCCTTCCGGCAGCTACAGGTAAGCACAACACAGGTATGAAAGCATATCTTAGTCAACTACTTTTCTAAAAGAACATTATCATCAAACCTCGGGTGACTCTCAAATACCGTCAAACCATCAAAGACCATCCCCAGCAATTTTCGAACTACGTCCAGGCTTGATTCCCACTCAGGATACGTAGGCAGCCTACCCTAGGTCCAGCCGCTTGACCAACACGGTCACCCTTTTTCCCCGATAATCATCATAAACTCTAATCTTCCCCTGCGAGAATGCCCTCAAACAGTCTCCCTAAACCTCGACTTAGAATCATACTCCTGAACTAAGTCCCCATTTAGATTCATACTCCTGAACAAAACCTCGACTTAGAATCATACTCCTGAACTAGGTCCCCATTTAGGTTCATACTCCTGAACAAAACCTCGACTTAGAATCATACTCCTGAACTAGGTCCCCATTTAGGTTCATACTCCTGAACAAAACCTCGATTTAGAATCATACTCCTGAACTAACTCCCCATTTAGGTTCATATTCCTGAACTAAAATCCACCAAAGGACCATCCATCCCAAACCGTCAAAGGGAAATCATTTCAAATCAAGGTTCGAGGCACCTAAGACGCCATCTCCAAGGTTCGAGGCACCTAAGACGCCATCATCAAGGTTCAAGGCACCTAAGAATCCATCATTAAGGTTTGAGGCACCTAAAACGCTATCACACACAACACTAGAAAAAGCGATAAAACGCAATCATCCCCTAATTCGACAAACCAAAACCATAGGGCGACTTCCCCAAAATAGTCAGATCATAGGGTGACTTCCCAAAAATAGTCAGATCTTAGGGTGACTTCCCAAAAATAGTCAGATCTTAGGGCGACTTCCCCAAAACAGTCAAAACCTTAGGGTGACTTCCCAAAAACAGTCAGATTATAGGGTGACTTCCCCAAAATAGTCAAACCATCGGGCGACTTTCCAAAAATAGTCAAACCATAGGGTGACTTCCCAAAAATAGTCAGGTCATAGGGTGACTTCCCAAAAATAGTCAGATCATAGGGTGACTTCCCAAAAATAGTCAGATCATAGGGTGACTTCCCCAAAATAGTCAAACCATAGGGCGACTTCCCAAAAATAGTCAGATCATAGGGTGACTTCCCAAAAATAGTCAGATCATAGGGCGACTTCCCCAAAATAGTCAAACCATAGGGTGACTTCCCAAAAATAGTCAGACCTTAGGGTGACTTCCCAAAAATAGTCAGGTCATAGGGCGACTTTCCAAAAATAGTCAGATCATAGGGTGACTTCCCAAAAATAGTCAGATCATAGGGAGACTTCCCCAAAATAGTCAAACCATAGGGCGACTTCCCAAAAATAGTCAGATCATAGGGTGACTTCCCAAAAATAGTCAGATCATAGGGCGACTTCCCCAAAATAGTCAAACCATAGGGTGACTTCCCAAAAATAGTCAGACCTTAGGGTGACTTCCCAAAAACAGTCAGAAAAAATAGTCAAACCATAGGGTGACTTCCCAAAAATAGTCAGATCTTAGGGCGACTTCCCAAAAATAGTCATATCTTAGGGCGACTTCCCCAAAACAGTCAAAACCTTAGGGTGACTTCCCAAAAACAGTCAGATTACAGGGCGACTTCCCTAAAATTGTCAAACCACAGGGCGACTTCCCAAAAATAGTCAAACCATAGGGCGACTTCCCAAAAATAGTCAAACCATAGGGCGACTTCCCAAAAATAGTCAAGCCATAGGGTGACTTCCCAAAAATAGTCAGATCATAGGGTGACTTCCCAAAAATAGTCAGATCATAGGGCAACTTCCCAAAAATAGTCAGATCTTAGGGCGACTTCCCCAAAAATAGTCAAATCTTAGGGTCAAAGACCCGAACTACGGCCGACTTGATTCCCACTAGGGATACGTAGGTAGCCTATCGCTAGGTTCAACCACTCGATCACCTGATCATCCCGTCAAAAATGGAGCCTTACTCTTATCGACGACCCCGCTTCCTTCGAAAGCACCGTCGCCGAGGGGCTACTGTAAGTGCTCCAATTTGAGCCGTTAGTATTTTCGTTAGAAAATTAACGAAAGTTTTAACATTTCCAACATTTCTAACAAATCCTAACCTTTCTAACAAAGCAAGGGTAAAGTGGGCATTGCCATTTAAAGTTAAACCAAGAAAAGAATCTCAAAAAGCAAAAGAAATTGGAAAAATCCGAATTAGGCAAGTTGAAAAACAAACTGCTGTAATTTTTTGAATAATATTCCTCCCGCCCAAAAGCCAAAGATCGTAGCGTATGAACAAAGGCACGCTTACGAACCCCTCCGCGCGGACATCTATGTAAATCACAGAGGGTTATAAATTAAACCCTCCTCTCTCAGCCTACACAACACATTTTACACACAGAAGTTGCATTTTGGCGAAAAATAGAGAGAAAACAGTGGGAATCCTTAGATTGCCACCATTTTCTCTTGAACCTTTCCCAATTTCACTTCAACCATTCTCATATCACTCTTAAACACACCAAGCTCAAGCTTAAAACACTACTCAAGAGGAAGATTAGGGAGAAAACATAGAGGACTTAAGTGTTATCTACTTGTTTTCTCTTTGATCAACTCTATCATCAAACCCTAAACACATTCAAGCCTTGAATCCACCCAAACACAACTCCAAAACACCAAATCTTGATACTCCTCAAGTCAAGCACCAAATCTTGATACTCCTCAAGTCAAATTCCAAGCCTAGGAAGATAGGGTGTCACCATTGGTAAAGCCCTCCTTCTCTAAACCCTAAAATTCCCTTTTAACCTCTTGTTCATCTTGTTCTTCTTATTTTGATTTGCTTTATGTCTAATTTAACTTAAGTCTTGACCTAAGATGGTCATCTTGAAGTTCATCTTCATGGATGACCATCTCAAATGGTCCAAATTTTAAATCTTTAGTTGATTTGTCTCTTTAATTTCATCTCTACAAAATATCCCCTTTCCCATTGCAAAGGACATGTTTAAACCCCATAAAATTCCCCAAGGATGACTTGAATATGATAACCACTTAACACAAAGTAGT
The DNA here is from genome assembly GCA_022495995.1 of Adenophora triphylla var. japonica. Taxonomy (NCBI): domain Eukaryota; kingdom Viridiplantae; phylum Streptophyta; class Magnoliopsida; order Asterales; family Campanulaceae; genus Adenophora; species Adenophora triphylla. The sequence continues at coordinate 156,338 of JAFEMH010001844.1, read as the reverse complement.
GGAATCAAGTCTAGGGATGAAAATGGGGTGAACATAGATGCAAATCCCCCAAAAATCACATTTTCCCTCAAGAACATCTTGCTGTCCAGTAGCATTGTTCTGAGACCTCAGTCCATTTTCCTATTTTTGGACATACAGAAACTTGGAATTTGGTGTTGACTAAAAAATACTTTTTGTAGCCAACATCCATATATTTCCAGACATATTTTTACTTTATTTTTTGCGTGAGTAAAACTCCTTTTTTAAAATTTTCTTTTAAAGGTCAGTTCATCAGTTTCTGGAAATCCAGATTTCATATCTGAGATTTCCAGAAGGTTTTAGGTCCTCAAATCATCTCCAAAATGAAAAGTTCTTTTACAGAAACCTTTTTTAAGGTGTTTTGAACATTTTTCATTCTCGGACTTTTCCCAGATTCTGGAGTTTTCAAGCCCTAAAGTCTATTTCAAAATTAAGTGTCCACTGCCTTTTTCATTCTGGCAGAAATGGTTTCCAACTTCCAAAAATCTTTTGAGTACCAAAATTCAACCCAAAAATCACACCAAAAATCATGGGATCTGTCCAAAGTCTAATAAAAAATTCCCAATTTTTACTTTCTTCAGTTTCAACTTGTTTTGGCCAAAGTAACACACACACACACACATACACACACACAAACAAATGATTTTGAATGTTTGGAAGACTCGTTTTACGAGGCATTCCGGGTGCACACTAACGTCCTTCCCGGCGTGTAACGTGACCTCCGAACCAAAATCTCTAATCTTGGGCATTTTTCAAAGTTTTGGCCCTTAAAACAAAAATGGCGTGGCGACTCCGTTTGATCACAAAAAAAATCGGGTACATTCACAGACTGACTCCTTTGTTATTCCAAATTAAAATTCCTTTAAACCCCATTATACCATGAACGACCAAAATAAAGTTAGCACGCCGTTAATTTCCGTCGGCCGTCTTCTTCCCTAATACCTCTCACCATTATCAAACTTTTCTCTTTCTAAACAAACCCACAAAGGAAAAATCACAAATTCCACCCCTCCACTCCCCCTTCTCTCTATACAATCCTTTCTTTGATTCAATACCCGTTGCTGAATACCATTCTCAATCCCCAAATCAAGATTCTACCCGTCTCAATTACACCGCTCTTCTCAAATCTTGCATTGCTAGATGAGCTATTGAGCCTGTCAGACAGATTCACGCTCGCCTTTCCGTTATTGGCCGTGGATATGACACCATTCTAGCTACTAAACTTGTTGATTTGTACTGTAGTTGTAACCAGTTGTCTAATGCCCACCACCTGTTTGATAGAATTTCCAAGAGAAATATTTTTCTTTGGAATTTTCAAGAGAAATATTTTTCTTTGTAGGAGAAGTAACGAGTGAGGAAGAACATGGTGCTTCTGGTATTGTTGGAAAACAACATTCCGAGCAGAAAAATGTGGTTTTCGGCGGCGGAGGAAAGAGCGAGAAGCAGGAGGCTGCAGGTGGGATTGAGGAGGAGAAGAGCGGAGGTGTGTTTAGAAAAATGTTATAAGACCAAAAAAATGTTGTTTTTTGATGGTATAAGACCAGGTGTTATTATTCTTACAATTTGTGTATGACTAATAATAGGTCTTATACCTGTTACTATAAGACCTCTTATTAGTGTTTTAACATTTTATTGTTGGTCCTATACCAGTTGCTATAGGACCAATTAAAGGGCTTATATCTTTGTATATGATGTTGCCAGGTCCTATACCAGTTGCTATAAGACCAATTAAAGGACTTATAGCTTTGTATATGATATTGACAGATCCTATAACAATTGCTATAGGACCAATTAAAGGGGTTATAGCTTTGTATATGATGTTGTCAGGTCCTATATCAATTGCTATAAGACCATTCAAAGTTCTTATTGCTTTATATATGATGTTGGCAGGTCCTATACCAATTGCTATAAGACCAATTAAAGGGCTTATAGCTTTGTATATGATGTTGCCAGGTCCTATACCCATTGATATAGGAACAATTAAATGGCTTATAGCTTTGTATATGATGTTGCCAGGTCCTATACCAATTGCTATAGAAACAATTAAAGGGGTTATAGCTTTGTATATGATGTTGCCAGGTCCTATACCAGTTGCTATAGGACCATTCAAAGGTCTTATAGCTGTGTCTATTATGTTTCCAGGTAAACAAACCAATCAGAACTTTTAATTTTAGAATTTTGGTTAATTGATTTTTTCTATACCAACAAGTAAAAGACCTCTACTTTTTCGTCTATCACAAACAAAAAACCCACTATGAGACCTTAAAAATATTTGGAATATATTTAACCAACATTTAACAAATATACAATTAAACTGTTCAACAACAACCAATGTTTATCATTCCATCCAAAAAGAAACTAAAATGTTTAATTTATGAATGATGAGGACAATGTGGACTTGATAAAATGTCATGTATCATTTTCCCACTATACGTCGAGACAGCATCGTCTTCATATGTCTTGCTAATTACTCCTTTATCAAACATCGTCTTCATATGCTTTTGAAAGGTCCTATACCATTTGAATGGTCCTATAGCAGTTGGTATATGACCTGGCACCATCAGATACAACGCTATAAAGCCTTTGAAAGGTCCAATAGCAGTTGGTATATGACCTTGGGGTCCACCAGATGGAGGGGGGAGTTCTTTGTATTTGTCCCTCAAAATGTTTAGGTAAGCATCCATCACCTAAAAATTTATTTAATGAGTAACAAGTCAGCATTCACTGGCATATACTCCCTCCGTCCCATTACAAACCACAAATATTCCTTTTTTTCCGTCCCATTACAAACCACAAATTCACTATTTCCTCCACTCATTCTCTCTCCTATCATTATTTTAATACTCACAACACCATTATAATTTACTATTTCCTCCACCCATTCTCTCTCCTATTTTACTTTTACACTCACAACATTTATATCATTATTTTTTTCCTTAATCTCCGCGTAAACAGTAAATTTCCTCTTTCTACCGGGACGGAGGGAGTATATTAAAAGGTCTTATACATGATTTTATATAATTTAGTGCAAACTAGTACATCCCCTTTATAAAATCATAGGCAAAACAAGTGGACATACAATGAAATGCATAATAGAGCAGGTCCTATATCACTTGCTATAGGACCATTAAAAGGTCTTAAAGCTTTTGTATATGATGTTGCCAAGTCCTATAGCACTTGTTATAGGACCATTTAAAGTTTTTTTAGTTGTGTATTTGATGTTGCCAGGTCCTATACCAGTTGCTATAGGACCATTCATAATCATTAAACAAAAACAAAACCCAGTAAGCGTTTACAACAGAAAATGAGTTCAAATCAATTAAAATCTAGCTAATTTTAATCAATGATCAGTGATTTAAAATATTCACAACCCGATTCGCAATACAAACAGAACATCTTAATCATCACAAACAACAGACTATTAACCCATACAAAAATATAGAAAAAAATTCAACGATTTCTTTGCAAAAAGTCAATGTTCTTACAGATTAGCAGAGGGGCCTTTGTTGAAGCAGATTCGGGCTGAAAGACTTGCAATCTTAACAACATCATATACAAAGTTATAAGACCTTTGAATTGTCCTATATCAAGTGATATAGGACCTCACACAATCTTATACCACGCATTAAGACCTTTGAATGGTCCTATAGCAACTGGTATAGGACTTAACAACATCATATACAAAGTTATAAGACCTTTGAATGGTCCTATATCAAGTGATATAGGTCCTCACACAATCTTATACCAACACATTAAGACCTTTGAATGGTCCTATAGCAACTGATATAGGACTTAACAACATCATATAGAAATCTATAAGACCTTTAAACATCTTCAAAAATAAAAATAAAAATTACATGTATATATATATGTATAAATCCACGATCAGAAAGGTCTTAATATGCAGTTTCAATGATGATTTTAATTCAAACACACCAAAATCATCCTCTCTCTCTCTCTCTCTCTCTCTCTCTCTCTCTCTCTCTCTCTCTCTCTCTCTCTCTCTCTCTCTCTCTCTAACACACACACATAGGATCGTAATCACGATATCATTTCTTTACACCTACTTTAGTTCCAGATATTAAAATTACAACAAGAATTTCAATCAAAAGTATTCCAAAAGGCAGAATCAATCAATTAATTTCGAATAAATTGAAATCGATACATCAATATAGGGGGCGTACCTGTTGAGCAAAGAGAGACTAGGGAGCTCCGATTAAGGCTTCAATGGCGTGGATTAGGTTTTGATTTGGGTTGGGAAAGGATTTGCACTGGTTAGAGAGAGAAATTTAGGATTTTCGAAGAATTTGATTTTTTGAGTATGGAATGTTACGGGTAGTTCACGAAATATTAGCTGCCGTCTTGTTCCGTTAGGCGTGAGTTTTGGTGACATTTTCATCTCAAATGGGTTAATATGAATTTTTAATCTGGACTATGGGGTTTAGAGTCCTTGACTCTTGTTTAAATTGTTCTTTTGACTTGGGATAGAGGACCCATTGGTAATTTTCCAAAAAAAAAAAAGGAGAACACAAAATCAAACCAACTCCCCATTTTTTTAAAAGAACCAACTCCCCATAAAAGGTTATAAAGATGAGTATGTTCACACTGGTAAAATTATATTGTACTCGTTTAGGTATGTTTAAAAATTTAAATAATATAATATTGTAAAGTAAAACAAAATAAAAAAATAATAAATAAAATAAAATATTGTAAAGTACAGTTACAAATATACAAAATCATTTTACGGATGTGAATAACAACGGTCATCAAAATTTACTCATTTTATCTCAAAATGATCTTTTTTACATTTTTTTTTAATACGAAGATGATTTCAGTAATTATTTTAGATTAATGTAATTATTAAATGAAAATTAAAAATTTGCTTTTGACACATAATTATAAAAACTATCAATTATAATTTTTAGACGATCACTATAATAATTAAATTAATGTAAAATTATTACAGAAAATAATTTCGTAATAATAATAATAATGATAAATATAAATAATAATAATAATAAAAATAAAAAAAAGTAGAAAAATCGTTTTTGAAAGGAAAAAAAATTCCCAAGAGCCCCCCATGTTCAGATTATTCAATTTTAATAAAAGACCTTTTGTAAATCTCAAGTAAATTGTTCTCCCGAAATTATAATTCCTATACACCTCTATACTCCCCCTCTCCTCAACTTCATTTTATCACATCTCTCTCTAAATCACACACACACACACACACACACACACACAAATCTCCCTTTCTCTCCAAATCCTAACCCTAACCCACCTCCCCCTTTTTTCTTCGGCCAACAACTTCTCCGGCGTCGGCGATCCTCCACGCAGTCTTCTTTCTCCCTTCTCGCTGAACCACCACCTCTCCCCACTCCTCCCCACACTCTATTCCGTCAAAATTCGGAACGAGCTCCAGATCCGACGCCATCATTATTTTCGATCTACAGCGCCTCCATCTTCGTCTTCTCCGCGTCTTCTTCGGTGTTTTCACTTCAGATCTGGCCGTCTTCTCCTTTCTTCGGCGCTTTCTCTCTCTGCACTTCAGATCTAACCTTTTTTTGCCTCAGATCAGGTCGATCTTCACCTCCTCCCTAGCCGCCGTTCTTCTTTATCACGTTTGCAATCAGATTTGCAGATTTTGACATCTTCTATGATGATGTCCGACTTCAAGGATTTACTTCGATCTCCTCCCTAAGCTTTTCCTACTCTTTTAAGTAGAGTAATTAATTGTTGATATGGATTTGGTATGGATTTTTGGAATCAATTTACTAGTGTGAATTTGGTGTATAAAGAGTCCAATTTTGGGGTTGTTTTGTTTGTATGACTATTTTGAAATATTAATTGTGGTTGATCTATGCCTTTTCTTTTCATTTAATAAAATTGGTCTTATACTTCAATAAGAGGCAAAATAGTTTTATAAGTAAATTATAAGAGGTGAATTGGTCTTATAATTAAGCTATAAGAGTTGTAATGTGTAAATTATGAAATTATTTAGTTCTTATTATTGAAATTTTTAATTTTTTTAATTGAAAAAAAATTGTCTTATAAGTCAATTATAAGAGAAGAAGAAGTTATAAAAGACAAACTGGTATTATAATTCAGCTGTAAGAGTTGTATTGTTTAAATTATGAGATTAATTCATTGTTATTATTGATTTTTTATTTTGAAAAATTTGTCTTATAAGTCAATATAAGAGACAAATTAGTCTTATAAGTCACTTATAAAAAATGAAATAGTTTTATAAGTCTGTTATAATAGCTGATTCCTGTTTGACCGAATATGAGTGTAAACATTAATAAAATATTAATTTTTTTAATTTATTTTTGTGAAAAAAAAGTGAAAAAAGTGACTATTATACTTTAATTATAAGAGGCGAACTGGTTTTATAATCAGTTATAGCTGATTGAGATTTTGAATAAGAGGGCAGTTGATTATTTTGTTAGCGAGGAGTGTCTTATGGTATATTTTATTTGGTGTGTTTTGCGTTGAGTTTAAATATCGCCCGGCCGAAATAACCCTTTTTGAAAAGAGGCGGAAGTATGATTTTATGCTAGTAAAGCCCATTTCAGACCAGATGTCCTAGTTATTGATGGGCCACAACTACTCTTTCGCGTTACACTGCCACCATTTAAAGCCCAAGAAGCCCAGCACGGCCCTCCAGTTTCCTTTTCCTCGTTTCCGATCTCCGGAAGGTTGGATTGCCGTTGCTCCTCACTCCTCTCGACCTCCGTCGTAGCTCCACGGTGGTCGCACAAACGCCGTACGCACTCTCTGATCACTCCAACGGTCGTGGCCTTGAAATTCGAGACTTCATTGCCATTGCTATTGCCTATTCCCGTCGTCAATTGATCTTCTTCAACGGGTAAGCTTCCACTTGTGGTGAAATCTTATTAAAAATCGTAATTACCGTCTAGGATTACGCATAATCAGTTTAATTTCACTGTTTCCGCTGAAACTGATCGAAGATTAAGTGAAGCAGAACTTTGTGCATTACGCTGTGTTGCCCTAAAAATTTGAGCTAAACGAGATAAGCCTAGTTGAACTTTGATTATTAGAAAGTTCATTGTTATGGTGGAATTCTATATTTATAGAAATCACGGAAATGTATGCCAGTTTATGTTTCAAGTTAGGCTATGGTTGGCATCTCAATACGAAACCATGACATTAGAATTGAAAGAGTAATTATTGATCTACGAAATTCATTTTGTTCTTCCAATCCCAAACTGATACGAACCCGGTTAGAGAAACATAGAGATGCACGGATGGTTCAAAATATACATTATTTATGTTGGATTTTCAATCAATGAAAAGGCGTTCGTTCAAAGGCAATGGGGATAATTTGGAGTTGATTGTGGTTCAAATGTAGGTTCAAAAACAAAACTAAATCTTGAATTTCTAGCCCCGTCCAGCCTTTTTTAGATTTTTTGTTACAACTTTGTTGAGCCGTCCAAGAAGGTTCTAGAAATGGAAATAAGACTTATAATATGTTTTCGGAAAGCCACATGTGTCCAGTTTCCAACGGGCCAAACGGATCCTTAATCGTAAGTCTCTAGAAGAAGTTATGGCTTAATTTACTCAAGGTTGGTACTCCTAGACGGGAATTGACAAATTGAATTTTGGTTCATTTTCTAGTATGTTCTTTCTAGATGTTCATTCCCTTTGTTGATTATACATTTATCACATGGAAGAATAAGTGTAGACACACCCTTAGAATTTCCTATGCATTTATTATGATGTATGTCCTTTTTGTTTTAAACACTATATAAACTAAAGTGATTCTTCATTTGTAATCATCCAACTTTGTAATAATATATGAGATTTTTCTCTTTGTTCTTTAAACTTTTAACTCATCAAGATTGTATTACTTTTTATGTTCAAGTCCGACTTATCAAACGGATCACCACCGCCGTTTGTGGCGTCATTCACCTAGTATAAGGTTGTCACTAATTGGGAGTGAAGGTCTTGGTTCCATCATTCATTTCACACTTAAGTCCTTGGTTTGCGTCTTTTGGGGGCGTTGGGTCAAGGTATCCGCCAATATTCAACTATTCTTTCAATTAGAACGATCTAGGGTTCCCATTTGGATCGTTGGGTCTTTTCGTTACGGGCAAGGTTCACATCATTTGGATCAGAGCATTGGTTTAATTGAGGTTTCATCTATCCTTCTTATTTGTCTATATATCTTATAGTCTATCTTCTACCATTAAAAACAAATATACAAAAAAAAAAAAAATCTTTCGTCTATCGTCTCATTCGTCTTGTAGAAAAAAAATTGTTATTGAAATTTTCAAAATCTTCTTGTTCTTATCAAATCTTTGTTATCATCAATTCCTTTTTTTCATCTATTCTTTGTTTTCATCAATTCTTGTTTGAATAATTTTTTTTATTGAGAAATTTGAAGTTGAAGTTGTTGAGGGTACAAAAGTAAGTGTTAAAATAGACGAGGAGACTAAAATAGAAAGCAATGAGGGGAGTGTGATAGAAATTGAGAAAGAGTTTGGGGATAAGGAATGTGAAGAATTAGTTGTAGTTGAGGAGGAGAAAGAAGGAAAACAAAATGAATGAGAAAACATGGATGAGGAAGAATATGGGTTGATTGAACTTGAGAACATCAAGTCAAATCCTTGTGGTTACGAGGACTCATTCGACATTACAAGTCCGAGAAAGTCACCATCTTCGTTTATCAATAAATTGATCATTGATCATTTTATTGCCACTCGATGGACTGATTGGATGGGCATTGTTACAAGTTGCATCAATTACAAGGTTCGTGGAGCTTGTGATTTGAGGTTTCATAAAATTCTACCTTAGATGTTCGTTCTTAATGCATTGCTTAAAATTCGAGGACGAATTTTCTTTAAAAGAGAGGGAATGATACGAACCCGGTTAGAGAAACATAGAGGGGCATGGATGGTTCAAAATATACATTATTTATGTTAGATTTTCAATTAATGAAAAGGCGTTCAAAGGCAATGGGGATAATTTGGAGTTGATTGTGGTTCAAATGGAGGTTCAAAAACAAAACTAAATCTTGAATTTTCAGCCCCGTCCAGCCTTTTTCAGATTTTTTGTTACAATTTTGTTGAGCCGCCCAGAAGGTTCTAGAAATGGAAATAAGGCTTATAATATGTTTTCGGAAAGCCACATGTGTCCAGTTTCCAACGGGACAAACAGATCCTTAATCGGAAGTCTCTAGAAGAAATTATGGCTGAATTACTTAAGGGTGGTCCTGCTAGACAGGAATTGACAAGTTTTGAATTTTGGTTCATTTTCTAGTATGTTCTTTCTAGATGTTCATTCCCTTTGTTGATTATACATTTATCACATGGAAGAATAAGTGTAGACGCACCCTTAGAATTTCCTATGCATTTATTATGATGTATATCCTCTTTGTTTTAAGCACTATATAAACTCAAGTGCTTCTTCATTTGTAATCATCCAACTTTGTAATAATATATGAGATTTTTTTCTTTGTTTTTTAAACTTTGAACTCATCAAGATTGTATTACATTTTGTGTTCAAGTCCGACTTATCAAACGGAGCACCACCACAGTTTGTGGCGTCATTCACCTATTCCAAGGTTTTCACTAATTGAGAGTGAAGGTTTTGGTTCCATCATTCATTTTACATCACTTAAGTCATTGGTTTGCGTCTTTTGGGGGCGTTGGGTCAAGGTATCCGCCAATTTTCAACGATTCCTTCAATTAGAACGATCTAGGGTTTGAACCTTGCCCCGAACGACAAGACCCAACAATCCAAATGGTAACCCTAGATCGTTCTAATTGAAGGAATCGTTGAAAATTGGCGGATACCTTGACCCAACGCCCCCAAAAGACGCAAACAAAGACTTAAGTGTGAAATGAACATGAAACCAAGACCTTCAATACCAAGCAGTGATAACCTTGGACTAGGTGAATGACGCCACAAACGGTGGTGGTGATCCGTTTGATAAGTCGGACTTGAACACAAAAAAGTAACACAATCTTCATGAGTTCAAAGTTTAAAGAATAAAGAGAAAAATCTCATATATTATTACAAAGTTGGATGATTACAAATGAAGAACCACTTGAGTTTATATAGTGTTTAAAACAAAGAGGATATACATCATAATAAATGTATAGGAAATTTTAAGGGTGTGTCTACACTTATTCTTTCATGTGATAAATGTATAATCAACAAAGGGAATGAACATTTAGAAATAACATACTAGAAAATGAACCAAAATTCAAAACTTGTCAATTCCCGTCTATGAGTACCACCCTTGAGTAATTCAACCATAACTTTTTCTATAGACTTCCGATTAAGGAGCCGTTTGTCCCGTTGGAAACTGGACACATGTGGCTTTCCGAAAACATATTATAAGCCTTATTTCCATTTCTAGAACCTTTTGGGCGGCGGCTCAACAAAGTTGTAACAAAAAATCTGAAAAAGGCTGGACGGGACTGGAAATTCAAGATTTAGTTTTGTTTTTGATGCTCCATTTGAACCACAATCAACTACAAATTATCCCCATTGCCTTTGAACGCATTTTCATTGATTGAAAATCCAGCATAAATAATGTATATTTTGAAATATCCATGCCTCTCTATGTTTATTTAACCGGGTTCTTATCATAAACCCAAAGCTTTGAAATGATATACCCTTATCTTTATATTTTTACAACAACAACATTACCCCAGTCCCACCTACGGTGGGGTAAGGGGGGTCGGATGTACGCAGTCTTACCCCAGCACATAGAGACTGTTTCCGGATGACCCATGACGGAAATTGCGTAAAAAATTTCATGGAATGATCAGCTACCATTTCTGAATGTTCGCTTGTGAGAATGATAACTAATTTGAAATTACCCCCATTCCAAAATAATAAAGTTAAAAATCTTTGTATCTTTGTACCTATCGTTCATGTTTTTTTTTTGAGGGGGGGGGTTGCTATATTTAATGATGATCGTCCACAAACTACATATTTTCTGCTGGTATTCAATTAACAGTTTATTAGTAAGATGCAATTTGAACAATCGCTGAGCAATAAGTTTCTGTTCACTTTATCCTTGTTGATAAAGGTTAATGTTATATTTTCAAAGCATGCATTACTGTTTGTGATGATGGGAGTGTGGTGTCTACAATGATTCATTACGAGTTGATATGATTAGCATGCCAATGCTAGTTGTTTGTTCTAGCAGGCTGATGCCATTTTAACATGGTCTGAAAGCCTTTGGTTTGTCACATATATGGGTTAGCACAAATATATGTGAACTTTTCTCGTTATTATTGTTTATCAAACATCCACTTTCGCGTCATGTTCTACTTTTATATGAAATAAGATATAGTTCTTCCAGTTTCCACTGATTAATTCTTCATGACTAAGATCAGCATGTAACATGAATTCCTTAAGACACTGAGGGTCCGTTTGGATACATTGATTTTGAATTCAATAAATATTCAAATTCTATAGAATTTAAATAACTTAGAATTTGCTTTCAAAATCATAGCATTTTCATTGTTTGGATAATGTGTGGAATTCAATTGTAATTATACATTATAGATAAAATAAAAGTTCAATAGTAAGTCAAATATCTAGTTTAGTCTAGTGGTATATGGTTGTTAGTTATTATAATTAACAAGGGTTCAAACCTTGCTAACAACAAAAGTGTAAAACTTTTATATTTTTTTAAAATAAATAGTATATAGTGGTGGTGGTTAACGGCGGCGGTAGGTGGCAGCCGGCGGAGGTAGTTGGAGGCGGTGATTTTCGGAAGCGGCAGTGGTGGCGGAGAGTGGCCGGAGGCGGCGGCGGCGGTTGCCGGCGATGGCGGCCGGTGGGGGCAGTTTCCGCCGCCGCTGGCGGCCAGCGACGGGCAGTTTCCGACGGTGGCCGGCGGTTTCCGGCGGTGGGCGGTTTCCGGCAGTGGTCGGCAGTTTCCGGCGGCGGCGGGAGGTGGCACAAATGGTGGTGATTGAAAGTTGTTGTGGTGGTGGTAAAAAGAATGTGAGTTGTTATTAATTGATCAAAATTTAGAATTTAAATTATTAGGATTTAAGATGAAATTAGTTTTGTGGAATTGAGTGATTTAGAATTCCAATACAATTCCAATTCCAAATTTTAGTTATGTTTTCAAACAATATAATTGGTTTTAGAGGCCCCAATTCCAATTCCAAGCTATGGAATTGGGGTATCCAAACATACCCTGATAGTTTTTTTGTATCCATGTCAGTGTTATGCTTTCTGTAATAATAATTGGAAGTCATTCCTGAGAGAGTATGTAATTCTAGCCTTTTACTTTAGATGTTTACTTAAAAACTGGATTATTGTTTTTTAAATTTTGCATATTGTGTGGGTTATATGTACTTGCTCCTTTTATTTTGGTTTAGTTTTGTCTATGTGAATTGTTACATGTATGTTTATGCTGTCTTAATGCCAACTCGGAAATGTCGAAATTGCAAGTTCTTATACACAAGTGATCAGTTTCAACCATGATTCAGTTTCTTAACTTGCATCTTTCTTGGTATTTTTTGGGCACAAGATACAAGATTGTAGCGTACTTCTTTTTCGTATCTCATAGGAGCTGAGCAGGAACAAGTTTGGTTTTTGCTTATCCAGTTCTACATTGGCACAGCAATGTGTACCAAAAATATACTTTAATATGATTTATGTTAAAGAGATGCTTATGAACATGACAAATTATTGATATTAACTCTATGTTATCTTTTATATTTCAGATATTGCCTAATGGCCTTGTTGTTCAAGGTATTACTACGATCCTTCCCATTTTTTTCCGTTCAGTAGCACTCTGTTAACTTTATTTGGTTGCTGCGTCTATATGTTTATTTGTTGTTAGTATTATAGATTGCAAAGGTTCTTATGTGCAATTAGTCAAGAATTTACTGAAGAATAACACCAGGGTGAAGTAACAGATTATTTAACTTAAGTTAATACAGTAAATGAAAATACATTCCCCTGTGCACTTGATTGAATCTTGGGTATGTGTTTGATATATAGTACATTAGCGATGCAACAATTGATGGAGCATTATTTTGGTTTTTGGACACTCTTGACCTTGGGGTCTTAGTTTAGAGTCACAAACGATAGTGGGGAATGTAGTAGAAGAATTGTTGAAGTAACTTTTTTTGTTAGTTACTTTACTTCAGGTTAAATGCTTGTGTTTGTGGTATGACGCCATCTCTTCTCTCTTTAAAAAAAAAGCAAAACATAAGAATAAAAAGGAAAATGAAATGAGAATAGAAGAAGAAAAAAGTCAGAATGCTTAATTATGATCAACAGCCGCAATTTGCAGTTTTCAGGTTGATTATTTAGCATTCACGGCAGGATAAATTTACTAAGCTTGACAAAATGGAATAGGCTCAACCATAAGCATCCGCCAAGTATATAAAATTTTTGCCATTGCTATTGCTCGTTTTGTTTTTGTTCAAATTATTTGAAGTCGTCTTTCTAAAATTATGATCCACATAACGGCATTCTGTTTGTTATCTGTGATTATTTTTTATGTGGCCGTATTGTTCTTGCCCTTTATTCTGCTGTATGCCTTTTTCGTTGTTAGGATCCAGAGAAGATTTCAGCATATCGCGATAGAAGGTTTCCAGGATCGCAAGAAGAATTTGAGCATGCACTCCAGACTTCAATTACGGTTTATGTTGGCAACATGTCCTTCTATACCACTGAAGAGCAAGTCTATGAGCTGTTCTCTCGAGCTGGAGAAATAAAAAAGATGATTATGGGTTTGGACAAGAACACAAAAACTCCTTGTGGCTTCTGCTTTATTATGTAAGCTTAAGATTTTCTGTGGCAGCAAATTTTCTGCAGATAGTTTGAAAATATCCAGCACCACTTCAGATTTTATTATTGTTATCTTTTAAGCAAGGTTCTAAAAAGCGTTAGGCCGATGCTAGGCGGTGGAGCCGGGCCTAGTGGCTAGGGGCCTAGGCGAGGCCTAAGCAGGGCCTAGGATTTTGACACAAGATTATAGAGCATATGAAAATTATAAATGTATTCCATCATCCACAACATAAACTAAGGTCAAGTCAAATTCAACCTTGTGTCTTTTGTTTTCATTTTCAATCCTTGTAAAATGACGTCGTTTAATGGCAACAAAAAAAATTTACTTAGACCACCTAGACCCGCCTAGACCCGCCTAAACTCGCTCAGACCACCGGTCCGCCTAGACCGCCCAGAACGCCTAGACCCGCCTAGGACCGTCTAAATCCGCCTAGACCTCCTAATGCCTAGTTTGACCGCCTAGTAAAAAGTCGCGGCGCCTGGACCCTGCCTAGCGCCTAGGCCCCACCTAGGAGCCCGCTTTTTAAAACACTGGCGCCCGCTTTTTAAAACACTGCTTTTAAATCATAATGCATCTTGTTGTGGCAGCCTTCTATGCTTGGCCTTTGTGGTGTATGGTATGAGTGACAGGTTGCTTTGTGTTGAAATTAGTAGTACCATATTACTTCTTAGATGTTGCAACTTGTGCTGAAGTCTGAATGAGAATGTTAACAGTCTCGAGTCAGCTGGTTCCATCATAGCTAATTGTTCTCAGCCGGTCATCAGATTATAGAACCGTGTGATTTCGGTTTCGGTTCCACGGTTCCGCTGTTCCAATGTTTCCAATTTATTTATATTTTTTGTTTTTATATTTTTTATTTTTTTTAACATTCAATGTAACTGAAAATAGTTAAATAATTAATAGAATTTTAAAATCCATTAGATTTGTAACAAAATCCATTTTAAAAAATAGATTTTTATAAGGAAATGTTAGTTTTTTTTAATAATTTTGGTTAGAATTTTTTTCTAACAAATTCAGTTAGTTTATTAACTAAATAATAACAAAACAAACTTAGAAAAAAAAAACTACACTTTACACGGTTCTTGATCCATGGTTCCCGGTTTTGAAAAAGGTGGACCCATATTCGAACCGTGGAATCGCCTCCAAAGGTTCCCAGTTCCGTCATGTTTCCGGGACTAGCGGTTCCCGGTTTTTTGGTGCCGGTTCTCACGATTCCCGAGTATGTTTGAGCATGTCTAATGCCATTAGCTCTTATGTTTTTTGCTTGAAGAGAGCCAACCATGTTCAATTTGTTGAATCTTTGAAGACTTGAGAAATAAAAAACAGTCAGTTAGTCAATTGGATTCACTTGCATTTCTATCATAAGCAGTTTGGCGGTTGGTGTCTGAATTAGGTTCTTTCACTAGTTGATGGAGATGAATATAGGGATTAGTTTAAGTTTAGTTATAATTGTTGACTCATCTTCATAGATATGATAGCACCCATGGACCATTTAGTTTCTTGTGGAAACTATTCTCTGGAAAGAAGAGAGCTAGAGATGGGGATTTATTAAATTTTGAAAAATGGTTTTGTCAGGTATTACTCCAGGGAAGATGCCGAAGATGCAGTCAAATATATAAGTGGAACAATTCTTGATGATCGTCCCATCCGTGTGGATTTCGATTGGGGATTCCAAGAAGGAAGACAATGGGGACGTGGTCGAAGTGGTGGACAGGTGATTTTTCTATCAATGACTTTTTGAGTTATAGCCCTCTGTTTTGTCTGATAATGTTTTTTTCGAAGTGGTGACCAGGTGATTTTATTTAACGACTTTCTAATTTCAGCCCTCTATTTATCTAATTTAGGTGAGGGATGAATATCGCACAGACTACGATCCTGATATCCTTTCAAATACATTTTTTTTCTTCGGAATTTACATGTTTGGTATACAAAGGCATTTTAATTTGTTTGTTTAACTGAACGTGAGTCCCACCCATTTTTCATTTTTGTATGATCGTATTTATCTTGTCGTAAATCGTAATTTTTTATCCCTATGCCTTGTTTGGCTGCTTGTCTCTGATGCTTCCTCTTGACATTGCCTCGCCACCATGGTTGTGAGCAGCATTCAGGAATTACATAGGCAACCTTTTGTGTACGTTATCTGTGACAGAATTTTTTCCCCATTTTATCTTGCTTCATTGATGGGGTTTAATTTTCCATTTTTTACTATTATTTTTTATCTATTTTTTTTCTTCTGCCAAATTTTCTTCTTATATATTTTTTTTCTTCTGCCAAATTTTCTTCCTACTTATTTCTTCTTTTAAATTTCTTTTTAGCTTTCTCATTTATTCATTTGTGTTTTTTTTACCGTCTCTCCTTTTTTTTTTTCTCACCTCTTTCATTGTCGAGTTCGTATGACAATTCATGCTAGCCGACTCCAAATCATTTTGTGACTAAGGCTTTGTTGTTGTTGTTGTTGTTTATCTTGCTTCAATGAAACTAGCTGAAATCTTAACCACAGCAGATTAATTACCCCCCTCCGCAAAGTGGCTTATATGATAACTTTTGGCATGTCATATGGGTGATATTTAAGTTCTATTTTTCATTTTATTTTGGAGAACAAGTCTTAAACCGGTGCTAAGATTCACATATTTGAGTTCATATGAACATGCTATAATCACCATTTTTAAGGCTCATGCCATCTTGATATCGAGAAGTGGTTTATATTTTGAGTCATGCTACGGGCACAAAAGGATTACACAAACTTGGCCACATACACTTTTGTGGCAGGTTTTGGTTGGTTGTGTCGTTAATTAGTGGCGGAACCTATAAACGCTATAGCCAATGAACAACTGCTAATAGTGTTTGTGGCCAAGATTTTTTGTAATCTTTTTGTTCCTGTAGCATCACTCCTATTTTTATTACTCCCTCCATCCAAAATAATTGCATTTGACAGGTCAAAGTTCTAATAATGTAGCTTTACTTGCTTGTATCTTCTTGAAAATTGCACCACAGTTAATCGTCTTAGAAGTATGACTCTTTTTCTGACAAAAATAAATAAAATGAAAGTGTGGCTCCTTTTTCAGTACTTGTCGAGTACAATTAGTTTATTTACTTTTTAAGTCTGAATGGAGAACAAATCTTAAACCATTGCTCTCCATAAATCACATGGCTATCTCTTGTATACTATTGTTTTTACATGGAAGAAGATAAGTTTTGATTGCTTCAGCTTTCCTTGACGGTCTAAACGTAGAGGTGGTTATGGAAAACTGGTTCAGAAAGAGTTGGAAGCACAAAGGCAATTGGTAGATTATGGTGTTGGATCATTGGGCTCTTTTCCACCTGCTGTGCAGCCTCAGCCTCGCTGTAAGCTCTTAACACATGTCATTTATGTTATCCTTGTTAGGTTTTGCGAGTAGTCCTTCCACTCAAGATTTTATGAGTTAATCTTAAATCCATGAACAGGTTTTTGTTTGCACCTTAAATAGAAGTCTATGAAGATGCTTGATAATACTCCCCCTGTCCTAAAAACCATGTCCTCTGTGTCCACAGTTTCAACTTGCTTTAGTTGATTTGGCTTGGTTCTGCATTCTCATATTCATATACTCCCTCCGTCCCATAACAAGTGATAACTTTTTTCTTTTTTGATCCATCCCATAACAAGTGAGACTACTCAAAATAGCCAACTTTTATTGATTCTTTATTCAATGGGTCCCAGTTGTCATACTAACAATAATAATCCACTTACTATTCCCTACCCCACTTTTTCTCTCCTACTTTACTTTGCATACTCACAATACCTCCTACACTATCAATATTATACTACTCTTTCTTAGTTCCCTCTCATTCAATTTTGGTCTCACTTGTTATGAGACGGAGGGAGTATATATTTATCTACAAAAAAAAGGAGAAAGAATAAGTTATCTGGTTTGGATTGTTTTTTGAGTTGAGGCTCATCGTTGCGATGACCGAAGAACCGAAAGAGATGCTGGTATAATGCACTAACTCAAGGATGTGGAGACGGAGGGACCACTAATTTCTGAACCTTAAAGAGAATCATATTTTCTGCTTGATTTCTTTGCGTTGGTATTGGGAAGCCTGCTACACAAAAAAAAATCATTTATTGATACAGCGACAACATTACCCCATTGTCGCAAATGCTCCCACCTTCGGTAGGGGTAAGGGGGGTCGGATGTACGCAGCCTTTCTCCCGTATTAAAGCACATTGAGGCTGTTTCCGGATGACACACGATGAAAATTGCGTCGAAAATTGTATGGACTGATTGCTGCTTCATAACAAAGAAGCGTACAGAGTTTAGTGAGCCATTTTGCTTTATTCTATCATATTCCCAATCCAAAAAAATAGTGAGTTTTTGGCTCCATCGGAAATGATGGAAA
This sequence comes from Adenophora triphylla var. japonica, assembly GCA_022495995.1. NCBI lineage: Eukaryota > Viridiplantae > Streptophyta > Magnoliopsida > Asterales > Campanulaceae > Adenophora > Adenophora triphylla. Next base: position 138,145 of record JAFEMH010001844.1, on the reverse strand, counting down.
TATTTATTGATATATTGTAATTGGGTGGAATAGTGTTATATACCACTACATGTTTCTGCCATCTATTCTCAACCAAACTTGAGAAATTGGATTGTAAATTGTTGATTGCTTATAAATTAATGGGTCACGGGTTGCATGTGGCTACTGGCTACATAGTATCTCTGATGCGACGTGGAAGCATAAATAGGATTTTTATTTTTTTTCATGGTTAAGCCTTTAACTTGACTAGGTGTGTTTGTGGTGAGATTTCATGTTGATATTATATCATTCACTGAGTTTGAGCTTCATCATTGGTACGTCATATGCCATTAAATGTATTTAGCATATATCACACAATTATGGAGCATGCCTTGTTAATATGGTAAATGGGATTCTAGTTTATGACTGTCCTTCAACCTCTTATTTGTGCACACAGAAAACTTGGTTTCTCTAATTATTACTCCTTTGTCCCAAAATGACTCCATTTTGAGGAAATTAAAAAGTTTACTATAAAGCAATTTTAGTATTTCCAACCCCGAGTGAGAGTCGATATTTCAGGTAAATTTTTCATTAGATAAGTTTCCCCTTTTTTGTGAAGTTATTAAGTTATTATATCCTCCCTTGACAATCATCGTATTATATATCCACACTTGCTATCATCTTGTCATATGGTGAGATCATTAAGGGCATCTATGCATGTATGCTACTAAAAGCGCTTAAAAGTCTAGTCTTAAAGTTAAGGGACGGGGAGGGAGTAGCACATATACAAAAGTACTCTAGCATCCACTTGTACCATTGCAAATGCACACTGGGGCACGATGATTGGCGAATGAGAATTTTCCAGAAGAAGACCACCGATTTGGGACAATTTTTTTTTTTCACCATTGCACTGCCCCTAAAGTTGTCTTTGACCAGCATCGATAAACCATGCTACTTGTCTTACCTTGTGTAGCTGATAACTTCTAAATCCTGCAGATGGAAGACACGGAGGAAATCATCATGGTCATGGTGGATTTCAGCGACATGGTAGAGGTACTTTCAGATGCTATGAAGAATGAGTTTTCATGCCAAATTCTTCATCTGTTTCAATATCTATTATTTATAATAATTTTGAGTATTTATGCAAACATAGATTTCCACCGGAAGCGGCATCGGGATGATGATCGCCATGATCGTCACGGGCCAGAGATTTCCAAAAGGAATTCAGACCATGAATCTCATAGAAACTCAGATCATGACTCCAGGCCGGTAATGTTCAAATCCAACACTACTTTTTTTTTTTTCGTACATGAATTTTAAAATATTGGTAGCTCAGCCTAAACTGAAAAGGTAAATGTGGGGTATCTATTGCTCTGCCATTGCAAAGCAAATGACACTTTTTAGTCAATGGTGGCATGGCGTCCATAGAGAATATTCAATATTTTCAAGCTATGCTACTTCTGCTATTTTTAAGTTTATGCACTGGGAATTATGGACTCCTTGCCCCCTGGGTGCACAGCAGGGAAAAACTGATAAACTCCAAAAGTTAAAGACATCGTCTTCGAGTCAACCAAATGATTGGCTAGAGGTTGGGCCACTTATTGTGGGTTTGGGTGCACCAACTGTCCAATCAAATGCGTGACATACTGACATGGTAGAGTCAAAGTTAAGACATTTATTTGGGAATTGAAGCATTCTTAAGAAAAATAATACCCCATCCTCGCAAAATCAATGTCTATTTTTCATCTGAGGGACATTCCGAAATTTTTTACTCTTTATAAAATTTAATGGCAAAGATGTATAAATGTTCATGATGTCCACTTTGTAAACTTTTAGTTTTGCAAGTATATAATGAAATGAGATTTTTCTTTTTGTTAAAAAAATATTTGGGATACAACTTCCTTTGTTTTTACTGGCAAATCCACATCTAACCAGTATCCCATTAATTCATCAGGAGAAGAATCCGCGTTTCCGTGAGCGAGGTGACTCTGATGATGAGGAAGATGACCGGAAGCGACGGCCTTAAGACGAAATTTTTAGCGGTCTGATATACGTGGATCCGTAACTACAAGGCTTGTATCGTTGTGGGGTGCCATGTTGTAATCTGAGTTACTGCATACATTCTTAACTGAAATTTGTCATATTGGTGGCTTGGAATTGCTGTTAGATAGATAGTTAGAAACACCTGTGGGTTCTTTGTAGAAAGTATACTTGGAAATAAAGTAAGTTGACCATTTAAACCCAGCCATACGTTTCATTTGCCTGCTAAAAGAAAAAAAAACACTTCATGCAACTTTTTTTCATCTTATACTTTCTCCGTCCCATTTGAAATTTCAAAAAAAATCACACAGTATTGTAATATTAAGGTATTGCGAGTGTGAATAATGAGATGAGAGAAAGAAAATGGGTAGAGCGGCTGAGTATTGGAAACAGGCTCAGCAATTTCAGAATCTCCCTGTCGAATGACCAGTTCTCCCCGGTCAGTAGGGGTAATCTCAAATCAGGGATTTAATAGACCTCCCAGTCAGCCGCTATAGAATCAACAATTTCATAAGTTCGGGCCTCTGTTGTTGCAAGCATAACAAGCGGATATTCTTGTTTGTTTGTCCAAAATTTCCAAGATGATAACAGAATGGTTCAATCAAATGATTTACAGTTGAATTATCTAGAAGCACCAACCAAAAACACAAGATCAAATATTCAAATATTGGAAAAGAAAATGGTCCTCTTCTTGTCCCATTCAAAAGGATTAACAATAGGGATGGGAAATGACTTCTTTGTCCCATTTAAAAAGAAAATATCCCTCTTATTCACTATCACTAATATAATATTTAGTCTATTAAATTCAACTTTGGAAAAGTTGATAGGTCAAACCTTAAAGTCTGCTGGAGACCAATTCAGACCTTATCAATTTGATATCAATTCTCAAAAAGAAAACCCTATTATTTGAGTTGATTCTAATACCAACCCTTAGGTTTTGTCAAATAGCAATTACCACCCCATAATTTTGAGTCACCAAATAAAGAAGATAAGTAAGTACCCGATAATATTTATAAGAGCTCAGGAGCAAGATATAGGTTCTAAAAATTGCTAGGCGGCGGGGCCAGACCTAGTGCCTAGGGGCCTAGGCGGGGCCGAGAATTTAGACACAACATAAATTAAGGTCAAGTATTCAACCTTGTGTCTTTTGTTTTCATTTTCAATTCTTGTAAAACGAAGTCGTTTAGAGCAACAATTTTTTTTACTTGGACTGCCTAGCCCGCTTTTTAGAACACTGAGATATAGAGCTCTAAAATTCTATTCACGTTTGTATTTTCTTAGCGAACAAGAAGAGTAAACACAAATTGGGGGCACTAAAGAACTTTTATATGCCTGTGGCAAAAGGATGAAACAATCAGTTGTTATAGGGGTATCCATATTAATTTTCCAAACCTTTGGGTTGGCATTGAGATATTGCCAAACTTCAGGGGGTTGGGAATGGGGGGTGGGTGCATTAGAAACAGCCGCCTCTTCTCTTACCTGCAGAACTAGAAAAAAATGTGAAAAAACATACATTTGAAGTAGAAAGCAGAAAGGGCATTTTCGTCCTCAAAAAACATACATTTGAAGTAGCCAGCTGGGGTATTGAACCCAAGACCTTTACGACAAAGAAACTTATACCTGCTTAAAATGTCAGTTGTGCACAAGCCCTTTGGCCAATCGTTAAGATCTTCGGTATATGTGGTCAATCCTAGAGTGGAAAATATGAGTTCTTGATACCTTTTTTAATTAGGGGATTTGGTCATAACAATATCATTTTTCTTTTTTAATTAGGGGATTTGGTCATAACAATATCATTTTTGTCACCCCTAAGTTCTTTGAGTTGATTTTAGTGATTAGTTATGATTTTTTAATCATTTGTCCAACTTAAAAAATACTAACATTTTGTCCATACAAAAACACATTTGAACTTGTCATACCCAAGTGAGAATGGAATAGTAAAACACAAGAATACAAAAATTAATTTGAAAAATATTGAAGTAATTTGGGGTAAACAATTACCAAAAGCAACCATTCAGATTTCTTTCATATTCTAATGATCAAGAAGTGACAAATTTGAAGACATTAAACATGTTTTTCCATTTTAAAGTAAAATCTGGTTTTAAGTTGATCTAATATGTCAAAAAAAAAAAAAACATATTGAAATTATTTGCAGAAATCAAGTCATAAAATCTTATTTTAAACTATACTAGTTTGGAATTTGTCATGCATATACTTGTTCTCCATGACTGATAGAGAAAAAAACAAACAGAATCAAAGTTCTACATCAAGTCAAAGTCCATGGGCATATATGTCTATAAGATGGTTGGTTCCATTTCTCTCTCTACCCTCCCCCTTCCCTCTCTCTCTCTCTCTCTCTCTCTCTCACACACACACACACACACATCCACACGCACAAGTATTTGAAACATATATGCCAAAGGCAAAATACAGAGAATCATAGAGAAGAAGAGTTCCTAACATGAAGTTTTCTTGTTCAAGTTGTTTCTGCTTTACTTCAGATAACTTTGCAGTACATGAAAATGAAAAAGGTAAATTCAAAACTTTTAGTCACAATCCTTTTGTTTTCTGTTTTTCCTATCCATCTTTGTTCTTAAAACAATCAACATAAGAAATTGCGCGTCTTTTCGAATTGAATGGCCAAAAAAGAAATCATGAACCAGATCACAAGTAATTGGGCTAAAGGTTGTATCCAGTCAAGTTTTTTTTTTTTTTTTTTTGTGTGTGTGTGTGTGTGTGCATATTTCAATAAATTACATAGACGAAATTGATATCTGGTTTGTATAACAGATAAACAACCTGCTCAGAATTTTCGCGTATTCACTTATAAGGAATTGAAATCTGCTACAAGTGGTTTTAACTCGAGCAACAAAATAGGCCAGGGAGGATTTGGCATTGTTTATAAGGTAATATTTCAACAAACCATGGACTTCTTAAATTTTTAATAATGCAACTTATGTCATTATTGCATCTATTATTGTTTTGAAGTTTCTTTTTTGGTCATACTATTAAAGGGTCAACTCAAAGATGGCATTATTGTGGCGGTAAAAGTCCTTTCTATTGAAGTTGAATCAATGAGGGGTGAAAGGGAATTTGTATCTGAGTTAGCTGCATTGTCCAATATTCAACACGAAAATCTCGTTACTCTTCGTGGATGTTGTGTTGATGGAGCAAAACGGTTTCTTGTATATGATTACATGGAAAACAACAGCCTTACACATACCTTTCTTGGTAATTTTGATACTTGTAAAAACATTCATTATTTTAAGCTAAAACTGTTTTCATCCATTGTCCTATCAAGGGTGTTTCACTTTTAACATTATACTTTTTTATTCTTTCAAAATACCACTGTAGTTTGGAAAATGTATCATTCCAAACCCAAAATTGTGGATTGAGACATGAATTAGTCACGGATTTGGAGTTGAGATGGTATATTTTTCCAAGTATTTTGTTTTTTTTTTTTTTTTTTTGAAAGAAAAAGGTATGCTGGTAAAAGCTAAAATCCTTGAAAGTACCATTGATGAAAACGGAGTTAGCCAATAAACAAGAATTCAGGCTTGTTAGAATCTAATAGAATTGGGGATTTTATGATTGTTGATTACTAGGTGGAGAGAAAAAGAGGATTAAGTTTAGTTGGAGGAGGAGGAGGGAGATAGTTCTTGGAATTGCTCGAGGACTTGCGTATCTTCATGAAGAAATCAAGCCTCATATTGTGCATAGGGATATTAAGGCCAGGAATATACTTCTTGATAAGGATTTCAATCCAAAAGTTGCGGATTTTGGTCTTTCAAGGCTATTTAGGGATGAAATGTCCCACATTAGTACCCGTGTTGCCGGGACCTTGTAAGTGAACTCACCTATGGGCTCTCTATCTTGGTTTATTCATACTTTATGCTGTCGCTAACACTTTTTTTTATTCAGAGGCTATCTTTCTCCTGAATATGCTGTGAGCGGACACTTGACAAGAAAATCAGATGTTTACAGCTTTGGAGTTTTATTATTGGAAATTGTTAGCGGACAGGCTGTTGTTGATTTCCATTCAGAACTTGGAGAGCAATTCCTAGTTGACAAGGTAAGGCCAACCTGATGCTACAAGAGCTCCTACTATCAGTGGGGTCCAAGGAAGAGCTGGACCCACATGGGATTAATGTTCAATTTTCATATCAGACATTTTCCAAAATCGTTTGTGCTCATTTAGTATCTACAGCGGCTTTAATATACTCCATCCATCCCTAAATGAATGTCCATTTTCAAGATTTTTTTTGTTACAAAATGAATGTCCTTTTTGTAAAAACTGTCCTTAAATGTTTTTTTTACCAAATATTTTCACTAGTGACTTTCTACTTGCAAAACTAAGTTTTTAGAAAGTGGATAACAAGAATAATTATGCATCTTTGCTACTTAATTGTCCAAAAGATGACCATTTTCAAAATGTCCCCTAAATGTAATTTGGACATTCGTTTAGGGACGGAGGTAGTAGTAAATGTATCACAGAAGCCATTTCTACCATATAGTATACAAAATCTGCAATCGATAACAACTCCTAAAATGTCATCCAAACAGGATCAAAATTTTCCCATTTTTTTAAATAAAAGATGTAATAAAGGAAAATGCATAACATACCTTACAAGGATCTGGCGATATATACATCATTCTTCCAGGTTTCGCTTATTCAACCAGGGGCAAAACACGTCTTTTTGTGCTAGAAAATAAAACCACAAAGAATGCACAATGAACATCAGATTGCCGTAACTAAAAACACATATTTATGTATGCAGGCATGGGAAACGTACAATGAGAATAACCTTTTGCAGCTCGTGGACCCTGTATTGAAAGGAGAGTTTTCAAGTGAAGAAGCAGTCCGTTTCTTGAAGGTTGGCCTTCTATGTGTGCAAGAGACCACCAAGCAGCGGCCAGGAATGTCTTTAGTTATAAATATGTTAAGAAATGAAATAGATATAGAAGATATGAAGATATCGCAACCAGGATTCGTGGCTGATCTTAATGATGTTAAAGTAAATCAAAAACCGTCTTCTCAAAGCTTTTCAGTTTAGGAAGATGATGATCTGAAATACCCTTTTCTTTGATAGCTTTAGGATCCTTACATTCACCATTTGTGTGTGAAATCAGCCAGCAAAATTTTGTCTGTGATAAATTAATTGTGTTTATATATGTAAATACAACCTGGTGTTACCATAGACAATGCTGTCAAATGATGTACAGATGGAGTACTTCCTGGTACAACCCCCCACCCCACAACAAGAAGTGTGTGTGTGTGTGAGAGAGAGAGAGAGATGCAGATGAACAAGGCTATTGCATGCATGGCCCCTAGTATGCCACCCAGAGAGGCCGTCAATTTATTGATGGACGCTGCAGATGGCATACAGGGAGCCAGGCACACAATTGTTTATCATATGCATAAATATACATACCTTATAAATCTATAAACTTGCTTACATGGATTTCTCATTTGTGAAATGCACCAAAGATCTTCAGACTTACCTGCACTGAGGAAGAACCACAGCCTTGTTTATTTCAGGGACATCAACCAAATAGTCTATATCATAGCACAAGAAGGATCAAGGGCAGCATTTATAGAGAGAGGAGCTCCAGGTTTTCAAAAACAACTATCCAAACCACTTTCTTTTTTTCGCAATTTACGCTCGAAAACAAACAACCGACTTTTGAGTTGGCTATTCGGTATAAAGCGAAAACGGAAAAAAGAAACTAGTTGCTTGAATAAACCATCTTCTTTCCCTTCATCCTTTTCTCGTTTTCTAAACTTGTGGGAGGTGGACATGGAAATCACCCGAATTCCACCCACAGACACACACTCAAAGAGAGAGAAAAGCAAGGTTCTTTTTCCCTCTTCTGTAACTAACTTGTCTACAAGTGCTTGGAGGAAGACGGATGGCCTGCCTTCCCATCTGCATACACTTGTTCTTTCGCAGTTATAACTTCTTGTACGCATTTCCCTATTTCCCGTGCTTTTAAAGTATTGCATCACAAAAAAGCACATCAAGAAAGAGAAGAAATGTAATGTCATTTGAAATTGTTTTCTTCTAACCTCAAAACAGTTTCAGCTTCTTGGAAAATTTGATCTTTGAATGAAAAATTTCAGAGGAGCTCAATTAGTGAAGATAGATGGCTACAAGAATTTTGTGCTCATTACTAGCAAATTATATATATATATATATATATATATATATATATATATATATATATATATATATATATATATATATATATATATATATATATATATTGACATAATTTTATGAGAATTACAATGATTTCTTTTCTGAACCAGGTAATCACATTATTCAAATTTAGAAATATATCCAAGCATTGACTTTCATATCTTGCGAGATACACCAAATCGTCACAGTACAAAATAAGATTACATCTCTATTATCTAAGTAGTCTCCCCCGGAAAAAATAATTGTATTTATGAAATGCAGACCCTCTCTTCTTTCCAAGCTTCCATTTGAAAGTGGCAATTTAGTATCCACACACAGACACAAAAAATGTAAGAGGATTTAAATAGTTCCTATAGTTCATTCTACTCACATAAAGGTCTAGTATGGCCACTCTCTTTCTTCCTAACCAAATGTAGACAACAATACTATTTTGTTCATTTCATTTCAGAACAGGCACATTAATTTGTTTATTCATAGGACAACATTATTAGAAACACCACATTTGTTAACATTGAGGCTCTCTCCACTACACACAGTTAGGATGAATCTCGTGGATTTACAATGTCTAGTACGCCAATCAAATGTAGAAGAGCATTGGTAGGACCAAGCATGAAATCAACTGGGTACATGAACACAAGATGGGGGGAAAGAGATGGTGTGGTTGTGGTGGGGGGCGTTAGGGACAGAGTAGCATATTGAGTTCATATACTCCCTCCGTCCCACTACAGACTAAACACTTTCCTCCACTACAAACTACACACTTCCTAAAATGGAAATGTTTGATTACTTTTATATTAATGGGACCCACATGTCATACTCACAACAACAATTCAATTATTATTTCCTATCCCACTTTCTCTCTCCTACCTCACTTTTCATACTCACAACACCTAATCCACTAACACTTTCCTTAATTCCCATGCAAATAGTAAGTGTGTAACTTGTAATGGGACGGAGGGAGTATATGGTAAGAAATCAGCTTAAAATAGGAAAAAAAAATCAGGTTGTGGTAAATACTCAATTGTACTTCCTCGTCCCAAAATGAATGTCCGTTTTGAGGATGGAGCAGTAGACAATCTTGGAGGATTGAATACTATTATGGAGTTGCCATTGCAAGAATATAAGGATACATCTTTGTGGTTTTGTGCAAAAATTTGTAGAAGACTGAGATAAAATAATAAAATACTATTATTGTGTTAGCCAGATTATATGCTTCATTTTCAGTCACATATGGCTCTATAAGTTACTCCTAGCACAAGTCAAGTACATGTTTTATCAGTAGCAGTTCAATATAGTACCACGCAGAAACATGAATTACTAATAGAATGAAGGGGTTAATATAAGTAAATATACATATGGAGTAATCATCTCACGCCAACATAACTATGATCAGGTTTAAGCTTCTCTGTAATGAATACGTATTAGTAGCGTCCACGGAGCACGTAAGGAATCATACGCAGAGAAAACAATAGGCAAAACATTTGATAGAGTATTAATGAATGAATGTATATGACATACCTTCCCTGAAGATCATCAATCACCCCAACTATATTACGTTCAAATTGAAGCTTTTCTATCAATAAGGAATCACCATTAGTAAAATCAAAGGAGAAATTATAGAAACAAAGCATCAAAAAAATGAGAAAGCAATAGCTAACATAGATAAGCTAATACGGAATGAATAAAGATCGCATACCTTTACACCAATCCCCTTAACGGTATTCTTGTGATGCCACTTGCGCACCTTAATTTGATAAATAAGTACTTCTACCAGAAGCACAAGCACAAGCACATGAGTGTGCAAACCCCCCCCCCCCACACACACACACATCTCCCGAACCCAAATTTATGCATAGACAGAGACAAGTAAGATCTTTTCGTTCTTTTCTGGAGATAAAGCTTTAATAACCAAAGGGGGGGGGGTCATCTTAGTGGCAATGTCAATGAAAAACACAATCATCTCTTGAATAGAATGTTCCATTCAAACCACTTTGCAAGTTTACAGCTATCCAATGATTACAGAAGAACACACGATTATTGTATTGACTAAAAAAATAACACTTGTCAGCCAACACAATTGTGATCGCCTTCACTCTGAGATTGAAAAAAAATCCTTTTTAAAGAGTACAGTGGTGAGTGATGAAAGAAAAAGCTCATGACAAATTTACAGTTGCAGGAGATAGTACTCACCAAAAAAACATCTATTTTTTGAACACTATAATGTGAACCCGTCCTTCACCAGTTGCTCTAGTGACACAGCTAATTCCGACATAGTAGGGCGCTCATTAGGATTTTCACTCACAGCTAGCTCTGCTACATCAGCAAGTTTAAGCAGCGGTTCCACATTTCTTGGAAGATCCACATATCTGTCAATTACAGCAGCTGCTTTGCCTTGTCTAATGATGGGAACTGCCCAATCAACAATGCTAGGAGTTGGAGAGTCTCTGTCATTAGCTTTCCTCCCACTGAGAATTTCAAGCAGCACAATCCCAAAGTCGTAAATATCCGTCCACACATCTCTATTAGTGTCTGGCTCGTACGAAGAAAGCAGCCCGAAATCGGAAATCCGGGCCCCCCAATCAGCATCCAAGAGAATATTCGAGCTACTAACATTCTGGTGGATAATTGGAGGTGAAAATTCCTTGTGAAGGTACTCTAGCCCTTTAGCAGCTTGAAATGCAATTTTCAGCCTGAGACTCCAATTGAGTGGGGAAAGGCCTCCGTGGAGATGGTCATGCAGTGTTCCATGTGGCATGAGCTCGTAAACAAGCAGTCTTTCTCCCATTTCCGAACAGTAACCCAATAAATTAACTATATTACTGTGACGGACACTGCAAAGGAGCTCGAGTTCCATCTCAAATTCCCGGCTGTTTGTGTGGATTATAGTAGCTGCATTTGCCCTCTTTACTGCCACTTGTCTCCCATCGGAAAGCACAGCTTTGTAAACAAAACCATAGCTTCCCCTGCCTAGTTCATTGAATTCCTTGAACCCATTAGTTGCATCTTTTAGTTCCGAGAGTCGAAAAACTTGAGCAAGGCCAGGACATGGAGCCGAACACGCAGGAGAGTGCGTGTCAGTGATCCCATCAGCTTCCTTCTCGAGCTTGCCTATGCAGAAACCAAACTGTTTTCTTTTCCCATCTTTGTCCGTTCCACCAACCAAACGGGGTAAAAGGCACCAACCAAGAAGTATTAATATGATACCTGAAGCACAGGAGACTACTATGAGCATTAATCTATAAAAATGATTTTGATGATTATGGTGCATTTCATTAGGAAGCTTGCAGACATCGGAACACGAGCTATTCTGACAAAGAGAGCAGGATGTGCATACTCGATCAGCATTCTCTCTACATGGGCTCGAAAGGAAGAATCCTTCAGAACAATTCGACCCACAGGGGAAACAAATCTGCAAATCTTTCCGAACACATAAACTAGTTAAATGTGGCTCATGGAGAAAGCTTGCATTGAAAGCAAACTCATCTGCACCACATGATCCAGGAGTGCACAATCCTGGACTACATAGCTGCAATGGAGGATCATAATCAGATGGTGATGAGACATTTGCAAACCAGCAATCCAGTACCAAATCATCTTCCCTAATACCACACATGATAAAATCTGATGAAGCTATTGCAAAAAATCCAGAACCAGAAACCTTTGGAATGGAAGAAGAATTAAAGCTCCCCCAGCATTGAATCCCATGATTGTCTCTTCGAATCCCACAAAAATGTCGAAGACCTGCTGCCAAAGACACAAACTCAACACCAACAGAAGGATTCAATAACGAATCGGTATTGCCCCAACACTTGATCTCCCCAGTTTCTTCTAAAACCCCACAAACAGTATCCACTCCTGAAGCTAGACTAATAAAATGTTCAGATGCATTTAAACGGCCTAAATACGGTACATTTGGCCCCCAACATTTGATCCCACCTTCTCTAACACTACCACAACTAAACCCTTCACCAGACACAACTTCTTGAAACACTAGGTTATTGATTTCTTGATTATAAAACCGAGTACTCTGCTGTGACCTCAAACTACTGCTATTAGAATCTTGAACAATGTCCCAACAATCGACGCTTCCCAAATTGTTATTAGAAAAGTAAGATCCTCTAACAGCACAAACATGATCTTTACCTGCAGATATTTGCATATACGAAGCACTTTGAAAGATCTGAGGTACAAGATCAGAACTCGTACCAATATCAACTGAATCCCAACAGTAGGCCTGAGAAGTGTTTGATAAAATGCCACAAAGAAATCCACCACCGCCAGAGAGCAATGCCATGGGAGGTACATTAGTTGAATAAACAGCTGCGTTTGATGACAAAGAGCTACTGTTCTTTCCCCAACAGATAACCTCCTGTTTGCCGCTAGCATCAATGGCACAAAAGAAGCCATTTTCACCAAACGCAGCAGAAATGGGGCCCATGGATCCGAACCCAGATGCTAATTTGACAAAAATGGAAAGAATAAGAAATGGGTATGAGAAAAAATGTGGTAAATTGAGATACCCAGAAAGGGTTCTGGGGAATTTTGTCATTGTTAAAGAGATTGTTGGGAATTGATGGGGTTTAGGAAGTACAGACAGAGACAGAGCACATTCATGGAGTGAGGGAATCGCTGGCTGGGATTGGAAAGATTATTGCTAATGGCGTAGCTGTTGTCATGGAGATGGACAGGAGAAGTGAACGTGGGGGTTGCCATTTTTACGGTGGCAGTAAACCGAGTAATTGACCGTTTGAATTGAAATGTAGTTTGCTGTAGGAACCACAGTAAAACTTCTATAAATTAATAACCTTGGAACTATAAAATTTTATTAATTTAGAGAAATGTTAATATATCAATAAATTAATATTTTATTAATTAAAAGAGAGAATTTTTAAATTCAGCAAATTTAGTGTATATATATTAAAAATAAATAAATTTATATATAATTCATTAATTATTATGCATTCATGGATGCATGTACTATTCATTGAAATTATTTCAATACATGTATACAAAAATTCATTGAACGTTAACAAATTGGTGGACTATCCAGGTGAAAATGATGAATGTTTAATGGTTCAAAGTTTAGAGGAAATTGTTGGTGATATTATTGAAGAACCTACTAATGATGATGCTGAATATGATTCAATACCATTGGAACGGGTCACGAGAAAGGAGGCTTTGAACGCGACAACAACTTTTCATAATTTTTTGTTGCAGCTAGAGAACTCAACTCCGAAACTCTTGGGTGCAATTAAAAAAGTTAGAGATGAGATTCAATTAGATTTAAATTTTAAGAAAAATCAAGCAACAATAGATTCATATTTTAGCAAATTACCATAATATTTATATTGTAATTTTTATGAATTATTAATTTAGAGTTTAATTGGGACCTAATATCTATAAAAGGATTTTTCGAAAAATTATTATTATATTATCTTATCGAATCTGATGATTTTTTACAAAGGCTTAAGTCGGGATCGAAAATTTTTATTATTTTAGAGAGGTTATTAATTTATAGAGTATTAATTTATAGAGATTTTATTGTAGTTACGAATGAATGATTGTTAACTCTCTTGTGTGTGTGAAAAGGGGGATTGAGGTCAACGACCTATTCTTGTTAAGGTCCATGTGCTCATGTTTGTGAAACCCCCTATATTTTTGTAAAATGACACTTATTATCCATGAGTTGTTAACTTGTGACATAAAGACCTTTCTTCTACTCCCATCTTCTTCTTTTAACATTGGGAATCATTGTGTGAAGATATGTAAAAAAAAAAAAATAAATAGTAAGGCAAAAGTAAAAAGAAAGAAAGGAAAACGAAGACCTAGGGTGGTCGGAACTTTAAATCATCGTAGTATGTTATCGTTATTATGAAACTATCTCCAATGGCTGATTTGCATCTCTCACATACTCTCTCACCGTGACGCACGTGACACATAACTATAAAAGTACATCTACACATGTCAAATATGAAATAGATGCATAATCATAAATTAGGGAATTTTATTATGCAATTAGTTATTCTAGTTAAAGTATTTGACCATATTACCTCTTCTCATTTCACAAGATTTTGTCTCATTCTTAGGCTTAACTTTCATTCACAATGAGAGTATATAAATGTGCACTTAAATAAGTTAGAGACAAATTTGACACATTGACTATAAGTTAGGGGAATTTAAGCAATTCATCCTATAAAATTCATCAAAATTTAAGGGAGTTTGATTTAAAAAAAAAAAAAAAAAAAAAAAGATATTAGGGGGTACTATATCATCTAATAAAAAGTCAAAGGCCTTAGAAGTAGAAACATTAAACAACCCATAGTCTCGACAAATATTCAAATAAAAAAATATGCAAGTATTGACAAAGTACATTCATAGCAATTGGCTGTCCTTTTCTTAGCCCATATAGTTTCTAGTGTTTCATCTTTCTATTTCTGGTATTAATTTGGGGAGAGACGGTTATTATGATTAATTTGATAATAAAAAGATATTTATTGCCAGTTTCTTTCGGATATAAATTTAGCTCATTCAGGAGAGACGAAATTGCATTTTTCATAACATATGTACTTACTTAGATAGATACTAAAAGCTATATAACACAGCTATATAACACGTGATTCTTGACTCGATATTAATTAAGAAAAAATCCAATAGTGAAATGAAATCCACATGAAAAATTTATTGGACTCCTATGAATATACACTATACTATATGCTCGTTGAATCGATAATGGTATAAAATATGTTTTACAAAATGGTAAAAAAAAAAATAATTGAACCCATGAATATTAATATGCCCTCATTATTTTGAAGTCAATAGTCAACTTGAGACCCACTATCAGAACATATATTCATTTCGTTTCATTTGAAAATTTACAAATTTTTACTTTGAGTGTTTCATTTAAAAAGACACATACTCAAAATAAAACTTTTAATATTTCTTTATTTCTAAGATTCGCTTGTTATATTCGCAATAATTGCTCACTTACTATTTTATGTCTTACTTTTTCTCTTACTTATTCTTTTTACTAATAATACTTACTTTATTATACATTATTTTTAATTTTTGTATAATACTAATTTTGTGCTTTGTTTTTTTTTAAATAAAATCGTACTTTTTCAAATGAAAAGTAGAGATTAGGGTTTTTGCGTTCCTTTTTCTTTGTTTTGTGTAGCTGTGCTTTGAACAACGGCCCCAAAATTCCGAAATGGAACGTGGTTGCTTAGTCACCCTGTGGTCCCTGTCTGTCCTCTCAATTTTCTCTCTGTGTGTGCTAGTAATTTTAGTGGTTACTCCATCCGCCCTTCTCATAATAATAACTAGTGAACTAACCTAACGGGCGTTGGCCTAGTGGTACAATGGTGATTTCTCGAAGGGGAGGTCGCCGGTTCGAGTCTCTCCAAGGGAATTTTTGGGACTTAATTTCCTATCTTGGTTTCAGGATCCTTAGGAGCCTCCCGGGGCACATCCGTGCAGTTAAGGAAGCGGCATTGCTGGGCTTGTCACATCCGTGCAGTTAAGGAAGCGGCATTGCTGGGCTTGTATCCTCAGTGTGGGAAATTCAAATCTTGGCAGGTGCAAAGCTGGAGCAGCCATTTGGTGTTGTAAGAGTGATGTAAATACCTCTTTGGCAGGAGCAGCTGGAGCAGCTATTTGGTGATGTAAGAGTGATGTAAATGCCTTGTAGGAGGGCTCCTTAGAGCTCAAGTATAAGTCTTTGCCCCTTGCATGTATAGAGTACATCAGCGATTTATCTCATGACATCTGTGGGGCCGATACCTGATGGTCCAGAATTAGTCCAACGAAGCTGGGAACCTGGGTATCAAAAAAAAAAAAAACTAGTGAACTAGTGGGTTGGGCCGTTCAAAAAATTCATAGCATTGGACTTGGAACAATATAATCGGATCACACACAAGTAAAAATCGAATCAAACTAATAGTATTGGTATATTTCTGATTTCAAATTTTAATGAAATCGATTGGTACTAGTTTTGAAAAAAACATACACGGTTCTATACCGTAACCGTATTGATTATCTATAATTAATACTCCCTCCGTCCCTGTCGAAAAGGCACAAATTTCCTTTTTGGGTGTCCCATTTAAAAAGGCACAGTCCCAAAAAGGAAAGTTTTTATTACTATTCCACCCACTCATTCTTTCTCCTACTTTACTTTTACACTCACAACATTCTCTCTCCTAACTATTCCTCCCACTCATTCTCTCTCCTATTTAATTTTTCATACTCACAACATTTAAACTTTTTCTCTTTCCTACATCACTTTCCTTAATTTGCGTGCGAGGTTGATTTTGTGCCTTTTGAACTGGGACGGAGGGAGTATATATATATACTCCCTCCGTCCCGAAACAATCTTCACACTTTCCCTTTTGGGCGTCCCAAAACTTACTTCACACATTTAAAACTTACCTAAAATGGAAAGGAATCTTTACTATTCCCTCCACTCATTCTCTCTCCTACATTATTTTAATACTCACAACACCATTATAATTTACTATTCTCTCCACTCATTCTCTCTCCTATTTTATTTTCACACTCACAACACTTTCAATATAATACTCCCTCCTTAAAACCAGTGCAAACAGTGTTTGTGAACATTGTTTCGGGACGGAGGAGTATATATATATATATATATATATATATATATATATATATATATATATATATATATATATATATATATATATATATATCTCAATATTTCTTTTATTGCGCCGTTTCAATCTAGTAATCTCTCTCAAGTTCTCAACGTTGTTCTACTATGCTCTTCTCTTTTCTCTATTAGAAATCAATTTGATTCTTTAAGGCTAAATTGCGCCCTGAGTTCGACGCACCAGTTACACCACGACACCATCATCTATCTTTTATCGACAGCGCAGATAAAGCAGAAGAGAATCTATGTCTATCTCAATTTTTTGCGTTCAAAATTGCAGAACATTCGAACTCTGTTTTTTGGTGTTCCTACATTGATTTATATTTCTTTTTATTTGTTTGTTTGTTTTGTGTTTATGAAGCAAACAATTGTGTTGCAAAGTTGAAAGGTAAACAATTAATATTTAATGGTGTCTATTTTGTGGTTTGAATATTAAATATTTGTGACAATTTTTTTATTTAACTAGTGATAATATTCAATTAAATATTTATTATCGTAAAAAATTATAGCATATTGTAATATATATAACCGACGGAATCAGACCTGAACCGGACCATTAGAACCGTACCAATGAGACTGGTCCTATAATGTAATTGTCTGATCCTGGTCCTAATATTTTACAAAACCGAAGTGTTGGTATGGTCCTGATTTTCTAAAATTTCGACAAAAATCGGAACAATCCAGACCGTGAACACCCATACTAGTGGGTAGCCCGTGCTCCGTGCGAAAAATTACTTTGCCATTTTTTTATATTTTACTTATTATATATATTTATTTGATAAAGTTGCATATCATTTTTTGACTGATTTAAATCTATTTTATATCAATCAATATTTACATTTATAAATTCAGGAGATTTTTTTTATTTTAACTTTTGTTGTATATAGTTTGTACTTATTATGACAATTGAAATTTGAATAATAACAATGAATCATTATTGTTATTTGTTAACTTCTATTTTCATATGATTGAATTAATAATATTAGATATCTTTGATAATTAATAATTTTATACTACATACATACACATATTTGATTAGTAAATATAATTAGCAGAAACCATTATTTACGTCTAATGTATTAGTAAAATAATATTTTTATTTTGTTTAAAAAAATGTTGTTTCTAGTTATGGTTAACTAATATAGTAATCACCATCTTAAATAGAAAGTTATAAGAGGATATTGATTTAATATAGTAAATTTAACATCTAATATTTATCAAATATGGAGTATATTAATTATTAAATTAAACATTAACAGTTAGGGCATGTTTGATAATCAAATTAAGATCTTAATTAGGAGAAAATTAAGAAATTTTAGAATTAAGATTGTTTGATAAGGAAAAATAAAATCACTTAAAATATTAAGAAACTCTTAAAAATCGATCTGATTTTTAAGCGGGGGAGGGGAGTCTTAACGCTTATCTATTAACACACTAAGGGGGAAGGGTTTTATAACTTTTCCAAATATGACCAAATCACCCCTCCTTCACTTATAAACAAGCCGCTTCTTTGCTTTGTTCTGTGCCATATCTCTTCTTTACTCTTGCGGTCTCGCGCCATATCAATCCTCCAACGATTCATCAATCATCATTTTCAAGGTTAAGGTATGTCACCGCTTCTCTGATCATTCCTCCTCTTCTCTTTAGATTTGTTGATGTTTAGTTGTTGATTGATTTGATGAGATTTGGAGTATAATAATAAAGTGGTTGTTGTGTTTTTTTCTTGATCTGATTTTCAAATCCTTTTGAGTGGAGAAGGGTCGATTTGGGAATTTAAGTATAATGAATTTAATTTTGTTTGTGATATGTTGATTTGTGGTTATGATTTGTGAATTAGGCTTGTATGAGGGAAATTCTGTTCTCCAGGTTTAGAATGTTATTTTGGGTTTCACCATTACTGTATGAGTGATGTTTTGGCTCTTTAGATAATATGTAGGCCCTGATGTTATTGATGGAGGTGTTTCCTTGATTGGTGTCAGGAACTTGAGGCTCATAAGAGAAAGCTTCTGCATCAATAGAAATATATAAGGCTTAAAATCCTCTATAACTGTTTGAACTTTGCTTCTGTTCGTCGACCACAAATTATACATCACTAAATGTCCAAGAGAGCACAAAGATCATAAGGATTGCAACTGTGTATCATCAAAAGATTCTGCAGAAAGCTAGAGTCTGACATCAATAAAAAATCTAAGCAAGCCAGGTTATGATCATTTTAATCGTTTCCTAAGTCCCAAACTCCTAATTGAAGAGGTACAAACCCTGTTTTATTTGTCCCAACTGCAGAGGTACAGTTCCCAACTGCGGATTAATATTTTTAAAACATAAAACTTTGAACATGATGAATTTAGAGATGAAAAGTTAGTGAAAAAAAACCTATAGAAAGACAGTAAGATAAAAATCTGCAGACATGTTATCTTATTAACAATGAATGTGTGCTTGACTGTGTGGGCTTTGTTTTTTAATCCTTTAAACTTAAGTTGTCTCTAGTGAGTTCCTGTTTTGTTTTGTTATATTACACTTCTATTATGCAATTTTCATTTCTTTAGCGCATATTCTTATGTACGTATTATTTTGATTTACAACATGGCTATTGAAAAGCGAAAGAAAGCAATAAAGATTATTGCTTTAATATTAATTGCTAAAATAATACTTAAAAAGCGAATTGAACGCAAGCCAGATACTGATTCAATGCTCACCGGGTCTGCATATCTACAAGAAATTCTTAATGGGAATGATGCACATTGTGATGAAACACTGAGAATGAGCAAAAGAGCATTTTTAGAATTATGTGCATATTTTCGAAATAGAGGTTGGTTGAAAAATAGTCGTTACATATCTTTGGAAGAAAAGATGACAATGTTTCTTATAACAATAAGTCACAACCTTCGAAATCGCATTGTTAAACGAAGATTTAATCATTCGACACATACAATACATACATACTTTCATGAAGTTTTAATAGCAATGCTGAAGTTTTCGAAAGAGATGATCGTTCCAAACACAAATGATCCAGACTTGTCTCAAAGTGAATCCTATCAACATCTAAGAGAATTTTTTCCGATAATTGTTAAATGCTAGATTTATAATGTAGTTTTAGGTATTTTATTTGTACAATTATTTAATAAATTTTCTAATGCATTTAGGGTGTTGTGGGTGCACTCGATGGAACTCTAATCAGTGTTGTTGTACCATCAGATGAACAAGTGCCATACAGAGGACGAGGGAAGGGAGAATGTTATCAAAATGTACTGGTCATTTGTGATTTTGATATGATTTTCACTTATATTTTAGCTGGTTGGGAAGGAGTGGCACATGATTCAAGGGTGCTTTCAGATACTATCAATGATCCCATAAATAATTTTCCACTTCCTTCGCAAGGTAAAATAAATTTGCTATATTAACAAGTTGGTTATGAAATTATATTTTATTACCTAGATACTTATAAGATTAGCTTTTGCAGATGAATATTACTTGTGTGATGCAGCTTATATGCATACTCGTTGGTTTATGACTCCTTACCGAAACATACGATACTGGTTATCTGATTTTTGACGTGGTGGGGTTGCTAGAACAAGAGAAGAGTTGTTCAATCAGTCACATGCCAAACTAATAAATGTGATTGAACGTTCTTTTGGAGTATTAAAAACACGTTTTCGCTTGCGCTGCTATTCATAATTTCATTCGAAGATCTAAAGCACCTGATTCATTTTTTGAAGAATTTAATGATGCGAATACTCCAATTGAGAATGACCAACAAAATGATAACAATGTAGCAAATGCGGGAGGGGTTAGATCCAGAGTAGCTAATCAAAATTTTATGCTTAACCTGTGAGAACAAATTGCAACACAATTGTTCAACTTTGAAATTTGAATTAGTTATTTTTTGTAATTTAATATTTTTATATATTATTTATGTTATGTTATGATCATTGAGATGATTTAATAAAGTTTCATAAGGTAGATTTGGAAATTTGTTTAATTTCAGATATATGTGGATTGTCGTTATCAAACACAATAATCAATTTCATCACTTAATTTTAAGATTAGCACAAATAAATTTTCAGCTCTTAAAATTCAGCAACTTAATGGTTTCAGCTCTACTTCTTCAGATATAAGTTTTCAGAGCTTAATTTTCAGTTTTACCAAACAGGCCCTTACCATATATATAGTAACTATTATTAGTAACTAATATTGAAATATTATCTAAGATATTCTAATATATAAAAAATTAATGTTTCTAATTATATTTTACTATAATGATATCTATTTCTTAAATAGAATTGTTATATTTAACTAATAATATTAGCTTATATTAAATTAAATGATAATTGTTACACTATATAATTACTATTATAATTAACTAATACTATTAATAATAATAGTTAACATATATAGTCACTGTTATAATTAACTAATAATAGTAATAGTAATAGTTAATTTATATAGTAACTATTATAATTAACTAATAACAGTAATAGTGATAGTTAACCTATATATTAGTTATTGTGATTAACTAATACTATTAATATTAATATTAATGTTAACATATATATAGTAACTATTATGATTAACTAATACTATTAATAGTAATGTTAACATATATAGTTAATTACTATTATGATTATCTAATATTATTAATAGTAATGTTAACGTATATAGTAACTATTATTATTAACTAATACTATTAATAGTAATCTATAATATAAAACAAAGAGGTGTTTTGAACAGTAGTATGAATAGTTCATCTCGCCGAAATTCCCATTTTACCCTCACTATTTTGTCCCTTTCCCATTTTGCCCTTAAATTTTTATTTTTTTTTAAATTTGTCCCTTTCCCATTTTGTCCTTAAAAAAAAATTAAATTAAAAAAAAAAAAATCGTGTCCTTGAACACGGGCATGTACTAGTAATTAATATATATAGTAACTATTATAGTTAACTACTGCAATTAATAGTTATAATTAACTTATATAATAACTATTATAGTTAATTAATATTATTAATAGATTTTGTGATATTAATGAGGTGGCTTCTGCTTCATTAAAATTCTGTTAAGCCATGTCCACATGGTAAATTCATATTCCCCTCACCAATTTTAATATATATATATATATATATATATATATATATATATATATATATATATATATGTATATATAATTTTTATTTTATTTTATTTTTAGGTATTTAGGTATTCTATTGATTTGATAAGTTACATTCCCTAAAATAATTTTTTTATATCTCTCTCATCTATCTATATATAATAATAAGATTGTGGTAAATCTTTGGCCATTGAGGGGTATTTTGGACATTTCACACGGTGGCAAAGTGGCAATTAAAAAAGCAAAAATTCAACGTGGCGAAATGTGATTAGCTGGTTTTTTTTTTTTTTAAAAAACCAATTTGGACATGTGTCGGTTGATTATGGAGGGGCATTTCGGACATTGTATTCGCGCGTGTGACACACGCGCCCGACAAGGGCACGTTACTGAAGTTTATTCTTTTTTTTTTTTTTTTTTTTTTAAATTTCGCCACGTGGCGCCCTTTTATTGGCCGGCTGGATTTCAAATTTTTTTAAAAAAATCCTATTTCTTTGACCTCAATTATTTTATAATAAATTAATTTTTTTAAAAAAAAAATTACACCAAAATTCATAATTTTTTTTCCTCTTTAAATAGAGACTTTTTTCATTTGATTTGGACACAGAAAAAAAAACCCTATTTTTTAAATATAATTTTGTTAATTATCCTTTGTTAATTTTCCTATCTCATTTTTTAATATATTTTTAGTTACAAGTAAGTAAGTGTGAAATATTTTATTTAATTAGAAATGATAATAATATTAATAATTTTACTAATCTTGAAAATAAAGAATATAAAATTAAATAAAAATGGTGGGGTATAGGATGATTAGTTGGATGGGGTAATATAGAATTTTTTCCCAAATAATCCCGTTTTACTTTTTTATTTACGAAAATGACTTACTGTTCAAACTATTTCCCAAAGTGTCCTCTTTTTTGAAACTCGCTACACCGTGTAGCGAGTTTGACTAGGGTTGGTCAAAACTCGCTACACCGTGTAGCGAGTTTAGGGTGATTAATTACGGCCGTTGGGAAAATTAATTAGGTCATTTAATTAAACTAAACTCGCTACACCGTGTAGCGAGTTTTGACCAGAAGTCAAACTCGCTACACCGTGTAGCGAGTTCTATTTAAACCCTTACACTTCAGTTCACGCATTCAAAGAAAGAAAACAAAAAAAAACTTAAACCATTCTCCATTCATACCTCCATAGCCGAGTGAAGAAGAAGAAGAAGAATAGTTCGAGCCTTGATCGAGCCAAGCCAAGGATTTTGCCAAGAAATTCAACCTTTTTCTTAATTGTAAGTTTAAATTTGTATATTAAGTTGAATTTTAGTTTTGATTTTATTATTCATTTACTTATAATTTATGATTTTTTTTTTAATTCCGAATTTCTATATTGCCGAGAAGAAGAACATTGCAATTTAGGATTTTTTTGGTTGATTTGTTGTTGAAATATTGTTATTCCCATATTTATGTGACTAATTTTTATTTAAGTCCGAATTTTTTTATTATTTTGGTTGATTTGTTGTTGAAATATTTTTATTCCGAATTTATGATTTTTTTTTAATTCCGAATTTTTGACTAATTTTTATTTAATTCTGAATTTTTATTTAGTTTTTTTGGTTGATTTGTTGTTGAAATATTATTATTCCGAATTTATGTGACAAATTTCTATATGCCAAGAATTATTTTTTATTTTTTTTATGATTTTTTTGGTTGATTTGTTGTTGAAATAGTGTTATTCCCATTTATGTGACTAATTTTTTTGATTTTTTTTATGACATTGCAATTTAGGATTTTATTTTTGGTTGAACTATTGTTAAATATATAGATGTAAATATTATTTCTGATGAATTAATTGTGCCCTATTTATATGAACTGTCTATTTATTTTTTATGACATTGCAATTTAGGATTTTATTTTTGGTTGAACTATTGCTAAATATATAGATGTAAATATTATTTCTGATGAATTAATCGAGGATAGATTAGACCGATTGTTATTCCCATTTATATGAACTGTCTATTTATTTTTTATCAAAAAAAAATAATAATAGCAAATTTAAAGTAAATTGGGTCATTCATTTTAGAAAATTTTAGAAGGGAGTATATAGCAAATTTGCTCATAATAGAAATAAATAGCAAATTTGAAAAGATTTTTGAATATTTTTTTGGGACGGAGGGAGTACAAAGTTTAACTTGTGTGAGATTATAGGAAATTTGATTACCGAGATAGGAACGTGAGCTTGTCCGAACAAGGTCCAAGTGGATTGTGCCCTAATGACTCTTATAAGTTATAGGTAATCAGAACGGAATCCTTAATTCGTGAAAGTGGTACATAATGTGAGGCATGACGTCGAAGGAATTAATTAGGCGTCATATATACCATATTGTAAACCCTAAACCCTAATATCTCGGCACGAAACCCTAAATCCTTAAAATATGATTTAGTGATAGAAAAATAGAATAGGAATTAATATACATATAACAACATCCTAAATCTCATATACTTATATTCCAAACCCTAAACCCTTAAAATATGATTTATTGTTCAAACATTTTATAAAAAAAAAAAAAACTTCATCCTATTTTTCAAAACCGCATGAGGATTACTCTTGAAGTATTACTTAGTATATAGGCTGGAAACCAAGAACTTCCCCACAGGCACTTCTTGGAAGTGTGGGATAACTTTGGATTACAATGCCACGTACTAGTAATTACAATTTTTGTATTCTTTTATTTATTTTCTTGCCTTATAGAACAATAACCAACCTTGATATTGAAATAAATAGATGGAAGCGTTCATTGATCCCGGGCCTATCGATACATCTGTCCTGACCCGCCATGCAGACCATAGGGCTAGGTATATTTGGTCCGGGTGGCCGGTTGCTAGTCCCCTCGTTTTTCGTCATGGTGCCACCTTGCCGCCTGTATTAGCTCCTGTCATATTATTGAGACTGGCAGAGTGTGGATTTAGTGGAGTGCACTACATAGGCCGGATCTGCATACGATTTTGCATTGCTGGAGGCCTTGATCGAGAGATGGCGTCCGGAGACCCATACGTTCCATCTCCCGGTTGGTGAGATGACTATCACCCTACAGGATATCGGCATGATTTGCGGGTTGCCGATTGATGGGGATGCTGTTACTGATGATGGGTTTCCAGTACATATAGACTGGCGGGCTGAGTGCCATGAGTATTTAGGGTTTGTCCCTGGTGACGGAGATATAGATGGGAGCAGTCTGAAGCTCCGGTGGATTACCGTACGTTTCCCACGCTTTGGTGACCTGGAGGATGATGCTGATCCAGAGATTGTGGATCGATACGTACGGGCTTATATCTTGCTTGCCTTGGGTTCTACGATCATGCCTGATCGTACGAACAACAAGGTTAAGCTATGTTATCTCCCGCTGCTTAGGGATGTTTCTAGGGTGAGGGAGTACAGTTGGGGGAGTGCGGCGCTTGCTTTCCTGTACCGAGAGTTATGTAGTGCGGCAGACCCTCACACGAGACAGTGCGGAGGATTTCTCAACGTTCTACAGGTATTTTATTTCATTTTAATGTTCATTATGTTTTTAAGTTTTATTTCAAATTTGTGGCATTATTACTTAGTTTTTGATATACATTTATTTCATATAGATCTGGGCTTGGGAGAGGTTGACATGTGTGAGGCCGCAGATCCGTTTTCGCCTCAGAGAGCAGGACTACGTCATCATGCCCCTCGGATGCATGTATGCATATTTCATACTTTATTTTCTCGTCGTTAATGTTTTTATTTTTTTTGAACATAATCTTATAATTATTTTGTTTATGAAATTTCAGGTGGACGCAGGCTTCGCTTGATCTGAGAGAGGTTACTGCACATAGCCTGCGAGGCTATCGGGATCGTGGCTCGAACGAGGGTCACGTGGTGTGGCAGCCTTATGAGGGGAGACCCGCTCCGGTCTACTGCACTGAGGGGGAGGAGATATGGTTGGCGAAGGTCCCTCTCATATGCTTTGAGAGGGTTGAGTGGCATCTGCCTGATCAGCTGGCTCGGCTGAACGAGGGTCACGTGGTGTAGAGTACTCAACAATTGTCCTCGAATTGTATTTTTGAATGGCTGCTAGGACGCGGGGTAACCTCTTATAAGATTCCTCCCAATCTCCAAAAACCTCTGCAATGCCATTCTGCTTTCCACACCATGCCTTCTTGTAAGTAACTACCTTGTCGAACCTACTAGAGATGTGTGCAATAATGACTCCAACCTTGACATCTGAATCGGCCTTAATAAGACCAACGACTTCCCGACCGATAAACTTGGCATCTAGATTGGGGTGATCTTGACTTGCTCCAGAATATAAGCAGCAGTGAGGAGCCTTATACTTGGTCACTTCCCAATAGCCAAACTTCTTCCTACTCACACGAACATAAAAATGACATGGATAATTTTTTAACGTACACTCAATTACCCATGTGTTCGGTGTGCTCTTTCTTACCCTGAACCTGCGATTGTTTTTAATATGGAACCTTTTCATATCAAATTGTGCCTCGTTCTTGCCAAGAAAGCGTATCCCTTTAGCAATCGGTTGTTGTTCCGGATCCCAAACTGGAAAACTATGTGCATGATCATAATCAATCAAGCCTTGTTCTTGTCGAGCAGATGTACCAATATCACTGTAAAAGGGATAACTCGCTCTCTCATATCTTCGATTTTGCGGCACTTCATAGTGAACAAGAGGTGCTTCCACATCATCATCAATCGGCCCATCATCACCGGCTCCCAAATCGACATCGAATCACTACTACCCTCCTCATATTCATCATCATCATCCTCTAGCATTGCATCTACATCACAGTGTGCACTTCCTCTTCTTCCTACCAACATCATAATCATCATTAACGTGATCATTATGCCCAAATGCCCGATCATCATCATGAACATGATAATTATGGCCAAATGCCCCATCATCATAATTTGGTGTTTGAGTTGATACAAGAGTTTGGGAACTTGGACCAACCCCATCATCACGGTTACCAGTTGGAGAAAACCTGATAGTACTCTCTCGTGTGCCGTGTTTCAAACTACTGGATTGGATCGATTTTCAATTAATTTTACAACAACATACAGCAAATTTCCAATCCCCCAAATTTAGCAAACCGATCGAACATTACTTCCATACACGCATCATCTTCAATATGGAAAGGAAAGTACTCACCAATCCCGCTATCAAAAGAATGAGGGCATCTCGTAAATGACTTTCAAATCAAATTGAGACCGATCTAAGTTCGCCTTTTTATATAACTCATCAATCAACTCATTGTATTTCCATTGGCAATTACCCCTTATTGCACATTTTGGCCCCTTTTTGAAATGAGGACCATCAAACGGTTGTTCATCATCACCTCCCCAATAACACATAAAAATGATCGGACCCCCGTTCATATTTAACCCTACATTACGAAATCAAAGTGTTAAAACCTACATAACAAAACTCTTACATTTATTATATCTACAATATCATAAAACACAGTTAAATCATTAAATTTTATATCTAAACACAAGTCAAAATAATAATTAAGATGATGTTAATTTACCTTGATTCTTGTTGATCTTCAACAATTCTGATGAAATAAAATAACTTGAAGAAGTTTTATTTTGAGTTAAGGGAATTTAGAAAATGGTGATTGAGAGAGTTGATTGAGAGAAAGAGAGAAAGGTAGAAGAAGAAACAAAACTGAGTTGAGAGATAAAGAGAAGGCTGAGAGAAAAAGAGAAAAAAGAAGGCTGTGAGATTCTCAGAATCACGTGAATTTTGAAATTTTGTTGCTGCAAAGTTTTTTGTTTGTACTTAAACTCGCTACACCGTGTAGCGAGTTTCAATAAAGCTGACTTAAACTCGCTACACCGTGTAGCGATTTCAGCTTTATTGAAACTCGCTACACGGTGTAGCGAGTTTAAGTAAATACAAAATCCCTTTACAGCAACAAAATTTGAAAATTGTTTACTTCTTTTTGTTTTTTCATTCGCGAAGGCATTTTGAACAATAAATATAGGTTAATTTATATATCATAATGAATATCTAAAAATTGTTACTTGAAGTACATACAATGTTGTAACAATAACAACTTTTAAATTTTAATTTCGACAATTAAATCAGCTTCAAATTTTTGCTCAAAATAGCTTCGTAGTAACATCAAAAAAAAAAAAAAATTGTTAGCAAAGCTATTTTGAGCAATAATTATAGGTTAATTTATATATCATAATGAATATCTAAAAATTGTTACTTGAAGTACATATAATGGTGTAACAATAACAACTTTTAAATTTTAATTTCGACAATTAAATCAGCTTCAAATTGTTGCTCAAAATAGCTTCGTACTAACAAAAAAAAAATTACATGTGTTAAAAAAATAATGACATGTGGCTGAAATTTTTTTTTATAAATATTTATAAATCTTACATAAAATTACAAAAAATAAATATTTTCGAGTTAGTGGCCACATCCCGACCACATAGGAAATCTACATAAAATCACAAAAAAAAAATATTGTCAAGTTAGTGGCCACATCCCGGCCACATAGGAAATCTTACATAAAATCACAAAAAATAAATATTTTCAAGTTAGTGGCCACATCCCGGCCACATAGGAAATCTTACATAAAATTACAACAAAATAAATATTTTAGAGTTAGTGGCCACATCCCGGCCACATAGGAAATCTACATAAAATCACAAAAATAAATATTGTCAAGTTAGTGGCCACATCCCGCCACATAGGAAATCTTACATAAATAAATAAATTCGGTGACCACATTCCTGGTCACATAGAAAAATAGTACATAAATTCGTGTACATATTAAATCCGACATAAATTCAAATAATACATGTCCAAAGATGAAATTAACAATCCTTAGGGAAGACCTTACAAACATTGGAAGGAACAATGTTAAGTAGTTTTTTTGAGCGTGATATGGCCCAAACAACAACCTAATAGATGAACAAAACTAAACATTTAGAACAAAAAGGTAAGGATATATTTAGGGAGTGTAATGTTAAGGAAAATATTTCATACCTGAGTAAGTATCGAACAAAGACCTTCACCAATGTCACTTCCGCCCTCAGTTTGCTTAAGCACTTTGTCACCTAAGTAAGCTTCAATAGTGTCAGTAGGATCCTTCAAAATCACGTGAAAAGAGCCATTCTCAGTTGGTGTGAACTTCTTGACAACAACCACAACCTAATAGAACAAAAATATTAAGACCAATTAATTGTAAATTTCAACCTTAACTATAATTAATGTAAAATATTATACCTGTTCCACCCTTTCATGTTGTTTGCATTTCTCCTTGATCATTTTCAACGGATAAAATGTACCCTCTCCAGTGAGATAATCCATAGCAGAAAGCCAAGCTTTGCCCTGGAATTCATCATCGTCCTCCGGCTCTTCAATCTTTCTACGTATTGCCTCTTGGGTCGACTGAGCGGGGGGTCCCTGAGAGACATGAGCTTTTCCGGTGTGATGCCGACGCATGGCTAACTGTGCTTCACCAGCGGGACCAGGAATGATATGACGCGGTGGAGATCTCTCTCGTTCAGTTTGAGGCGGTGGAGGCGGTGGAGATTGAAACTCTCGTTCAATTTGAGAGAGATTAGATAGGCGATTGGAGGTTTGACCGGGTTGTACTGGAAGAGGTTTTCGTCCACGATACCAACGGGGTTTTGATGGATCCATTATGAGAGAGATAGATTGAAGAAAGAAAGAAAGAAAGAAAGAAAAGGGAGAACTAGGCTGAGAAAGGAAGAAGAGAATGGTAAGTTTTGTTGGGACGGACGGAGGGGGTTATGTAGGGGTTTGGAATAAATAGAACTCGCTACACGGTGTAGCGAGTTTGACTTCTGGTCAAAACTCGCTACACGGTGTAGCGAGTTTAGTTTAATTAAATGACCTAATTAATTTTCCCAACGGCCGTAATTAATCACCCTAAACTCGCTACACGGTGTAGCGAGTTTTGACCAACCCTAGTCAAACTCGCTACACGGTGTAGCGAGTTTCAAAAAAGAGGACATTTTGGGAAATAGTTTGAACAGTAAGTCATTTTCGTAAATAAAAAAGTAAAACGGGATTATTTGGGAAAAAATTCGGTAATATAGTTATTGGGTTTATTTTATTTCGATAGATCAAACAATTTATTTATTTTTTTAGAAAAAAAAATTTGAAGCATAGTAAATAAAGTATTTATAAATTTGTTGAATATATATCCATCTACAAAACTTTTGTATTTGGCGCCCTTTGATTGGCTGGATGGATTTCATATTTTTTTAAAAAAATCTATTTATTTGACCTAAATTATTTTATAATAAGTTAATTTTTTTAAAAAATAATTATACACCAAATTTCATAAAAAAAAATCTCTTTAAATAGAGACTTCTTTCATTTGATTTGGACACAGAAAAAAATCCTCTTTTTTAAATATAAATTTCTTAATTATCCTTTATTAATTTTACTTTCTAATTTTTTAATATATTTTTAGTGAAAAGTAATTAAGTGTGAAATATTTTATTTAATTATAAATGATAATAGTATTAATAATTTTACTAATCTTGAAAATAAAGAATATTAAATTAAATAAAACTGGTGGGGTATAGGATGATTAGTTGGATGGGGTAATATGGTTGTTGGGTTTATTTTATTTTTGATAGATCAAACAATTTATTTAATTTTTCTTTAAAAAAACTTTGAAGCATAGTAAATAAACTATTTATAAATTTGTTGAATATCTATCCGTCTATAAAATTTGTGTATTTATAAAAGCGAATATCGGGAAAGATGACCATCATTTTTAAAATTTTGATTAAAGTGTAAGTCATTTCATATTGTGGCATAACTAAAAATAGTTGAAGCAAATTTGTCTTGCCATGCCGTGATAGGGTGAAAATTTGGCGCGTGTCGTATTCGCGTCGACCGAGGCACATTTATGCAAAGATATTTTCCTTTTTTTTGTTGGGACACTTGGCGGCGTTTCATTGCCTTCTTGAATTTCATATTTTTTTATTTTTCCATTCTTTGACCTCAATTGTTTTTTAATAAATTAATTTATTTACACCAAAATTCATTTAAAAAAATTCTCTATAAATAGAGACTATTTTCATTTGATTTGGACACAGAAAAAAAAACTTTTTTTTAAATTTAAATTTCTTAATTTTCCTTTCTAATTTTTCAATATCTTTTTGTGAAAAGTAATTAAATGTGAAGTATTTTATTTTGATTATAAATGATAATAATATTAATAATTTTACTAATCATAAAAATAAAGAATATACAATTGAATAAAAGTGGTGGGGTGTAGGATGATTAGTTGGATGGGGTAATATGGTTATTGGGTTTATTTTAGTTCGATACATCAAACAATTTATTAAAAAAATTTTTTTAACTTTGAAGCATAGTAAATAAAGTATTAATAAATTTGTCGAATTTTCTATCCGTCTCAAAAAATTGTGTATTAATAAAAACGAATATCGGGCAAGATAACCATCATTTTTAAAATTTTGATTGAACTGTATGTCAATATTATAAGAAATAAAGATAATATAAATTGATATTTTAAAAGAGGGATAGGAAGAAGTGGGTTGGGTTTGATGAGGAAGTGGAGGGTTTGGGGAATCTATATGTATATGCATATCTATATCTATATCTCTAAAAAAAAAAAAATTGAAACATTGTAAATAAAGTATTAATAAATTTGTCAATTTTTGTATTCGTCTCAAAAAATTGTGTATTTATAAAGACGAATATCAGGGAAGATGCCCATCATTTATAAAATTTTGATATAATTTTATGTCAATATTAGAAGAAATGAAGATAGTATAAATTGGTATTTTAAAAGAGGGGGGGTAAGAAGTGGGTTGGGTTTTATGAGGAATTGGGGGGTTTGGCCAATTTTTTTTTTCATTTAACGAAATTGTTAGTATTTTTTTTTCTTCTAATAATTAAATAAGTTAAATTGAAAATAAATATCATAATTATGTTCATAATGAGTTAATGTAAATCAATATGATATGATTTTTTTAGATGTACGAGCATGAGTTAATGGAAATTTTTCATTTGAAAAATAATGATATTAGTTCTTATTAGATAACTGTACTATCATGTTGGTATGACTACATCTTTTCTTTTTATTTCAAAAATTCTCTTTATCAAAACGAAATAAAATATCACCTTTTTTTTTACTAGATTTCTAATCTGCACTTTTTTTAAACTGATTTCAATAACTTATTTCGTATATGATAAACATGTTCGTCTGTTTTATTTAATTTTTTTAAATGATAAAAACTACAGAATTATATATAGAGAAATGCATAATCCTTATGATTTATGTTTTATTTTTATTTTATTGATTTCTAATTTTTATGTACTGACAATGTAGCCTTTAAGGAAGTATTTTATAATGTATAAATGAATTGAGTTTTTGATTTATTTTAGTTATATTTTTTATTTTTTGAATATATAGTAACGCCCCGTGCATCGCATGGGAGTCAATCTAGTTTTATAATAAATATTTGACTTGTCTACATTTTAAACGAAGATGTTTTACTACTTTGTAAAATGATAATATTATATTAAGTCACTTTCTTTATTTGAAAACGTGACATTTATTTTGAGACAAATACAAATGAAAAATGCAACATTTATTCCGGAACAAAGAGAACAATACTTTCTTATTCAATGAAATCCATTTATCACACTCACAAATCACAATAATTATTCTCTATTCTCACTTTTTATCTCATACCTACCTAGTTTTTCATACTCACACCATCTTCTAATATATTAGCAATACTTTTTAGCTTTTGTACACTTCCTATTTTATTCCTATTTTATGCCTCTTAATATGACTAAATGGTGGTCATACGTTGGCACGTTGCAAAAATGCAACAAATTTACTGCTACAATAATTTCCAAACCCTAGTTTTGCTAACCTTAAGTATCAAGATTATATCATTTTGTTTTTAGATGTAATCTGGTAAATAAAATTAATTTTGTCCAAGTAATCTGGTTTGATAGGCTAATTTTGAGTCTCAATCATTCATTATACAACATAAATAAATAAGTCAATGCAATTGATGTATTTTAGAGGATTTCGAACCAGTTCAACGGAGCTCGCTATAGCTCGAGTTCCGCCCTAAGCCCGGATATTGTCACTTGGGTCGTCCTAAAGCCTGAATGTTGCCGGTTGCCACCTCGCCTTTTCTGTATTTGAGATATTTTTGATCTCGATGAAATTTACAAATTTTTAAAGCGTTTACAGCCACACACGAAATAAGTTCACTGACGTGATCGAAATCGATGACGACGCTGTTGAACGAAGAGGTAAAATTAATTTGATCGTAGCAAACCCATATAAGTTCGTAATTAGGGGTGGAAAAGGTTCGATTTAGCTCGATTTGGAAAAATTTAGAAGTCAAACCGCTAGCATCGGTTTGGAGAGATTTCAAACCGAGCTAAACCATAAAAAAATTCAGACCGAGCTAAACAAAACCGCTATATTTCGGTCTAAACCGTGGTTTGATTTGCAGTTTGATTTTGCGGTTCAGACTACGGTCAAAACTGCGATCTAGACCACAATCCAAATGACATTTCAAACCATAATCTTTTTTTGTTAACCATTTTGGAAATTAATGGCTGAGATTAACTAAAACTTTGAAGGAACGGTCACGATTGCTGTTTCATGGTTCGATTTATGGCTTGGTTTCACGTTTCGGTTTAATGGCTCAGTTTCACGGTTTCAAATCGCGATTCGGTCTTAAACGGTTCGGTTCGGTTTAGGAGTGCCAAACCACAGACTGAGCTGAACCACATGTTCTGTTAATTTCTCAAACTCAGCTAAACCACTTATGTCTAAAAATTGAACCAAATCACACGATTTAGCCCGATTTGACTTCAAACCGCGATTTGAACCAAGCCGCGATCACCCCTATCAGTAATATGGTAAAATCATCAAAATCGAGAAACCTTATACTCCCTCCGTCCCTGTCGAGTGGATACTTATTACTTTTTTGGTCCGTCTCAGCCCAATGGAGACTGTCTAAAATGGAAGGAAATCTTTACTATTTTTTTCACTCATTCTCTTTCTTATTTTACTTTTACACTCACAACACCAATCAAATCACTATTTCTCCCACTCATTCTTTTTTCTATTTAATTTTTTATACTCACAACATTTCCTTCTATTTTTTATTTTTCTTGCTTTTTCTTAATTTATGTGTTTAAATCAAATTTTTGGTATCTACTCGACTGCTGAAAAGGAGGGAGTATATGGTTAAAAATGGTCAATCATGGTAGAAAAAGTAAGAGCATAAGCTAATAATAGTGTGATGGAGACAAAGTTTTTGATATCTTGTAGTCCCATGTGCAACATTGAGTCTATTACAATGGCCTCTTATCTTATCCATTCTTCATCACATCATTTCTCAACTAAATAAACGTCACTCTCATGATCCACTCGATATCATCTTTTTATCTTTTGGATTAAAGTGAAACTTTGAGCTACATGTTTTATGTTTTAAAACACTTACTTTTTTTTTTTTTTTTTTTTTTTTTTTCATTTCAAAATAAATTTTAATTTTAATCAATCAATTGTAGAATTTTCTTCGTGTCAAAATAAATTTTAATTTTAATCATAGAATTGAATATTTTTGGAACGAGCGTATATAATTATCAGACCATTGCACGATTTCAAGTTTATACCCGTAGTACCCCCATTTTATATTAAAAATTAAAACAAATTTAGGCTCTGTATTAGATAAATGATCATTTGTATTACTGAACACTAACATTATCATAAACTAGTAAAAGTCTGTGTTCAAGGACACGTGTTTTTTTTTTTTAATTTTTTTTTTTTTTTTTAATTTTTTTTTAAGGACAAAATGGGAAAGGAACAACTTAGTGAGAACAAAATGAGAAATTTAACTTATGAAATTGTTCATTGTACTGTTCACAGAGGAATTGTCATTTATACTATAGATTTTGGGCTTAACTTAACATACGTTAGTGGACCCTATAATCTGACCATTGAGTTATTATTGATTATTCCATGGTGTGTGTGTGTGTTTTTTTTGAGATTGTAGGGTGGATTTGGATATGGAAATCAAAGGAAAATGATGACAACTTGGACGCAATTGTCCTTCAATTGCTCATCCTGCTGCTGCATCTGATCTATCTGGATTGTACATCTAAAATCTACTCTCTCCTTCCCACTTCAAATGGTCCCTTGGCTTATTTCACGATTCTTAAGAAAAATAAATAAATTGGGTAGAAATTAGAAGAGAGAAAATGTAAAAGTTAAATGTGTGGTAGGAAATAGGAGAGAGAGTGTAAAAGTTAAAAATATTTAATAGGAGAGAGAATGAGTGGGAGAAATAGTAAGTTAATGATTGATTTTTTTTGTAAATATGTGGAGATGATAAGGGTATAAATATATGAAAAACTTTCCATTTATGGAAGGGACCAATTGAAGTGGGACGTCCCAAAAAGAAAATTGGACCATTTGAAGTGGGACGGAGGGAGTAATATTTTCTTGTTTCAAAAAAGTTGGTTTTTATAGTTAACTCAATTGAATTTTTATTATAATTTTATTAAAATTTAATTATTCTTAATTATAAAAATTGTTATTGATTCACTGTTACAAATATTATCCATCAAAAATTTTAAAACTAAATAGAGATAATTAAGTTTTCATAAAATTATTATCAAAATTCGATTGAATTGACCAAAGTGAGTGAGATCAATTTTTCGAAACAGAAAAAAGTACTACTATTAGATTTCTATTTGGGGGCAATTATCAAATAGTCCCTCATCCTAATGAAAACTACCACCAATGACACACATTTCATGAATTTATCACCAGGTCCCTCGGTTATAAGCACACCCGCGTCATTGTTAATGCCACTGCGCTTTATGTCAAAGGGACAGATGTCGCTGTCCCTTTCTTCCCCTTCTTTTTCGTATTTTTCTCTCCCAAAACTTTAAAATGAAATATCTTAAGATCTAGAACTTAAAAAAAATGTTCGAGACCATTGTATTATTCGTATCGTCAAAACGAATCAAACTAGCAGCATCAACATATAATTTGAAGCAAATTTAATATATTTGTTAAGTTCACAGTTGTTCTAATTAAGTTCACAGTTGTTACAAGTTCACAGTTGTTTTTGATAAGTTCACAGTTATTTTTTTACATTTGTTCCAATAACAATTAAGAGAAGTTCACAGTTGTTTTAGCTAAATTCATATTTTCTGCATGAAAATGACTATCATTTACTTAATTTACAGATTTTTTTAGTTAAGTTCACAGTTGTTTTAGTTAATTTCACAGTTGTTTTTAGTCTTTTATAACCTTTATTTTGCAATTTTATGAGATTATTTGACCTATTTGTTAAGTTCAATGTTGTTTTTTGTTAAGTTCACAGTTGTTTTTAGTATTTTATAGCCTTTATTTTTTTTCAATTTTATGAGATTATTTGACCTGGTTGTTAAGTTCACTGTTGTTTTTTGTTAAGTTCACAGTTGTTTTAGTCTTTATGGCCTCTATTTTTACAATTTTATAAGATTGTTTGACATATTTGTTATGTTCACAGTTATTTTCACTTACGTTAACTGTTGTTTTTTGTTAAGTTCACAGTTGTTTTAGTCCTTTATGGCCTCTATTTTTGCAATTTTATGAGATTATTTGAAATATTTGTTAAGTTCACAGTTGTTTTAGTTAAGTTCACAGTTGTTTTTAGAATTTTATAGTCTTTATTTTTGCAATTTTATGAGATTATTTGACCTATTTGTTAAGTTCAATGTTGTTTTTTTATGCAATTTTTGCACCAAACCGTTAGAGATGCCCTCAAATCATTTAAAACTTTCTTACACGAATTTAACGTAAATTCCCCAAATAATTTTGGTGTCAGAACTTTGTTGTTGATATTGTAACCCGAAAATCAAATCCATGGAAATCTCATTGGCAATTAGAAATAAGAAAGAGATTAAAATCATATAAATATTTCAATTCTTACAAATTATTTCCAAGAAAATCAAGACCAATATCATTACACAAACCAACGCATCCTAGCGTGATTGGTTCTCCCTACCTCTTACAACCTTAGGAAGTAAACTATATTTTCAGACAGATTTAAATTGAACTTAAAAAAAAAATCTAGAAAATTATAGGCTTGCCAGAATTAGAATCCCAAGCACGGAAGCACCCCCTTATTTTCAGATACTGCACATACCTAGCAAATTCAGGCTTAGCAGTATGCTTTTTCCTGCTACTTTTTTCAAACAAACTAAACAAAGGATGAATCTTGCTAGTCTTTTTAGCTTCCTTGGCTGCATATTTCGCCTGAGAATCTAATTTCACCGTCGATTCTTTTGTCTTAAAATTCACTTCCGGCGTCCATGCTTTGGTCTGAAAGTTCACTTCAGGTGTCCATTAAATCGTTATAGAAAGAGCAG
This sequence comes from Adenophora triphylla var. japonica, assembly GCA_022495995.1. Lineage (NCBI taxonomy): Eukaryota > Viridiplantae > Streptophyta > Magnoliopsida > Asterales > Campanulaceae > Adenophora > Adenophora triphylla. Next base: position 100,722 of record JAFEMH010001844.1, on the reverse strand, counting down.
ATATGACCAAATCATTGTAGAAAGAGCAGATCGGAGGTGTAGAAAGAGCATATCTGGTCAAATCGTTATGAATGAGCTTATACTTGTCTAAATTAATCTTCTTACTTAGGATGAGGAACCCAGCGATAATTATTCCCTTTTATTTTTTCTGATCCGAAACCTGGAAGCTTCTCTTTTGCAAAATTTGTTATTTTAGGTGTTCACTTAAAATTGTACATAATTAAAATGAAATTATAATATTATTTTAATCAATAATACTCACTAATTATACTTGCATCAACCAACCATTTACCATTTCATATTTCACTAATAATTACTCCCTCCGTTCCAGAACAATGTTTACATACACTGTTTGCACATGTTTTAAGGAAGGAGTATTATATTGAAAGTGTTGTGAGTGTGAAAATAAAATAGGAGAGAGAATGAGTGGAGAGAATAGTAAATTATAATGGTGTTGTGAGTATTAAAATAATGTAGGAGAGAGAATGAGTGGAGGGAATAGTAAAGATTCCTTTCCATTTTAGGTAAGTTTTAAATGTGTGAAGTAAGTTTTGGGACGCCCAAAAGGGAAAGTGTGAAAATTGTTCCGGGACGGAGGGAGTACTACTTCATTATCTATACTAATAAAATTTTAATATTAGTATATTTCTTCTTAATTTTTTTGTTCAACTTTTTATTTTTTTAATTTAAAATGAAACGGAGTGAATATAAACATTTGATTTGATGGGCAATCTTGGTGATAATAGAATCAAATCATGCATTGTTGTCTGATGTCTGCAAGACAAATGGGATTAACTACACCCTACTTGCTAACACTGTCAAAAGACAACTACATAATTCATGGTGGATACCAAACAGTGTCTAAATTGATTAATTACCCCAACCATTTTAGAATTTAACGACAAATTGCACTTTTGTATTATTATTAATAAGTTTATATGCAATTGCAATTTGATATATGATGTATTAAAAATTATAATTTGGACCTCAATATTCACACAAAGGTGCAATTCAGTGCAAAATTGAATATTATTAAATTTCTTGGACGAAAATTAAAAACGTTAACGAAATGGATGAGAAGGTTAACGAATTCTTTGAAAACTTGTACTGTTCACCATTAAAATTCAACAAATTTTCACTTATATCACAATTTATAAATACAAGGAGGCTAAAATAGAAACTGTTACCACCAAATTAAAAACCCCCAACCCTAACCCACATTATACATCGCCTTCTTTCTCTCGCTCCCCCTCTCTCTTCAAGTAAAATGTTTTTATTAGGTCGGATTATATGTGGGTTATGGGTTGTTTTGAAGATAATATAATGCTTTTTGAATTTTGATTCTACATTTGGTATAGGCTAGTACTAACCGTATCAAACGAGTACCAACTAAGTTGGTATACCAACTTAGTCGATTGATAATGGTACATATTTTTATGTACCAAGTGAAACTTGATTGGTATATAGTATAAGCGAAATACAATCGATATATCTACCAAACCAGCCTTAGTGGTGGCCCGATTGAAATTTGGTGAGCTGAGAAGATGAAGATAGAAAACGTGTTTTTTGGATGTTAATTATTAATTCTCTTTTTAAAAAGTTAACCTTTTTTAGGCGTTTTGTAAATATAATTACTAAATTATAATAATAGAAAATTTGTTGAATTTTGGGGGAGGAGAACACAAATTTTAAAGAATCTTGTTAACATTTTCGTCAATAATGTTAACATTTTTTAACTTTCATCCAAAAAATTTAACATACATCCAATTTTGCACCGGATTGCACATTCGTGTGAATATTAAAACCCAAATTACAACTTTTGATACATTATGTATCACATTGCAACTACATGTAAACTTAATGATACAAAAGTGCAATATGTCCTTTGAATAATTATCAATAAATAATCATAGACATATACTCCCTCCGTCCCATTTGAATTAGGATATTTTGTAATTTTGAATGTCTCATTTGAAATATGAAATATGACAACCCCAAAATAAAAATATTTTATTTAATGGAACCAATTTCACTCTCAACAATTTTCCACTCTTTATTCTGCCCCACTTTCTATTTCTTACCTCCCTTGTTATAATCACAACACCTACTTAACTAATACTTTTCCTTAATCCCGTGCCCAACTCAAAAACCATATTTCGAGTGAAATAGAGGGAGTATTTCCTTTTAAAAAAACAGAATATATTTGAGTTTTACAAATATAATTCTTACTCATATGTAATTCCTTAATTATGTCCCCCCTTAATTCAACAAAAATAGCTGTAACCTTTACACCTTGCCCCCCTTTAGTTTCCTACCTATCTAAATTTCACGTCAGAATTTTGATAACAAAAAAGTACTGCAATTTATTAATATAATTACGAATGGAAGCATAGACACGTGAAATTAAAAATCTGGCCAGGACATGCTTATATTTACAACATTGTTAATCAAGATTATGTCGGACAAAATAACAAGTCAACGAATAATAATGCGAATCGTTTGCTTAATCTAATAATTCATTTAAATTAAATGATTATACTTATGGTGCCAAGGGAACAACTCCTGGGTTAAGTACAAGCTTGGTACTAATTCGTACACATTTTGCACAAATTATTAATGTACTTTGTGCATGTTCTGACATCTGACAGTGTTTGTAATTAACCGCACCAATTTGAGCTTGACTTGGGTCTAGCTCGGGTAAATTTCGTGTACCGGAGGCTTGAGGAATTTGATTCTCTATAAACTAGGATTCGAGAAAATTGATCAGTTTATTGTTGCCAGATTGAGGAAGACAGGATTTCGATGTACTCCCTCTTCCAATAATCCTTGCACCAATTTTTGTTTTGGGTTTCTCGTTGTTGGTAAGTCTCAAATGCTCACGTAATATTTATTTTTATTTATCTTATCCAACTTGTTATACACGTTGTAGGTGCAGGTGCACGTGCATCCGATCAAATTTTTTTACCCGTGTAAATTTATTTATTTTTACTAAGTGCATCCCTAAAAGAATTGACACTTTAGAAAGGGAGGTGAACTTAGCTAAGTAAAACCCCAACAAAATAAAGTTACAGGCGTGTGAATTCCAGCCTCGGATTTCATTGTTTCACCAACGAGTAACGACTGCGACCGACTCCGCGAGCGACGATGAGAGCGGCGCTAGATCCTCACAAATCCATCTTCATTCTTCATCAAGCTTCAATTCTCTGTCCTCTGGTAAGTATCCCAAAACCTCAAATTTCTCATTTGACTTCTCTCTCTCTCTCTCTCTCTCTCTCTCATTCAAGTAAAATATAAATCTAGAGTTTAAAAATAGTTTTGGGGCTTTAATTTTTTTTCTTCAGATTTAGTGGGTGATTTATATATATGTGTTGATTAAATGTTTGATTTTAATATATGTCATCATATTTTTAGGAAAATAACGAATGATGATGTTATTAAACGATTTCAAAGTATGAAAACGCGTATGATACAAATTTAATTCGAAAATTTTATATTATTTTTTCCTATGAGACAATTGTATTCTAAGTTATGTATTGCAACGTAATTGCGTTACGAAAAATTTTAGTATGAAATTATGTAGTGTAAATTGTACACCCGTATTTAAGAAATCCTAGATCCGCCTGCCTACGACCCACTTGCAAAATATTACTCCAACTATACTTGCAGCTCTATGACAAATTAAAATATTCTTTGGCCTTACCTTACCCGGTTGAGGCGAGCGAAACAATTGAATTTCCCAAAAACAAGACCCCGTGATGAACATACTCATGATTCATCTCATTCCATAAAGGTTCAGCTCTCAGAGGCATTTCATCAAACGGATTTCTTACATCAACGAACCTCTTTATCTTCACATAGTCACCCATCAAACATTCCCGAGAGATTACCCCCAAGAAGACAGATGACCAAAAAGAAAACTCGCCTCTTCCCTTTTCTTCATCCTCATACTCCAGATTCTTAGTGTCATCTCTCTATGCACAAATCAACAATACGAACAATCTTTTCCTCATCATTTTTTGGCTCCTGATAATTCTCAGTGAATTGATTCTCTCTAGCATTAAACTGCTTCACATAAATTCCAGCCCAGTAAACTGAAGAAGGTGCAAGCCCTTTTTTTTTATGAGACTTACATTGTTCTTTCAATCCAGCTATAAAATGCTTTAGGAATAATCCTTCAGCCAATTCTTCACCCATGTGTGAGGCAATGGTGTCCAATTGAGATCCAACAATCTGGAATTCATCAAGATATTTATTGAACGATTTTATCCGGACAATTCTCTCAAGGAATGCAGATGCAGTCATTTCTAAGTCGGTCTTATCTTTAGGAAGCTCGAGTAGGATTTGTGAACCGACTCCAAGTGGAAAATAACCATTAACACGAGGAATAGTCTGAATAATTGGGATGGTGGTTGATTCCATTATTTATCGGCTGCGACTGCAGTGTATTGGTTGCATCAACTATAGTGCATCGGCTGCAGTGCACCGGCTGCAATATATCGGCTGCACCATGCACCATATCAAAGTAAAGTGACAGCAACACTAACTAAAGCATCAGCAACCAAGATCAGCAATCCACTCTACCTTTACCGATTTATACTTAGTAACCCCACCCTTATATAAGAAACCAATGTTTACCACTTTAACTAATATATTAGCAATACTCACACACACAAAATTGGTAACACACCATAGAACTCATCGGTTGAGCCCACGACATTACCGATATTTTTAATCGGTAATTTCACCCCGTGACAGGCTACTAGACATCTGTCCTCGAGAAACAATATTAAAGAGGAAAAAGCTTCTTTGGTCTACTGATGAGTCTAACCGTGAAAGAATGAGCTGAAATCCTTAACCAAAAAGACAAATAAGGGTCTAATAAAACGCAACAATCCCTGGGAAGGACAAACTATCACATATATCATTCAAACCATATAAAATAAGGAGAAGTTCAACTCTTTTTGCTCTCTGTTATTATTTTTTTCGTTGAACGATTGGCTATTGTTGACAAAGAGATCTTAGAAGGAGAAACAATAAGAGGAGACTGTGAAAGAACATTCTAAGCTACAATGTATCCAATTTCCATAAAGTAAGATGTGTTGACTCTTCTATGACATGAACAAAACATAACTTACTAAAAATCACCTCCCAGATGATTTGTGCAATGGCATGAACATCCTCATTTTCAAAAGATGGCAAACTTCCGTTTTGGAACATTATATTAAACAGTCCAGAACATTTTTTTCTACGTTTTACTAGTAGCACACATACAAAACGAGACCTGCTGCCTTTCAAACCAAACTGCCAAACAACATCCCTTACTACAGATCAGCGAAGGGAAAGGTAATCATTTTTACAAAAAAAAAAATACCAATTAAATTCATTAAACAGAAACCTTTGCAATAATCCTCAAAATCCTAGTAATGTTTTACAGGTAGAAAGGCTGAAACTTGTATGGCAGTAAGTCAGTGAATAACCCAACAACACAGAAAGCACATTGAGACTGTAGATGTCACACAATGGGGCATAAGAACTAGCGTGGCAAAAGCAGAACGTGGTTGGCACAGACATCATACAAACTGCAATACATAAAACGGCTGAGACTCTTATGCAAGAATATGGTGAGAATAATAGCTTTAGCTTAAACACAGACAATGCTGCATGTAAAGACTCATTTATACATTTTATATTGTTCCACTTAATAAATCCACTTGAATCTCCATAACCTTTAAACTATTAACCTCTCACATGTGATATAAACATATTGCACACTAATTCAGTGAAAATGCATAACTTCTATACCAAGGTTAGCCCGGTTTCTCCAAACATGGGACTCATTCATTCTAGAATTTTGGGGCTTATTGCAAATAGCACTCATTCACTCTTTCGTTCTAGAATTTGAGGATTATTGCACATGTTTCTATTTGGACTCAACCAATACCAAGTATACCTCTATATCCCCTAACTTCTTCAAGCATGGACTCTTAATATACTCCCTCCGTCCCACGTGAATGCAAACTTATTTCTATTTTGGTCTGTCCCACGTGAATGCAAACTTCCCAAAATGGCAAAGAATATTCACTATTCCACCCACTCATTCTCTCTCCTACTTCACTTTTACACTCACAACATTCTCTCTCCTCACTATTCCTCCCACTCATTCTCTCTCCTATTTAATTTTTCATACTCACAACATTTAACTTTTTCTCTTTCTTACATCACTTTTCCTTAATTCCCACACCCAAAAAGTTAGTCCACATTCACGTGGGACGGAGGGAGTATATTAGAGGGAGTACAAACTAATTGGCCAATGACCAAAGAGAACAATAATTCAGTGAAATAAGGAAACAAGGGTGCTTACCTCCCATTCTTCATCAATTCGAACATCTTCATAAGCCATCAAGAAAGGCTTCATCTTCTCAAGAGCATCCCGAAGAGGAATAGGAGGTTGCTCATGAATATCCGGATTTTCAAACTCCATTAAGTACACTGGCTCACATTCTATCCGCACAAAGTACAAACTAAAACTCAAATAACTATGCTAGTTGCGTGACATTAAATTAAACACTCCATTTCAATTAGACATTTTACCATATTGTTGGTGTCCACTGCATCCGCATAAGCATCTTCTAGGCATGGCATTATCAGTAGCTTCCTCAAAAGCTTCAAGCACAAGATCAGCCTTCTCTGGTCCAAATCTTTAACAAAACTCTCTCGAAACTCTTCCTCGTTTGCCTGAGCAGCCTCTATGGCCCTTGCATTATCGTACTCGTAATATTTGTCATCTAAAAAATCAATTGCACCCCTACCTCGGCCTCCACCATGCCGCCCTGTCCTGCCTCTCCCACTCCTCTGCCCCCTCTCCCTCCCCTAGCTGCATTACTCCCTCTCCCACCACCATCATCTCCGCCCCTAGACAAAACATTACTTGCCCTGCTTATTGCTTCTTCTTTGCTCAATTTTGGTCCTTTGCTGCTTTCTGTTTCCCCAATAGCTTTCACATTTCTGGAAACAGGTGGCTGTCGAGCCCGGATATGCCGGTTTTCCTCTTGGGGATTTTCAGTAGCCAGATGCACTGGTTTTCCCCTTCCCTGCCTCAGAGTACCTTCGTTCGAGATAATCGAGAAGATGTTCGACGGAAGTGATTGACTTGGGGTACGAGGGATTGAATCAACTGGTTCTTCAGTCATTAAAAATATGGGTTTCTCAGAAATGGAATGATCTGGACTTTCGATCACTCCCGGCGGAGTCTGGGACTGAGTAAACGGGTAGGTCCACCGCCAAGGCCATGACCACGGCCATGTGTGCTTGCATCAACCGACCGGGATTGAGTAAATGAAGGATTTCTCGGTGGTGGATGGGATGGTTGGCCCCAGCCATGGCCACGACCTAGTGAGGGTTTAGAGTAAGTGTTGTCCGGATTGGTAGGGGTGAAGAACTGGGGATTGGGAAAATCGGAGCCTCGGCCGCGGCGGCGGCCTCTCCTTCCACCGTCGCCGGAGAGTGTGGAGAAACGGAAGGCGGAGGATGAGGAGAGAAGGGTTTGCTTGGTGGCATTTCAAATTGGATTTGAGAGCTTTGTGAAGCTTCGTCTCATTGTTGATAGACTGTTTGTCGCAAGTACGGACGGGTAAGAGGGTTAAGGCCCTATTTAGTAATTTACCCTTTTCCATAAGTGTAGATAGCATTTGAAAAAATATACTCCACCACAATAGGAAACATATTAGCTAGAACTTGAGTACCTTTGCACTTGTTTCCAGTATGTTTATTCTCCAACCACAAATACTTGAGAGGAAAGGAGGAGATATGCTCTCAACCATTAACAATAAATTGATCATCTTGATTATCTCCCTCAACCCTAGAGTCATCATGAACAATATCAGTTACATGGTGTAAATTCTGCATCATTTGTGAAATATAATGATTGCTAGCAGTAGTGTGATCAGCAAGACCAGTTGGATACTGTGAAACAATGCCGAGCAATTGGTTAGTAAGATTCTGCTGTTCATGAATTATCCTGGACTGAATTTGACCCATTTCTGCCCGATGCTGACTCAGAGTCTCATCGATCCTTGTTTTCCATTCAGATCTTCTCCTGTTCATCCGTTCCTCACATTCTCTCGCATATATCAGTTCTTCCTCTCTTCTTCTTCTTTCTCTCTCTTCACTTTCCTTGTCCATAGCTTCCCACTCCCATATCCCCCGTCTCCTCAGCTTTTCCCTCTCTTTTTCTTTCTGGTCCCAACGTTTCTTGTCACTTTCCATCCGGAGCTTCTCTCTTCTTTGCCTCTGCTGCTCCCTCTCCATTTCACGCTGTTCGAACCGATTTTCCATTTCTCTCAGTTGCCCCAACTGGTTTACAACAAATCCCCAAACCCTCTTCTCCGATCCCTTGACCACTTTCCTCTTCTTCCTTGTATCTGACCCCATTGCTTCAGTGTCTTGATAAACAAACCGACTGTCACCCTCCTTCAAACGACTATTATCACCACCATTGTAATTCTCCTCCCCGTCATAATCAAACTCTAGACCCATAACCCCATTCTCAACCCCGACAAAATCACCATCTCCAGACTGACCCAGATGCTCAAACTGCGCAATCTCCATCTCAGGATCAAACCCCCCATCATTATCATTATACTCAAGGGCGGCAACATCTCCAAACACCTCCTTGTACCTAAGAAAATTAGACCAATGTGTTAACCCCTCCACCCAATCAAACTCCTCACCACCCGCGGAATCAGGCTTCTTAACTTTCTGCTTAACCAAAGAATACTGGTGCCTCATATTCTGTACTTTGGTAGACACATCTTTCCATGACCATTGCCAAGGAAACTCAATCGGATCCCTAACATGGTGCACAGAATTCACATATACCGCAATGGGTTTATATTTTTTCTCTCTAGTCTTCATTTTAGCTAAAGTACCATCACAAACCATCACCCCATACTTATCAATTAGGGTTCTCTCTTCTGCCTCAGTCCATTTCTTCCTCCTAGAAGGGGGCATGACTAGGCAACTGAGTCTTTTTCAGCATTCAGCAGCTAATAATCAAATTTATAACTGCTGATAAAAAACCAAATCGTAAATCTATGTTTAAGCATACTGAATTTCAAATATGTAGATAGAATTGGATGAGTAAAAAACTGACCTTGAGGGTATAGATTGGGAAATTTAGGGTTGATGGGCGGCTTCGTATTTTCAACGATGAATTGAATTGGTGAAGTGGCGTGAGTGTTTTTGGGCGAATTTTCTTCAAGGCAAATCAGCCGTGAACTTAACTGCGGCGATGGCGATGATTATTTGGGGAGAATGAATATACATGCCCGTAAAATTGTTGAGTAAACCCTTGTTTAAAAACATCAAAATTGTCAAATGATTCTGCTGCCCCTAAATTCACACACCCATTCCTTTATACTTCTTCTATTAAATTCATTTATTAAATTCATCTGTAAACCCATCTATAATATAAATCACAATTCCTCCGTGAACAGTACAATGAACAGTATCACATGCCAAATTTCTCATTTTGCCCCCACTAAGTTGTCCCTTTCCCATTTTGCCCTTAAAAAAAAATTAATTAAAAAAAAACAAAAACCTGTCATCGGACACGGACTTTTACTAGTCATATATATTTTATGAATGTAAGTGGTTCGTTTCAAATCGCGGTTCGAAATCGAACCAAATCAAACCAAATTATGCGATTTAGTTTGGTTTTCAAGTAATAGTGATTTGATTCGGTTTGGTCTGCGGTCTTTGCCCCCAAATCACGGTTCAATACCGCGAGACTGAACCGCCAAACCGAATCGATAAACCAAACCATCAAACTGTTCAATATTAAAGTCTAAGATACAAGAGCTTTCACAATATTTCCTATAAACACGCATTGTTCTATGCACCTCTCCCCTGCTAATCATGAACACTACAGACTCCATTCGGGTGAATCCGAAACAGCGCAGTCCCATCATCCCCACTTTACTCTGAACACACCCTCTTCTCCGGCAATCGCAGTCGAACAGGTTCTCTTTTCATTCTCCAGTTTCGTTACACCCAATATAATTTATCTTGTGTGAAAAAATTCATTCTTCATAGTTTTGATTTCTCAAATTAGTGCTATGTTAATCAAAATCAGGGGAGAAAGCAGCAAAAATTTCTCCTTCTAATGTTGAATGTAAATTGTTTGTCAAAATGCCTCAATGAAACATACTTTTATGCTTGCCCCCATATTTGAATATGTATTGGCTAATGATGCCTGCCTTTTCTCCATTTTTATGTTATTTTTATTCACACTATTTGTTCCCACTACAACATTTCAAGTACTATTACTCCCATCCCTTTTCGAGAATGACCGCCGTTACTCCAATGACTTACGCTACCTTCCTGTCTGGTTGAAATTGGTGATTTCCCTTTACCCATTTTGATTTTTTCTTGATGCTAAGTTCGAAAATTGTTTGAAGTAATGGTAATGGTAGCATATCGTTTCAAATTCTTACAAGTCTATAAAACACGAACAAAAAAAAATGAAATTTGGGCGATTCACTCAGTCTTGGGACGCTGCAAAAGTTGACAAATTATTCTCCGTGATCATTCACAATGGTCTGCGAAAAGTGTAAGTATTTTGCACATACGAATTTGTATTCAGTTTGAATTAGATATCATTGTACCCTCTTAATTTTTCCAGCTTCAAGATTATGTGGAATATATGGTTCTGCTGCTCGTGTAATACTTGTTTTATCCATACGTGACGCTAACCATGATCATGTTATTCCTCAGGTAATTGTAGTCTGAGTTGGACAATCAATATTATTTACTAGAAAGGCTTATTGCTTACTTTTTGATTTTGCAGCCTGCTTTTGATGTCTATCCAGATGATCTCAAACACCAGGTATGAAAAGTTAGATATTGGCAAGTCTTCCAAATCGTCCTTTTTTATTGCATGCAATTTTATTGACGTGTTTTCTCTTTACCAAATAACCAGCCTTACGAATCCTGGCACTTTCATTGCAAATGAGGTAAAATAATGGTCTCTATGAATATTGAGATATAACATGATTTCACTGAGTTATAGCTCCTTCGCAATATGCTAAGAATATTATTTTTTTCATCCATTTTTTTTGTACATTTGCAAGCAGTCACTTCCTAACCTGATACGGAGTTCGAAGAAGTACCTAACTGCTCTAATGAATTTGACAGCATACAGATCTCTCTTTCTTTAGTATTGCTGTCTGGAATATAGGAATTGAACCAAAAGTAACGAATATTCTGCATTGTTCAGTGGCTTGCCAAGTTGTTAATGCCAGCAGCAAATGCAAAATTTGGTTGTCTTAAATTGCCTTTGTATTGAAGTTATAAGAATAAAAAGAAAATAAAAACTATCTATTTGCTATTTTATTTCATAAAGTCTAAGATACAAGAGCTTTCACAATATTTCCTATAAACACGCATTTCACTTGGAGCCTCTGCATTAAAATGTTAGAAAATTTTTGCCCGAAGCTAGTGCAATATCAAACTGCCTTCTCTTCTGGACAAGCATTTCTTAGTACAATAGTGATTACTATAAAACCAAACATAATACTCCCTCTGTCCCAAAATGATCTTCCTACTTTTTTGGCCATTACTACTAATGAACTTTGAGCAATAATTATAGGTTAATTTAATTATACTAATGTAAATCTAAAATTTGTGATTGATACACCATCAACAATACTATCAATAACGAGTTTTACATTTTCGTCAGGATAATTAAATCGACCTAAAATAATTGGTCAAAGTTTATTCGTAGTAATGACAAAAAAAAGTGGGAAGATCATTTTGAGACGGAAAGAGTATTGTTATGTTTCCTACTGGACCAAGTAAAATGTACCATAGGTATGCACATAATGTTTGCAGCCTTTGTTATCTCAATATTCAATGATGAAAATTAGACATTACACAGACAGATACATATAAGAGCTCAAAAAATAATCCAATTTTAATATGCAGGTTAAGGTGGCTTGCTTTAGTGTAGATATTCTCAAGCAACTTAGTGTAGAGGAACTCTCCCACTATCTTGAGGGTGGTTGGGACTCATAGCTTGGATGATTGACATGTGTCCAGCATGTGCAAGGCACATGCTGCATGATAGTATATAACCTTTTGAGGAAACACTATTTGTAAGTCTCTCTCTCACTCTCTCTAAGCTCTTTCTCTCTCTTAGTTCCATTGTTGTTAAGCTCAGTTACCAGACACTTATTCTCACACCGGAAGGGTTTTGCCGAAGCCACCCCCGGCTTAGTTCACGTGTCTGCTTGTGTGCAGGTGACGTATTTGACCATTCGAAGAAGGACCAGCCGGAGTATCCACCATTGACGGTTTGACTTAGTTCCTGTGCAACACATTTGGCTGTGTAGAATCAGATAGCATATTGACATTGTCTTTTTCTACGCCGATCTTCACCTCAATTGTCTCTCTTCCCTATTGTTAGGCCCTCCATTTCTCAGTAAACTTGTTTCAACTTGCACATAGCATCTTGGTACTAACAACTTGAGTTCTTCTATTGCATCTTGATCATTTGCAGGTTGAACTATTGTTACGTTAACCCTACTTTTCAGGGAACGTGTCAAAGTAATAAAAGACCTATTCAACGACGTTTTCTTCACCAAAAATACCCAGCAACGGATCACTTTCATCTCCATCAACGAAGTGGCGAATAAATCTCAACTTACCTCCGAGATTCTAGGCTTGTTATTTTCTTTGTATTTAGCCATTATTTGAGGTATAAATAGGGAGAAAAAACACTTGTATTACACACACGATCACTCTAGCTTAAGCTCCCTTTGTATACGCTCCTAGTTCTGTAATCTTCTAAATACTTAGTAAACTTTCGGTCAAGGCAGGTTCCTGAACCTCCCGGGGTTTTATGCCGGCGAACAAGTTGTTCAAGGGCTTTCCCTAGTCAACAAATACCTTGTGTTCATTTCTATTCAACTCGATAATCATTGTACCCTGATTCTTATCACTTTAGTCATTTTTCTTGTCACTGGTAACGATTGCTGAAATTTGACCAAAACAATTTAGCGCCGTCTGTGGGAAACTTTGATTATTTGCGTAGAAATGACTAATCCATCGTTCGGCAGTCAAGGTGAGAGGAGTCGGCCGCTTCCTGTTTCCGGCACCCAAGGCAATCCATCTTTGAATGCGGAAGCTGTCAATCTGGAGATAATGTCCAACATGGCCGATATGTTGAAGAAAGTGAATGACCGGTTGGATACTCAGGAGCATACGAACGCCATGATATTCAATGCCATTGATAACCTGCGCAAAGGGAAGCAAGCTGAAACTCAAGTATCTACCCCATTTTCACCTTTGTACCCTAGATCTTTATTTGATGCAGGTACAGGACCAAGCCATTTTGGAGATATCCCTATGTCCAGTACCTTGCCAGCAGAAAGCACAATCGTGACGTCCATTCCAATCGTGCAACCAAGATTCAGCCTTCCAGCTAGCCAACCTGTGTTGTCATCTTGCTATACCTATGCCACGCCTTCGATGGGGCAAACAGGGAGTTTCTTTAATGCTTTTGATACTTCTGCATCTCAGTTTAATAACAATCCTCTTTTCGCAGAGATTCAACTTGTTAAGGAAATGCAGACTATAAAAGATTTGCTTCGAAGAGTGCCTGGAGTCAACTTGCCGTATCACCAAGTTTCTCCAAATTGCTATAACGAATCTCGTTTTGTTCCAGCAATAGCTAGTGTGGAGATCCCAAAGAAGTTTTCAGTCCCTCATATGAAGAAGTATGATGGGAGCACCGATCCAGCAGAGCATGTGTTGCTGTATCAGGAATCAATGGATATCATAAGTATCCCCCCTGTTTTTAAAGAAGCATGTTTTTGCAGGGGTTTTGGCTCAACTTTGTCAGAACCGGCCTTAAAATGGCTAACATGACTTCCTCTAAACTCTATTTCTTCTTATGCTCAACTTGTCAATATGTTTATTAATCAATTTTCGTGCAATAGGGCATTTGACAAGTTGACTAGTGACCTTTATAGAATTGTGCAACAGCCTAACGAAAGTCTTAAAGAATATTTGCACAGGTTTAACAAGGAGGCAGTGACTATACCCAACTTGGACGTGTCCACAGCTACGGAAGCATTCCGTATAGGCTTGAAGAAGAGCTCTCTATTTTATAATGAGTTGGTGATGACTCCTGCGAAACAACTTGAAGAAATCAGAACCAGAGCCTTGCCTTTCATCGTTGGAGGATGACAGCCTGGCAATGGGGAAGTCAACTGGGAGGACCCCTACTCCTCTATTTGAGCCCTCTGACAGAAAATCGGATTCCCATCATTATAAGTCTAACAGGGGCAAACCCCCTGTTAAATCTGAATCTTCTAAAGTTCATTTTATAGATGATGATCAAGATGAGGATGATAATGACTATCCTAAAATTTCTGATTACTGCTTTTCTGTGGACATTGCAGGAGTCCTGTGCGCCATGGAAAATCTTGGAGACAAAAAAAGATGGCCTAAGAAGAGTGACAAGTCCACAACTTGGAAGGACAAGTCCAAGTGGTGTGCGTTTCATGAGGATTTTGGGCATACCACTGAGAATTGTTTTGCCTTGAAGAAGGAGATTGCTCATCTACTATCCAAGGGTCTTCTTAAGGATTTGTTGGGCAAGAAGAGGGTCAAAAGTGAGTCCAAAGAACCTGATTCAGGGAGCAAATCTGCACTCCGAGAAAGTTACACCTCCTCCAGCCACCAAGGTAGTAAATGTTATTTCAGGGGGATCCCATATTTGTGGCACAACTTATTCTGCAGCCAAGCGTCATGCCAAGAGTTCTAAGGAGGATCAGTCAGAACTGCCATCAAGGCGTCGTGACTTCACAGATGGTCAAGTTATATCCTTTGAAGATGAGGATAAAGACAACACATTGGACCCCCTCATGATGGTCTAGTTGTCTAGGTGCAGATTGCTAATTGTATGGTCAAGAGAATTCTGATCGATGGCGGCAGCTCAGTCAACATAATCTTCACTCATGCTCTTGAAGATATGGGCATCCCTTTGTCCGAAGTTGTGAGGAATTCGTCCGTACTGGTAGGGTTCAGTGGTGAAATAAATCAAACAGTCGGAGAAATCAAGTTGCCTATCTATTTGGAGGGTATGAATTCTATGGAAAGGTTCTGCGTCATTGAATGCTCTTCCTCGTACAATGTCATTTTGGGAAGACCTTGGATCCACAACATGAAGGCCGTGCCGTCAACTTATCACCAGTGCGTCAAGTTCCCAACACCTTGGGGTGTGGCCAAGTTGAAGGGAAAGCAGCAGGTTTCTAAAGAATGCTACAAGGTTAATATGAAGGCAAGTTCGGTTCCTCGTCAAGCATAGCAATTAAAGAAAAAGGCCCAGGATGTTCTTGAAGCAGTGGAGCATGAGACGAAAAGTGTTTCTGTTGATGAGTCAGACCCTGAGGCCCAAGCGTAAGTTGGTGCAGATCTTCCGTCAGAAATTGAGGAGGAGCTGATTGAGTTCTTAAAAAGCCAAAAATGTTGTTTTGCGTGGAAGCATGAGGACATGACAGGAATAAGCAAGGACATCATTACTCACAAGTTGAACATTGATCCAACCATCCGTCCTGTCCACCAGAAAAGAAGAAAATTTGCCCAGGAGCGGAACCAGATTATAAAAGATGAAGTTGAGAGGCTTTTGAAGTCTAAGATGATCAGGGAAGTTCAATACCCAAGGTGGTTAGCTAATGTTGTGGTGGTAGAGAAGAGGAACGGCGAGTGGCGAGTATGCGTGGACTTCACAGACTTGAACAAGGCCTGCCCGAAAGATCCATTCCCTCTTCCTCATATTGATTCTCTAGTTGATGAGACAGCTGGCCACGATATCTTGACGTTCATGGATGCGTCCTCAGGGTATCAGCAAATTCAAATGGAGCCTTCAGACCAAGAGGATACGGCATTCATGACTCCGGAAGGTATATATTGTTATATTGTTATGCCATTTGGTCTTAAAAATGCAGGGGCAACTTATCAAAGGCTGGTGAACAAGATGTTTAAGGATCAACTTGGCAAGACAAAGGAAGTCTACATAGATGATAGGGTAGTAAAGTCCAAGCATATTGAAGATCACGTGGAGCATCTTGCTGAGGCGTTCAACATCCACTACAAGAAAAATGGGTTTTCGCGATTGCTTTGTGTGATGGAAATTTGAGCCATCTCAATAGGTTTACTTTATGCGATGGCTTCGTCAATCGCCAAGAAAATTGACGCGGCAAAGCAAAAAAATTCGCGGCCCAAAGCGGCGGGAGGAATAATTAAGTACGCGACTGCTTTATTAAAAAAGCAATGGACTTTGCAATCGCATAAACTTATTAGTAATATTTATACCTATAGAATAAGTAAAATATATATTTTAATTATTAAAAAAAAGGTAAATTCCATCGCAAAGGCAAGGGAATGCAGGGATAAAACGATCTTTACTCTCTCTCTCTCCTCAAAATTTCTTTTGCGCCTACCTTCTCTCTAAAACGAAAACCTTAGCTTCGTCATCTCCATCAATGGTTCCTTAGTCGGCGATTTGGTTTTCCTCCGACAAACAGGTCACATTTCTCTCTCTTTCTTTATCTCTACTCTATCTGCGTTTTCAATTTTGTATTTTTGTAAAACCCTAAATCTACCCCCTTTATGAATATCGTTTCAAATTCTCAATCCCTATCTTCGATCTACTTTTTTCTTATATGGATTTTGTTTAATTAGTTTGCGTTATTCTCTTTTGTGAATCTGTTCATGAAGGATTAAGTTCAAGTATTTTGCTTAGTGCGTTTGGGTTTACTCTCTTCCTCTGAATTTTGCTTAGTGCGTTTGGGTTTACTCTCTTCCTCTGGATTTACATCTTAACCATGTTCTGCTTGATATTTGTAAATGATCATTGAAGGTGACCCAAAAAACTGGTGCTGGTGCTGTGTAGGAACTAGGGATTATTGCAGACATTGGTACTGAAAGGAGTAGTCGCATCTCTGCTGCCATATTATTTTTCAAATGTGGTACTCCTATGTTAGGTTCTATTATCTTTTACGTGAAAAAACGGTTCTTTGAGTCTTCAACACTCTAGTCTTAGTGTTTTTGATCTACTTTTTGTTGCAGAAGGTTCTTTTATCATGTGTGGCCATTCAAAACGCAGACAAACTCGCTTTATATAAAGGGTTTTAAATGTTGTGCTTGATATGCTTAGTCTATGTTGTACCTCGTTTTAGTTCTCTTAGTAGTTTATTTTTATATGGTCTAGGTTCTTCGAGTTGAATCACTAGTAGCAAAGACTAGAAGTCATGGATCGGAAATTTTGGAGTTCTTTGAAATCCTCTCTGCTCAAAATCTCCCTCTTGAATTGAGTTACCCGCGCCTCTTGAGGTACCAAATTTCGCTTTGCTATTATTTTATTTTTTTCTTGAACCAGGCTGTAGATTGAACACGGTTTAGTATCCATGAAGGCAAAGCATTGCCACCTTAATAACTTGTCTTGGATTAATTTCCCTATCTGTCTCTCTTCTTCCCTTTCTGGTGGACACTTCAAATTTCTTCCTTAGACCCTTCAAGTTGAAGGATCTTACTTCCTTTCAGTTCTGTTTATGCAATTGCATTATCATAAAGGCAAAAACATGCTAAAAGAGTATGCTGCACACTATGAATTTCACAAACAGCTCTACCTGTTTGTGATAAATTTTAGTAATTGTGAATATTTAGCTTGCTCTTTTGGATGGCTATCTTGCAAGTTGGCTTTTAAAAGATTTTGATACTTGTATAGTTGGAATTGAAAGCGGAAAAATAAGATTCTTTAACTAGACTACGGGAGTTATTATTCTTGATTAGCATTAAAAGACATCATTGTTTGATTTGTACCATATGATGTTGGGGGTTCTTCATTTTGTTATGAGATGGTCTGATGTTTGATGTTTATTTAGGTGTATAATACTCGTGTTGTTTTAAAAGAAAAGACATCATTGTTTGATTTACACATTTTTTGGCGTTTATTTTTAAATAATTTTTGAAACAATATATCATTATTTTGGGATAGAATGAGTAACTTTAAATCCATCCATTGACTTTAAGTATTCTTATTTTAATTACAATATTCTTTCGCAGATTTCAATGGAAAACAGTAACTTCAAGCAGATCTCCTTTTTGTATTGCATCTAATAAAGTACGCTCAGTTAGTGCAAACATCTTTGCAGTTATGTAAGAATAGGAAGCTGTTAGCATAACCATCATATAATGTTGCCAAAAGTGAAGAATGTTAAGTCTGAAAATGACATCATCAAGAACCTAGTGAGAGTTCATACTGTGAAAATCATTTTGTTAATGCCATATTTTGACTGTGATATTTTGTTTCTTTCGCAGAGGTACTTTAGATTTGCTTCGCCTGAAGAGGAAAAAAGGGGTCGAATTGTGTGGGAGTATCTAGCTGCCAAAAACTTTCCGAAGATCCTCTTTGGGTGGAAAAGAACTGCATTAAAGGCATATGGAACAATTGAGGCTGCAAAGAACCATACGCCTGAATGGACAAGCAGTGATGTATGGAAGGCATTGTGTAACTATTGGTTGTGTTCTGAGTTTGCTCGTGCTAGTGAGCTGCGTAAGAAAAATCTAGCTTCTTCGATTAAAAATATTCCACACACATCGGGGAGGGTTCCTTACGAGGAAATTGACTTGAAATTGGTAAAGTAAAATGAATTTTATATAATTTGTTTGTATTTTGTGTGCTCTGTTTAATCATTTGTTTTTTAATCATTTTTCTACTTGCACAAAGAGTAATAAATGTGTATTAACATACAGCATGCTAGCTTGGGTCGTGCTCCGACTCAAATTGAACGTTTACAAATGACTCATATTAAAAAGAACAAAAGCAGTGAGAACAATGAAAAGATATGGATTACTAAAGATCTTTGAAGAGCTTCGGTATATATAAGAATGTTATATATACCTAATGTGTATTAACATACGATCTCTACTTCTTTGAGTTTCTTGGAGAGAGTGAGAGTATAGTATCTACTTGCTACTGCTTCTTCCTTTATAACCCCCCTCTCTCCAATTACTTGCCTGTGTGATACAGCATTGTTATTTATGCTAGTCTGCTCTGAGTATCTACTTGCTGTGAGTAATGCTAATGTTCCTTCAGTTCTTCTTTGTTCACGAAAAAGAACATTAATGCTAATCTACCTGCTGTGAGTATCTACTTGCTGTGAGTATCTACTTGCTCTGAGTATCTACTTGCTGTGTTATTTATGCTAGTCTGCTCTGAGAAGTCTATGTTCACGAAAAAGAACAGTAATGCTAATGTTCCTTCAGTTCTTCTTTGTTGCAAAAATTATACTACCTCCGTCTAAAGATGAATGTCCATTTTATTCTTAGAGATTGTGTTCCTTGCTTGTTGGATAAATCATAGCAATTTTATGTTGTCCACAGTTGCTTTTCAAAAGCATTAGTTATTCGTAAGTGATAAATGCCAACCTATCTAGTAGGTGCCTCCTGTAGATGACCCATGTCATTGTCCTTTGTCTATTACATTGTAGTTGCATCAGGCTGTTACCAAAACAATTCCATGCTTAAAAGGGTATGAGTTTTCTGTCTGTTTTTTGGGAAAAATCTCATAAAAGTTTCTTGAAACAGTAGCAATTTTCTGTTAATTTTCTCTTCACTTGTTTGCTTTTTTTGATGCTGGAGATGGGGATTTTTTCTGCTAAGTAGCTTATGTTTCTTATTGCCATCTTGAATAATTGTCATCTTATCTCCTTCTGATTGTGAACGGATGTTGTTGGTGAAGTTGTAGCTCTTCATGCTTCAATGAATTGCGTGATAGAATTTGCTTAAGTGGAAAACGTCAAGCTTGCTTATTAAAAGAAGTTGTAATTAAAATGCACTTGATCCTATCTAACTTGTATTCTCTCAACATTATTCCTTTGTCTAATATATAGGTGGTCTATGCAAATGAATTGCGTGAAGCAAATGGGTTGGATCCTGCAGTTCCCGTCAATGCAATTTTGAATCCTGGATGTGATGCAATTTCTGACCCTGGTTGTAAGGCATGGCAAGTGGTGGCCGGTGGTGTAAGGAAAGGAAGATTGTTTGGACGACCAGGCGAGAAATGGAAAAAACGTTCCGGTTGTGCTTCATCAGTCGATTATGCGGCATACATTTCTTCACAAAACTCGATCGAGAAAAAAAGAATTTGAAAGAAGCTCTACGTGCAAACACGAAGAAACTGGATCAAGAATCAAAAGAAAAGAATGAACTAAAGGCATATGTCAAAAGCATGGCTCCTCTTTGAAATTTGAAATGGCAGAGAGATGCGGAATGGGTCCATGTCCTTCTCTTCCTTTGTTCAACAATGCTAGTTCCTCTACACCTAGTTCAGATGGTGGATCAAATGTTCCAATGGTGACATCTCCTTTTGATGACTATGGTGAGAATGATGATGATATGCCATAGTTACATATATATGGTTTTAGACTGTCTTGTCATTTTGCTAGTAGATATGTTTGGTAATCATGTAAGTTTTTGGAGATGCATAAACATGTATGTTTGGCTGACTTAGCTATAGCCTTATTTTGGACAAGTATTAGAGATATGTTATCAAGTTAATATTAAGAATTTATGTCAATGCAATTTTTGTTTTGATTTATTAGTATATTTCAAACAGGTGAGTCACTGATAAAAGATAATTAAGGGGTTTAATGACAAAAATAAATAAATAGAAATTGTTTATTTGGGGGGGGGGTTTATGCGATGGCCATCGCCATCGCCATCTTTTAATTTTGAAACTACTAATACAGATATTCAACTGCTACTGCCATCGCATATTCGTATATATTAATATAATATAATTTACATATGAGATGGCCAACCCATCTCAAATTTGGGATTATGCGATGGCCAAATCTTTAATAAATAAATAACAAAATTAATTAATGAATGTTTTATGCGATTAAAAAAACCATCGCAAATTTTATGCGATTGCCAAAACCATCGCATAAACCTTATGCGATTAGGCTTTATGCGATGGCGGTTTTGATGGTCAAACCCATCGCAGTATGTATATGCGATGGATTATTAAGTATATGCGATTGAAATTGGCCATCTCCAAAAGCAGTTTTTCTTGTAGTGATCTTGAAAGCCTTCAACATGAAACTTAATCCAGCAAAATGCAATTTTGGTGTTAGAGCAGGAAAATTCTTGGGCTACATGGTGACCAGAAGAGGAATTGAAGCTAGTCCCGAACAGATTAAAGACATTCTCAACTTGGAGTCTCCCAAGAATATCAAAGACGTCCAAAGGTTAACAGGTAGAGTAGCTGCCTTAAATAGATTTATATCTAAATCATCTGATAAGTGCAGGTTATTCTACGAAGTGTTAAGAAAGAACAAACTCTTCCAATGGACTGACCAACATGAGGCAGCTTTTAAACAACTTAAAGAATACTTGGTGATGTCACCCCTACTTGCCAAACCAGAACATGGTGAGCACCTTTATTTATATTTAGCTGTATCTGAGAATGCAGTTAGTGCAGTATTGGTGAAAGAAATCCAAGGTGAACAGCATCCCGTTTACTATATAAGTAAGTCTTTACTAGATGCTGAAACGAGGTACTCTCATCTTGAAAAGTTAATTTTAGCCTTAACTACTGCTGCTACAAAACTGCGTCATTATTTTAAAACACATCCTATAACTGTTAGAACTAACTATCCTGTGAGAAATGTGTTAAGAACTCCAGAGATGTCAGGCAGATTGGCCAAGTGGTCGGTCAAGTTGAGCACGTATGACATTTCATATGAGCCAAGAACAGCTATCAAATCTCAAGTTCTAGCCGATTTTGTAGCAGACTTTAGTCCAAGTTTGCAGCCCGAGGTGGAACTGGAAGTACAACAGCTTGAAGGTAAAACAATTCCTAGATTTTGGACACTGTTTACAGATGGAGCTTCAAATTCCAAAGGAATTGGCTTGGGAATAGTCCTGAAATCCCCTCAAGGTGATATCATACCTCAAGCTGTATCTTGTGAATTCAATGCGACGAATAATGAAGCTTTAATCATGGGTTTGACTACAGCTTTAAGTTTAAATATTACTCATATAAATGTATATGTTGATTCTCAATTGCTCGCTAACCATTTCAATGGCAGTTATATGGCGAAGCAGTCCAAGATGACTCTATATCTCCAACATGTTAAGGCTTTGGCTTCAAAATTCCTATCATTCTCTTTGGAACAGGTCCCTAGAGAAGAGAATGCAGAAGCGGACGCATTGGCCAACTTGGGTTCAACTTGCAAATCAATGTTGCATACTAATATTCCCATTATTTATGTTAAGTACCCGGCAATAGACCAAGCTGAGGAAACTCAAGCGGTTATTCAACCTAGTGGGGCACAAGATACAAGTTCATCTTGGACCCAACCTATAATTGAGTTCCTTCAACTTGGAACTATTCCACCTGATATTAAGAATGCTAGATCTTTTAATATGCGTACTTCCACCTTTGTTTTAATAGATAATGTCTTGTTTAAGAAATCTTTTGCAGGGCACTATTTAAGATGTATCGATAATGAGCAAGTTGAACTGGTGCTAAAAGAAATCCATGAAGGAATATGTGGAAATCATTCTGGTGGGAAAGCATTGGCATCAAAGGCTCTCAAGACTGGCTATTACTGGCCAACCATGCGACAAGATGCCATGAGCTATGTGCAGAAGTGTGACGCCTGCCAAAGACACAGTAACGTCTTGCATCAACCTGCAGAGCCTCTTCACTCTATCGTCTTATCTTGGCCTTTCATGCAATGGGGCATGGATATTGTGGGCAAGTTGCCTAAGGCTCCCAAAGGCAAAGTATTCATGTTGGCATTGACTGATTATTTCTCAAAATGGATTGAGGCAGAGGCCTATGTGCAAGTAAGAGACAAGGAGGTAATTTCATTTTTAAAGAAAAATATAATTAGCAGGTTTGGCGTACCGTCAGAGATCATATGTGATAATGGATCCCAATTCATAAGTAAGAAGACTAGAGATTTTTGTGCTCGCTGGGGCATCAAGCTGATCATGTCTACGCCTGTCCACCCTCAAGCCAATGGTCAAGCTGAATCAAGCAACAAGTTGATTGTCAACAACTTGAAGAAGCGCCTAGATCAAAAGAAAGGAAAGTGGGCTGAAGAGTTACCACCTGTACTTTGGGCAGACAGGACCACTACAAAAGGAGCCACAGGTAGAACCCCATATTCCTTGGTGTTTGGAGCAGAAGCTGTAATCCCGGTCGAAGTGACAATCCCAACAGCAAGGTATGGTTTATTAACTCAAGATGAAAATAATCTCTTGCTAACCCAAGATTTAGATACAATTGATGAGATCAGGGATTTAGCCAAGATAAGGATGGCAGCCTATCAACAACGGATTGCTAGATCTTACAACAAGAACGTCAGAATAAGAAGATTCCAGGTTGGTGATTTAGTTTTGAGAAAAGTATTTCAAAACACAAGAGAATTAAATGCAGGTAAATTAGCTCCCAAGTGGGAGGGACCATATCTCATCGATGCTGAAGCTGGCAAAGGAGCATATTGGCTGTCAACCCCAAGTGGAGAAAGGGTCCCTAGGAGTTGGAATGCCATTCATTTGAAGCTTTATTTTATGTAAGTCAAGTTGTTAACAACTGGACTTCTGATCAGGTATGATTTAATTTGTGCCAAGTTCATTTGCGTATTTCAATTTACAATTTTATTAGAAATCCTTACTAACTTAAGCATCGGAGGGGTGTTAGCTACGCTAACACCCAATCCTAACATGAATTTGTTTTGCAAGGTATGCAACTTGAACGTGCGGAGTAGGCTCAACATGCTAACACGCCAGTACGGCTCCAACATGTTGAGACCTAAATTGGAGCAGGTCAAACATGTTAACACGCCAGTACGGCTCCGACATGTTTGAACCTAAGGAAGAAAAGTTCAACATGTTAACACGCCAGTACGGCTCCAACATGTTGAAACTTTAGCTGGAGAGGGATGGAACATGTTGACACGCCAGGACGGCTGATACTTGTTTTGTTCCTTCAAACGATTTACCTCTGATCAAAGGTACATTTTGCTTATGGTTAAAAGATTTACATCTTTTCTAAAGAATTAAGGTTTTGACACCTTCTCCTGGGCGCACGATTTCACACTTATTCAAGTTGTGACTATTGGTTGTAACATTAACATGTTACCTACTGTTTATAACATCAACATATTATCTAATGAACAAGCAAGTATTTCTGAAAAGCCTAAAATACTTCCATAAACTTTGAAATGTTCCCAAAAGATTTTGCAACTGAGGGACAAGTTGGGTAAGCCAACCAATCCCTTAAAAACCTAAGAAAGCTTGGAGTACTAGACCAACCTAGTACCCCCAAATAAATTATTTTAGACTCTTATGAGCCATTACATACCAAAATAAACTTGTTTTGGGGATATACCCCCCATTTGATGCTCACCAATGGTGTGGCAAATAAGCAAAAAATTGTTTTTGTTTCTCCTCCTTCCAAACTACTTAAAAAACTTTCAAAATATTCAAACATCTTGGCCTGCTGTCGCTGGTGTTGTATTTGTTTCCTTCTCTTGATCCTTTTCTTCAACTGGAGTAGCCACTGCAGTACTCAAAATGTTGTTAGCATCTTATACCAGTTGGTTAAGAGTTTCGAGGGCCGGTGAGTTCACCTCCTCTCCGTCTACTGGTTCTCCAATATGGTCTTCTAAAGTCCTTCTCTCCTCCTCCAAGTCCCAGGTTGAAGCTTGTCCGTTCTTGTACTCCTCCATAAGTTGAATTCTAGTTTCCAGCAGCGCCTTGGTAGTATTGAACTTGAAATCTTCCTTCGCCACTTCAAGCTCCTGTAAATGAGCTTCATTCTCCTTCGTCTTCTCAGGACGAACACTCACCAAATCCTTTCTCAAAGCACCAATAACTTTCTTCAAGTTCTCTACCTCGCTAACCTTCATTTTGGCTTCTTTCTTTGCCTCCTCAGCTTCATGACTGTATCTAGCAGCCTTGATTTTCAACAGAATAACTTGGTCCATAAAAGCACCAAACTCTCCCCTCATCTTCTCCACATTCAACATATCTTCAGTGACTTCACCCTCCACCAGCTTCCTCTTCTTCGATTCGTCCTACTTCTTGGATGCGCTTACTTTTGAACTGGATACCATAGAGTTGGGAGTTGGAGGCTTACCATCTTTTTTCATAGTTCTCTTTGCTTTGGCTTCAGCAAGCAGGTCCGAAGCACTCACAGTGGCTTTAGAGCGAGTAGCTGTGACAAAAGGGCATGGAGTCAGAACAACTTGAAAGGTTTAGAGTAAATTGGAGATAGGAAAAATTTTAAGAAGTTAGTCAAGACCTGTAGACATCTCGATGGGGGCTGCAATAGACTCTTCGGGGTTAAGTTCTTCTTCTAGGTTTGCAGAAAACAAGACCCGGAATGCTTTGAAAGACCTAACCGATGAATCCAACTCGTAGATTTTCTTCACATTCTCCTCTGTCCCCTCTTTTTCTGGAAAAAGCACGCTCAGTTTGGCAGCTATTACAAAGAAAATTCAAGTTGGTTAAGATCAAGGGTGCAAAGATTTTAAGAAATGTGTGAAATCAAAGGAAAAATTCCCCTACCTTGGGACCTCCACTTCGATATCACACCAGCCTCCTATCTTAGGCTATCTTTCCTAGCAAAAAAGAACTTGTTCTTCCAACCTCTATCAGCAGGGTCATTGTTCGAATCTAAAATAGGGTCACCACCAGTCTTAACTCTAAAACCAAACCTCCCAAGGCCAAAACCCCTTATATCAGTAGTATAGGCAAATTCTTCTAAACCAACATTCAACCCAGTTTCCTCATTTAACCTAACTAGGGTCTGTAGGCATCTCCAGCCTTGAGGCATAATTTGGGCATAGTTGAGCTTTGTGGAAGTAAAAAACCTAGTAATTAAGTCTGGGAAAGGGAATTTTAGGCCAATAACGAAAGGATATTTCGGGAAGCATACCCAATCGGGGGAATAGCACTCAGAGGTCAAGTCGGGGTGGGTGAAGAAGATGGTTTCATATGGCATTGCGTGATTTTTCTTAATAATTTCCAGGTTGACCTTAGGAATAAAGCATTTTTCTTTGTCGGGTTCTTTCAACATATTTTGAGTTATAAAACCCTCCGGCAAACCTTCTTCACTTTCGATTATACTAACCCTCTTTTTTCCCATTTTACAAACTTGAAGAAAAATTACCAACAAAGAAATTGAAAAAGGACGGGGAACTCACCAGAAATTTCTCTTGTTTTTCTTCTTACGATTTCTCCTTGATTTTTCTCCAAAATAAAACCCTTGTTATTTGAAGATTTTCGGTGAAAGGGAGAGTTGGGGAAGAAGGAGTCTAATTTATGGAAGAAGTTGTAAGCGGTTGGGAAACTAAAAGAAGCATCATGATCTTTTGCCTTGAAAATAGCCAAAACCGTCCCATCAAAACCTTTTCATTTAAAACCGCCGTATTCTATATCTAATTTTTGGCAAACTTTTTAAATTTTTTGTCTCTTTATATTTTTTTTAAAAATTCAAAATGTTTGGGAGCAATTGTTATGCCCTCCATTTCTCAGTCAACTTGTTTCAACTTGCACATAGCATCTTGGTACTAACAACTTGAGTTCTTCTATTGCATCTTGATCATTTGCAGGTTGAACTATTGTTACGTTAACCCTACTTTTCAGGGAACGTCTCAAAGTAATAAAAGACCTATTCAACGACGTTTTCTTCACCAAAAATACCCAGCAACGGATCACTTTCATCTCCATCAACGAAGTGGCGA
Organism: Adenophora triphylla var. japonica; assembly: GCA_022495995.1. NCBI lineage: Eukaryota > Viridiplantae > Streptophyta > Magnoliopsida > Asterales > Campanulaceae > Adenophora > Adenophora triphylla. Next base: position 73,891 of record JAFEMH010001844.1, on the reverse strand, counting down.
ATAAATCTCAACTTACCTCCGAGATTCTAGGCTTGTTATTTTCTTTGTATTTAGCCGTTATTTGAGGTATAAATAGGGAGAAAAAACACTTGTATTACACACACGATCACTCTAGCTTAAGCTCCCTTTGTATACGCTCCTAGTTCTGTAATCTTCTAAATACTTAGTAAACTTTCGGTCAAGGCAGGTTCCTGAACCTCTCGGGGTTTTATGCTGGCGAACAAGTTGTTCAAGGGCTTTCCCTAGTCAACAAATACCTTGTGTTCATTTCTATTCAACTCGATAATCATTGTACCCTGATTCTTATCACTTTAGTCATTTTTCTTGTCACTGGTAACGATTGCTGAAATTTGACCAAAACACCTATCTCGCATCTTGCAGTAAACTCAATTTATTGAATTTGGGAATAGTGAGTTTATGGATTAGGAAGTGTACTTAGAGAGAAAATAAATTTGGGAGGTTGAAGATGAAATAAATATAAAACATTTAACCCTTTAGTCTATATCTAGTATATTGTACTTTGTATCTCTTTAACCTTAAATATAAAATTTTGCATTTAACCCCTTTAAAATTAATATCAATGTTAAACTAACCCAGTGTATTAATCACGTGCAAAACACATGTGAATTGTGATCTAACTGATTATTCTAACAAATTTCGTCAAAAAGACTTGAATTGATGAAAAAATGCATCTCGTGCTATGAATTGATCAAATAAATTTGGAAATTCATCTTAGAAATGCCCTATTAAAATTCGGGCCCTATTATGTTATTAAGTACTACAACAACAACAACAACAAAGCCTTAGTCCCAAAATAATTTATGTTATTAAGTACTAACCTATGAAAATTGAAAGAAATTGAGCGGCAAGGAAGTGCACAGGAAGTTACAGACGCCTGATATGAGTCCTGATGCTATCACATCAGCACTAGCATCAACGATAAAAGTAGCGGAATAATAAAATTAAAAACGAATTTAAAACACCAAAGTAACACTTATCTACACCAATTGCTGTAGACAATAAAACTTCTCTTATTAAAATACTTTTGAATCGGTTTACACAAAAGAAACTAAGAGAAGACAAAAATAATTTAAATAACTCTCACACAAAAAGACTCGCCAAACTCTCTGATTCTTCAGCAATTGAGTCTGTAAAAGGTGTGTTTAACTGAGGTGTGATCCTCATATTTATAGTCAAGGAGTTTTCGGATGTGGATGACTGAAGCTTGGAATTTATCTCTTCAACTTAATCTTCTTTATCCCTTTTATCCACTCAAGCAATCCTCAGCCTTTAGACTTCTTTTCCATGTGTGAGAGTCCTACATAAATAAACAAACTACACACTAAAAACAACTTAAATTTCGGTTAGTAAGTTAGTTAATTAAGCAAAATCAATTTATAATATAAACAATATTTACCTAAATTAATTAATATAAAGAAAGTAACAAATCTAAATTAAGTCAACCTTTGACTTGTCAATGTGTGTGGGACACCACACACTTTCAATCTCCCCCTGATTTGTTGCTTTCTGGTCAAAACAGATAATAAGCCAAGATTATATAATAGCTAATAAAAAAAATTTCAATAAGGAATTCGAACACTCCCCCTAAATATCAAATGTTCAGATAATCAAAACAAAAAACAAATCACACACCATTGTTCCTAAACAACAGTAAACAAACACAAAAGAAACATAAAGTAGAAATAGCTTTTGAAAATGGCGAGTTAAAAACTTAAACTTGGCTTATACTTATATTCTCCCCCTTTTTTATCGGAAAGGCTGGCCTTGGCTGCCAACAAAGGTCTGATTCAGAACCTTCTCAACACGGAATTCATTCATTCTGAGGGACTCATATCACTCCTTTACCACACTTGACATGAAAGATTCAACAGATGGTGAACTTACAGTGGATTCGGAGAGTTTGGATCTTTTGGAACACCTAGACATAGGTGTGGAGCTTACTGAGGTAGTAGCCTCTGTACCAACAAATAATTCCACAGCTCCATCATTTGAGTTTATTGGAGATGGTGGAGGAGAGACGGCGGTGCTTGGAAACGCCAAAAGTGAAGGAGACGTCATTGCCCTTTTAGGACGAAAAATAGAGAGAGAAAATAGAGAGAGAAACACGGTGGAGATTTAAGGCGAGGTGACAGGGTTTTATTAAAGATGATAGAAAAAACCTTTTAGGAGAAGGACACACAGGAAGGTAGAGTTTTAAGTTGGACTAAATACCTTGGCATCCGAAAATTTGAACTCACCTCAACCTCTTTGGAATTCCTTAGATGATAAGGAAAGAAAATGCCAAAATCCTTTTTAAAATCAAATTCCTTTTTTCTTGATGAATAATATACCTGCCATAAAAAAAAAAAAATCCACATACATGTACTCTAAACACATGGACATTAAAAATAAAAAATTCAAATAATTTTGTTGATCATAAGATCTTTTAACCAAATTAATTAGAAAAAGAAAAAGATTTGAACAATATTTTCACCAAGGACCAGGTTGACCTAATTTATGACTAAGAAAATGATGCATAATGTACAAATATGTGAAGGATAAATCTCAGTATATGTGTGATATGGGATGTGATTACATCAGGGGACACATCTCCTCTAGGAAAGTCAATGAATTGAAATCTTGTCTAGCTTGGCCTCTAGAATGCATCCACTCTTTTTTTTTTTGTGGAGAAATATTTATGGGTAGCTTTCACTCTTCTTTACTTTCATGGATAGCCCTCTTTCGAATGATCTTGTCAATTTGACACAAACTTTCTCTTGATGTCATTTTGATCACATTGAAATGACTTCATATCATGAGTGGAGTAGCTGTTTCCCTTTAGATTAGGCACCCACCAAGAGACATCCAATAGGATAAATTTTGAGTCAACAGTCGTTGACATCTTTTAAGAAGAATTCACAATTCAGAGAGAAGACGAGTCAAAGATGTAGTACAAGTGACCACACTGAGAAATATCATGAAATGCTATATTTTTATTTATTTTTTATGATGATTTTTTTTTTAGAATTAAATATACATGTGTAAGATATGATGTGATCACACGGGGGATCACACCATCAGATGGCACACAAACTCAGAGACTTCCATAGAGTAGAAAATCTCTGAAAATCAAGGGCTTTGGTGAAAATGTCAGCCAACTATTTTTCAGTGCTTATTGATTCCATGCTAATGATTTTTTGCTCAACAAGATCACGAATAAAATGATGTCTAATGTCAATGTGTTTAGTACGTGAGTGTTGAACATGATTTTTTGATATTTCTATGGCACTTAGATTATCACAAAAGACAGTTAGAATATCACTTTTAAGCCCATAATTCTTAATCATCTGATTCATCCAAAGAAGTTGAGACATAATCCAATTTTCATCATTCATTTCCTCATTAACATTCTTAGGCTCAAGATGAGAAATGAAACAGCAAGAGCTTACCTTGCTTACCTGTGAGTTTACACAACTCAATCCAGCCAGTTCTCTATAGTTGACCCATAGCTTTTCCCTTGTGTTTACCTTCTCATTAACATCACCAATCACTTGGGTGATTGGATGATTCTTTTGAATCCTGCTAGGTATGTCTCTAATTCTGTCCAGGTTCCCTTCTATACAGTCTGAACTGTTTGACAAATTTTCTGAATTTGATGTAGACTCATCTGGTCCTGATGTAGGCGGTGATGTGATCACACCAGGACCTGCATCATCTTTCTGTAACTCTGTTTGCAGTTCCTGTTCAGCTGTATTTTGGGTGACTTCCATCATTTCCACGCAACCTGAGACATCATCTTCAAGATTTTTTAGATTCAAATCAGCAGTATCATCAAAAGTGACATTAATAGACTCCATAACATTATTGGTTCTAAGGTTATAAACCCTATAAGCGCGGCTATTTGTGGAATACCCTAGGAATATAGCCTTATCATTCTTAGAGTCAAATTTAGACGGATAGTCTCTTTCATTCAGAACATAACATATGCATCCAAAAACATGAAAGTACTTGAGAGTAGGTTTTTTACCAAGAAGTATTTCATAAGAAGTCATGGTAGACCCAACCCTCAAGTAGACTCTATTTCCTATGTGACACGCCGTGCTAAGTGCCTCAGCCCAGAATCGTTTAGAGATATTCTTAGAACTAAGCATGACACGAGCCATCTCTTGCAAAGTACGATTCTTTCTTTCAGCCACCCCATTTTGTTGAGGAGTTTTAGGGGCTGAAAAATCATGGGTTATTCCTTTTGAGTCACAAAATTTAGAGAACAAGGTGTTCTCATATTCAGTCTCATGATCAGATCGAATTTTAATCACTTTCTTACCATATAGGTTTTTGACCTTTTTATACCAAACTTTAAACAATATAAGTGCATCAAATTTCTCTTTTAAATATAGAACCCAAGTATACCTAGAGAAATCATCTACACAAACAAATGAGTATTTATTTCTACCTATGCTTTCAACCTCAATAGGTCCCATAAGGTCAGTATGGATTAATTCCAATATCTCAGAAGTAGAACTTTGATCAACCTTTTTGTGAGTAGCTTTGGTTTGTTTGCCCTTTTGACAAGGGCCACATACACTTGTTTGTTTAAAGTCAAGTTTGGACATGTGTTTAACAACATTAAATCTTACTAATTCTTCCATTTTCCTATAACTGGTGTTGTGGGTATTTTTCAGCATGGTGACATCTTCAGTTGCTCCTGCATCTCACGATGTTATTTCACTGTAAGTATTATTTAATATTTACTTATTTGTTTTCTTTTAATATCTTTATTATAATTTTACAGCAAATAAGAGAGATAAACGCGGGATATTTCCAAACACGTTCAACCCCTCTTCAAACGGCAAAGTGGACTCGGTCTTATGGACGTTGGAGGGATAACCTTAGATGCCGAGATTTTAGGAACTACTTCTTACCCGTTGATAGTAATCTTATTTAAGGGGAGATGGAGATGGAAAATGACACATTCCTTTACACACACTACGCACACACCATTTGTAATCCTCTCCATCATCTTCCGCAGTTGTAATCCCAATTATCATAGTAAAACTTTTAAGGTTGGAGACCTAACTCCCGAGGTTTTTTCCGAAGAGATTATTATCTCTAAGGTTTTCCGCGTTAACAACTCTTGGTGTCACTTTTTCATTTCATGTCTTTATTCCATTTAATCGAATTCCATAGTCCCTTCCTAGTTGCTTAATCCATACACTTGTCTAAGTTAAGATTCAACATTATTGTTTTTTCTACCAAAACAATTTGGCGCCCACCGAGGGGCCGCGTGGTTTATCGGTTATTTGGATCATTTCCTAAGCGAATTCATCATGTCTGCACCTCCCAATGTGTCCGCTGGCGGCAAGGGTCCCGCCGTCACTCCAACATCAGGAGGTAGAACCAGCTTATTGCCGCCACCTCCTCAGACGGGACCTCAGCAAACTCAACCTACAAAGACTCCACAAAAGGAAGCGACCTCTTCCAATGTAGATGCTGACATCCGGAGTATCCTGACCAGGTTGAATCAGAGGTTGGATCAACAAGATAGCAATTCCAAGGTGTTTGCCAATTCCATGATCAAGATGCAGAGGAATCAACAGCTCATCGCTTAACGTCTTGAAAGCATCTCACCATTGCGTGCAAGGAACCTCAACTTCGACAACATCGAAGGATCTACGCTTCAGAGTGAATTTATCCCAATGGGTAGTCCGCCTCAAACTCATCAGCTGACATCCTTAATGATGTTGACATCTTTGCTCGGGGACACCCTAATGACGCCACCTTCAGCAGGATTCACCCAGTTCATCCCATTCATTGACAACACCACTGTCACAACTACCACGGACAACTCTGGTTTGCTAAATAATCTTTTCAATAATAATAATTTCAATCGTATTCCTATGGCTGACCCTTTTGCAGGAAACCCACTAGCCAAACAGATGCAGGATCTCAGGGAATTGATAATGAACGTGCCAGGCATAACTCCTCCAATCCAACCAAGAATCAGAAGCTTACAATCAATCCCGGTTTGTCCCAGCAATTGCAAATGTCGACATCCCGAAGCGTTTCAATGTTCCATCCATGAAGTTGTATGACGGCAGCACAGATCCAGAGGAGCATGTTGCCCACTATCAAGAAAAGATGGACATAGTCCATATTCCGCTTCAATTCAGGGAGGCTTGCTTGTGCAGAGGATTTGGATCGACCTTGGTTGGACCAGCTCTCAAATGGCTGATTAGGCAGCCCCTAGGTTCAATTGGTTCATACGCCCAACTTATCAACATGTTCTATAACCAGTTCTCATGCAGTCGACAATTCGAGAAGGCGACAAGTGACCTCTACAATGTGACCCGGCCTAATGAGACTACGAAAGAATATGTCCACCGGTTCAACAAAGAAGTGTTAGAAATCCCTAATCTTGACATGTCAACGTACGAAGCATTCAAAATGGGGCTGAAGAAGGATTCACAGTATTATCAAGATCTGGTGATGACTCCTTGTAAGCCGTTAAAAGAAGTCAGGAGCAGGGCCCTAAGATTCATAAGATTGGAGGAAGATGAGCTGCAAAGATCGAAATCCTCATCTAAGTTGTCAACATATGACAACCCTGACAGGAAGACTGAATCATCCCATCGCAGGAACAACCGTTCCAATCCTTATCCGAGAATTGATAGCAGCAAAAATTAATTCAATAGAGGGTGAGGATGAAGATAGTGATAATGTGCCTAACATTTCTTATTATTGTTTTTCTGTTGACATTTCAGATGTACTCTGTGCAATGGGCAACCTGGGGGACAAAGCCAGATGGCAAAAGAAGACAGATAAGACCACGGGATGGCGTGACAAATCAAAATGGTGCGCTTACCATAAAGACTTTGGGCATGTTACTGAAGATTGCATCGCACTAAGAAAGGAGATCAGTTACTTGCTCTCGAAGGGACATCTTAAGGAGTTGCTGGGATCCAGAAAGAAGAAGGTAGAAAATGCAGAAGCTCCACATGAAGTCGAAAGACCAGTTTCTCCCCCAGCATCAACATAGGTGATCAATTTCATTAGTGGAGGTTCAAAAATTTGTGGCACATCCTATTCTGCCGCAAAGAGACATGCTAAGGAGTCAAAAAGAGGAGAAGCCAGAAAGACAACCCAGGATGTCGACACCTTGCCAGGATCCAATCACCTTTGATGAGAGTGATCGGGATAATTTGCTGGAACCCCATCATGATGGCCTAGTTATTTCCTTGCAGATCGCCAATTGTACCATCCGGCGTATCCTGGTCGATGGGGATAGCTCTGTCAATCTCATTATGTTAAGCACCCTCAAGGAGATGAACATCCCAGAATCAGAGATTGTCAAGAAATCCTCAGTATTGGTAGGCTTCAGTGGCGAAGTCAAAGAAACGGTGGGGGAAATAAAGCTTCCAATCTACTCAAAAGGCCTCAACACCATGGAGCGGTTATGTGTAATTGATTGTGCAACATCCTACAATGTCATTCTTGGAAGACCGTGGATTCATGGGATGAAGGCTGTACCATCCACTTACCATCAGTGTGTGAAGTTCCCAACACCTTGGGGTGTCGCCAAAATATACAGTGACCAGCAGGTGGCCAAGGAATGTTATAAGACTTCAATGAAGGCGTCGACATCTCCCAAACAAGCATAGCAATTACAGAGGAAAGTACGTGAAGTCCTGGAATCTAGGGAGAACGATGTGAAAGAAGTATTACTAGACCCTTCCAATCCGGACATCAAGGTACTTATTGGCAGTGACATCCCATCAGATATAGAAGAAAAGCTTGTGGACCTATTAAGAAGCAGAGTAAAGAGTTTTGCTTGGAGGCATGATGACATGACCGGCATCAGCAAAGATGTCATCACCCACAAACTTAACATTGATCCTAGTTTTAAACCAGTGCACCAGAAACGTAGAAAGTTCGCAGAAACAAGAAACCAGATCATCAAGGAAGAAGTGGAGCGCTTACTCAAAGCCAACATGATCCGAGAGGTAGATTATCCAAGATGGTTAGCAAACGTGGTTGTGGTTGAGAAGAAGAATGGGAAATGGCGAGTCTGTGTTGACTTCACCGACTTGAATAAAGCCTGTCCAAAAGATCCTTTTCCTTTGGCTCACATAGATTCGTTAGTTGATGCCACCTCCGGACACGAGCTCCTCACCTTCATGGACGCATCCTCAGGATTTCAACAAATCCAGATGGAGCCATCTGATCAGGAGGACATCGCCTTCATAACGCCCACAGGTATTTATTGTTATATTGCTATGCCTTTTAGACTAAAAAATGCAGGTGCAACATATCAGAGGCTCGTCAACAAAATGTTCAAAGACCAGATTGGGGACACAATGGAAGTATATATTGACGACATGGTAGTAAAATCCAAGAAAGCCGAAGATCACATAAGCAACCTATCTCAAGCCTTCGACATCTTGGATTGTTTCAATATGAAACTTAATCCAGCTAAATGCAACTTTGGAATGAAGGCAGGGAAGTTTTTGGGTTACTGTTCGGTCGAAACCTAACGGTTTATTTATATCCGCAAGCGCACGGGCTATTGTAATATAGCGGGTGCAAGTACGAGTCGATCCCACAGAGACAGGGTTTACTTAGGGGATATTTTTGTCTTTAGAAAGTATAGAAAAGATTGGGGGGAGATAAAATTTGTTTTTAGAAGAATAGAGAGAACATAAACAGAAAATACTTTTAATTAAATTCTTTATAAAACGAAGCATTCTCGGGATTGGAAATCATACACATAATCTTATTCATCAAATCGTCATTGTCTTAGAGATAAAAGGTTTTCATAAAAAGCAAGGATGGTATGTTAAGCCTACGCTACTTCGGGCTAAGACAGTAGCGTTTGTATTCTTCACTAATTATGTCCTAACTGTTTGAGATTTCCGTTTACGTTGTTCCCGCCCTGTCACAAACGGGCGTTCCGGCTTATCTCTAGCTGACCATAATTAGTAAGAATCCATTAAGGACGAGAGTCAACATACTTTCCATTAAAGGAACATCCCTAGGCCATTGAACTACTCTCGTGATCAATGAAACCTAGTTTCTTTATATGGTTCCGTCAATCGAGATTCTCCGCTAGGTACTTCTCTCAATTGACTGAATCATACAAATTGGACGTCTCCAAAATGTAAGGCATTTAGAGAATAATATAAAGAAATTGTTTAGATGAAGGAAGAAGACAAGACTTAACATTTTTAGATGATGAATAAGTATGCTTTTGAGTTTCCAACCCCAAGAATAAAGGGGATTACTCACAAGCCATTTATAAAGTATAAGCAATAATAAAAGATTGAGTAAGAAATACTTATGAATGTAGAAGGCAAATGCTGAGAATAATGCTTCACTTTTATTTCTTTTCCTCCAAGGTAATTCCAAGAATAAACAATGAACTTGATCTTCAAATCTCTTTGGAAAATTGTTGTCACAAGTAATTGTATTATCTATCTATCAAGTATCAGTAATTTCTCTCTAAAAATTCGTTTCTAAGACTGATTACAAGGGTTCTATTTATAAAAGGGAGGAGACTCTTCAATTGGGTGCCATCAAAAGGTGCCTTTACATCTGCAGTCACAATTTGCACGGCCGCGTCAAGGAAGTTGCACGGCCGTGTGACCCTTGGCGCCAGATTTGAATTTGAATCTTGACACTTCGCACGGCCGCTCCACTCTAAGCTGCACGGCCGCTCTGTATTTTGGCACGTCCACTCAATCTTCAAGACACGGCCGTTCTATATTTTAGGGCCAAAAATGGCCTGAGAATGGCTAAGTGCATGGCCGCTCTGCCTTGGCCGCACGGCCGCTCCATTTGAAATTCAACTTTGTGTGCTTGATTTGGTTGGTGCTCTTCCATGCCTTTTGCCTTGAAGTGTCCAAGCATCCTTTTGATAAAAAGAACCTAAAACATGTCTTTAAATGAAAGAAATATACCAAAAGCGTAAAATCTAGATAATATAAAAAAGGAACTAAAAAGTACATGAAATGAAATGAAAAATGATGTTTTATGCAATAAAAAATATATAAAACTAAGGATAAATGACTATATAATAGTCACTTATCAGTTACATGGTAACTAAAAGAGGCATTGAAGCTGCCCCAGAACAGATACGTGCTATTATCAACCTGTCGTCACCTCAATCTGTCAAGGACGTCCAAAGGCTGACAGGAAAGATTGCTGCACTCACCAGGTTCATTTCAAAATCCTCGGATCGATGCAAACCTTTCTATGACATCCTAAGGAAGAACAAGAAATTCCAGTGGGAAGACCAGCATGAAGAAGCCTTTCAGGAGCTCAAAAGTTACCTGTCGACACCTCCATTATTGGCCAAACCTCAAGAGTGCGAACATCTTTACATCTACCTAGCAGTATCAGAAAGCGATGTAAGTGCAGTCTTGGTGACAGAACGAGATGGTAGTCAGCAACCCATCTACTATATAAGTAAGACACTTTTAGATGCAGAGACCAGGTACTCTCATTTACAAAAATTAATTTTGGCTTTGATAACTGCTTCTATTAAATTAAGACACTATTTTGAAACACATACCATAATTGTGCGTACTAACTATCCTATTAAGAATGTTATGAGAAAACCAGAGATGTCAGGTCGAATGGCTAAGTGGTCCGTACAATTAAGCACTTACGACATCAAATATGAGCCCAGAACATCAATAAAATCTCAAGCTCTAGCTGAATTTGTGGCTGACTTTAGTCCAACAATGCAACAAGAAGTAGAGTTGGAAGTTCAGCAACTTCAAGACGATGACATCCTGAAAATATGGACGCTATACACAGATGGTGCTTCCAACATGAGAGGTACAGGTCTAGGAGTTGTACTAAAATCGCCACAAGGGGACATAATACCATAGTCCATCAGTTGCAGTTTTAAGGCCACTAATAATGAAGCAGAATATGAGGCATTAATTGCAGGTTTAGCAGTAGCCCAGGACCTAGATGTCAAGCACATCCGTGTGTTTATGGATTCTTTTCTAATTGTTAACCACTACAAAGGATCCTACATAGCAAAAAATGCAAAGATGACGACATATTTGGAAATTGTTAAAATTCTGGCGGCCAAATTCAAAACATTTACTTTGGAGCAGATTCCACGTGAGGAAAATTCTCAGTCAGATGCTCTGGAAAACTTAGGTTCAGCCTTCAAAAGCATTTCACAGACGAGTATCCCAATTGTGCATGTTGACATCCTAGCAATTTATCGTCTTGAGTTGTTTGTTCTAGATGTTGACATCCCTTACCCTGCAGCAGTAACATCCTGGACAGCTCCCATTATCAAGTATCTCTTAGATGATACAATCCCAGCCGAGGAGAAAAATGCTAGAGCCTTCAGGGTAAGAGTATCTAAATATTTACTTATTGATAACCTTCTGTTTAGAAAATCTGCTGCAGGTCACTACTTAAGATGTCTAGAAGCAGACCGAGCCAACCAGGTTCTAAAGGAGCTGCATGAAGGGCAGTGTGGAAATCATACCGGGGGCAGAAGTCTGTATACCAAGGCTCTGAGGATGGGCTATTTTTGGCCCACAATGCGAAGAGACGCTGCAGAATATGCAAAGAAGTGTGACTCCTGTCAGCGACATGGTGACATCTTACACCAACCAGCTGAACTGCTGCATCCTATTCTGTCACCATGGCCGTTTATGGTTTGGGGAATGGACATCGTAGGAAAATTACCCAGGGCACCAGGAGGAAGAGTATTTCTACTAGCCATGACAGACTACTTTTCTAAATGGGTAGAAGCTGAGGCATACGTGCAAGTTCGTGACAGAGAAGTTATCTCTTTCATCAAAAGAAATATATTCAGCCGATTTGGGATACCTTCAGAGATAATTTGTGATAACGGCTCCCAATTCATTAGTAGGAAAACCCAAGATTTCTTGAAGAGTTGGGGAGTCAAGATGGTGACATCTTCACCTGTTCACCCTCAAGCCAATGGACAGGCAGAATCCAGCAACAAGATAATCATAAGCAACTTAAAAAAGAGACTGAACCAGAAGAAAGGACGATGGGCAGAAGAGTTACCAATGGTTTTATGGGCTGACAGGACGACATCTAAGAACGCTACTGGTCAGACCCCCTATTCACTGGTGTTTGGAACAGAATCAGTCATTCCAGCAGAAGTTCTTGTACCTACAGCCAGGTACAGCTTGATGACATCTGAGCATAATAAGGACATCTTGACACATGACTTGGATACTGTAGATGAGCTAAGAGACATGGCCAAAATTCGGATGGCAGCATATCAGCAAAGGGTAGCCAGGTCTTACAACAAGAATGTAAGGGTTAGAAGGTTTCAAGTAGGAGACTTAGTCCTACGAAAGGCATTCCAAAATATGAAAGAACTCAATGCAGGCAAGCTCGCCCCAAAGTGGGAAGGACCCTACCTAATTGATGCACAGGCCGGCAAATGAGCGTATCGTCTGTCAACTTTGGATGGTCAAATGATCCCACGAAGTTGGAACGCCATTCACCTTAAAAGGTATTACATCTAGACAATGCCTCCCTTAAACTCACCTCATCCCAGGTATGGATAATCCTTTATTATGTAACCTTTCATTTCCCTATTTACTGTTTTTCCTTTTTTACTGCAAACTAAGATGTCACTAACACAATTTGTGGAGGGGCATCAACATAGTTGGCGTCCATCTCTAACATGTCTCTGTGTTGCGACATGTTGACATACGAAAATGGGGACATGTCGAAAGTACTCAAATTCAAGAGGACTACGAATTCTCCTCCGTCAGAGACTGGCCATGTGAGCACCCCAGACCCGGAACCTAACGCGTGTCCCGGGCTGGAGAGGCTCAATCTAAGAAAACCCATCTTAGTTTTTAAAACATTTATTTGCCTTTAAAAGAAAACCACTTTTCAAACTTCTAAATTAAAATCAATTGATAATATCTATACTTGGAGGAAATCCAACCACAACTTTAATAAACCGAAATCTGATCAATTACACAAAAGCCCTGATTAACATTGTTTAACAAAGGTGTTTTCCATACAAATTATAAAAGTGGAATACTTAATAATTACTCCTAATAACCAACTCCTATACTTAACCTGACAAGCCCCAAAAGCAAAAGTCCTCAATGATATCCCCGGCCTCACTGGTTCGGGTCACCTGTCTCGGAATCTAAAACATTAAAGGGAGAGGGGTGAGAATAAATCTCAAAAGCTATTATGAATGCAAAGCAATATGCCAAGTAAGATGCAACACATAGCATGGTTTCACATAGCACATTATTAAAGCGGTAAACACCTTACGTTACCTCATTTTACCTTTCCCGTCTGAACAATAAGTCGTACAACGTGGGAGTAAAACTCCACTCTTTGGTGAACTGCCTCCATGCACATTCACCGCTTATAGGTCTCATACCCCAGAGATCCATATAAGAAAACAGGATACATATATGACCCCTAATTTAGAGTATCATATACTATCAGCGCTACTGTAAAGCTTGGCTTCATACAGAGCATTCCACCGGTACACCAAATCGCAGCAGTATGTAAAGGCTCCTTATTGCTCAATACAGTAGCTTGCACAGCCCACTCTGTGGCCACAGAGGGGGACGGTCCCAGGTATAATGAACCTTCAATCACTTATAGAACAAATCAATAATTGATTGAATTCCATTATACCCCCGAATATCAACACGTTCAAGCACATAATAGATACTTGAAATAATCCACAAAAGGGATAATCATATAACAACATGGTAAAATATACTCATGTTACATCCATACTATAGTGCAACAGTTCATGTAATACACTATGCATAATATCATTAACGAATATAATTTCAAGTAAGGTATCCATATAACCACATAATCCACACCGGGATACAATATAATCATATACCAAATAATCCACACCGGGACGCAATATAACAAGATCAAATAATCCACACTTGGGATACAACACAACGACTTGCCAAATAATCCATACTTAGGATATTAAGGTATCTACCAAATTCAATAATTCAACAATTTGGGATAATAATGCCACAAGGCGATACATGCTCATCTTCAATTAACGAAATAGTGAAACCTATGGGTTCTGCACTATTCTAACTAATCACCAAGGATAGGGTAAGTAAGGCCACTATGTATTATAACCCATTCTTACATAGTCATTATACAACCTCGAATAAACTTAATAAAGGTTCACGATCTATTTCCCAAGTTTGAACCACTTTGACCAAATAAGATATCATGGCCTAGCCGAGGTATTCTACTTGAACTTAGGTTAAAAAGGATTAATTCATATCCGGGTTGGTTAGGTTCTATTAATTTATAACGGTTTGGAGTCATGCCACTAGGTTGTGAGTAATAATCAGCAAGAAAGGAAACTGGGGAGGATCTGGTGACATGGGCGACCGCCCAAGTCACCATGGGCGACCGCCCAAGAGAGTTTCAAAGGGGTTATAATTCCTGAGGTGATGGGCGACCGCCCAGGGAATCATGGGCGACCGCCCAAAAGAGAAAGGCTGAAGGCACCATTGCTGAGGTCATGGGCGACCGCCCAGCCCTCATGGGCGACCGCCCACGAGGTCGATTTTCCCAAGTTTGCAGCTGAACCAAATTTTAAACCCAAGAACACTCAATTTTTGTGAACTTAAAAGGCTTACAATCTTTTCCTCTCATACTAAACCATGTAACAAAAAAAATGATTTACACTTATATCATTTACCCCTTGAATCTTTATCCATTTCTCCACCACATTCTAAGTTAAATCTTCTAATCTATCTCCACCCATTTCTTTACACTCTAAATCAAGTTCTATCTCATTTACCAAATTCTCAACTCCAAGAATAGTTCTAAAGCATTAAACCATCATCATATTAACAAGAACAACATTAAGAGTTCATGATCATTTAATGAAGGGAAAGGTCATAATAACTTACTTTGGAATAGAAGATGGATTATGGATTTATTGAGCTTGATAAACTCCCTTAGATGCCTTGATCACAAAAGTACTCCCGAATTAGGAAATGGAGGAGAAAGGAGCTTGCTAGGAGTCTAGGGAGGTGATACTTTCCATGGAGGTTTCCATGGAAATTGAGAGAGAAAGAGAAGAAGGAGAATGAGGAGGATGATGGAGGGGGAGAGTGAGGAGGGTGAGATGAGGGGAGGAGAGGGGGACACTTGGAGGGATTTGGAAATGAAGAGGGAATTGCCCCCCCCCCTCTTCTAAATAAATCAAAGCCTACCCATTAAAATAAATTGACTCCTTTATTAATTAAAGACTTCCCACATTTAATTTAAACCTTCATTTCTAATTCATTATTCCACACATTTTAACTTCATCTTACACTTTATTTATTTTCTATTTTTATTTTCCCTTAAGATGCTTTATTTAATTTCTCTAGCAATTCCTAAGATTCTAAAATTATTTCTCAACCATCTTATTTTAAAATAAGAAATTAAAGACATAAATGAACACATAAAGTTAACATTAATTTTAAAAGCATACAATATAATACTGAAATTGGTGCCTAGGGTTAGGGTCGTTACACTCACTCCCTCTTAAAGAAAAATTCGTCCCGAATTTGATTGTCGCTTACCCTAAGGTTCAAATAGCAAAGGTTACCTTTCACACATTCTAACTTAATATTTTCAATTAGATTTCTCAATGGCATGATTCTACTATACATTTTCATAACCCGAATACTCTAGGACTTCACTTCCCAATTAGTCTCTTCAATACTATGATTCTTTCCAAGATTTCTAATTTCATTAATAATATGATATTACAACGCAATATCCCAAGAATACCATACAATTATTACTAACCCGAATTTTCACGACCTCAAGAAAGTACAATTAAATAAAAGTATTACCACTTATGTCACCAAATACATTACGATATTATATTTAAAACTTCAAATACTCTATAAACTGCTCCAAGTCGGTCTATAAGTTAAATCACCGACCTTTTCTAAAACTTCAAATGGATTAACAAACTTTGGCGCTAAATTACCTTATGCCTAGCTTCACTAACCTCACCCCAACAGATTGGAGATCGATAATATCTTCCTGAACCACGCCTCATACGGTTTTATCTCAATGCTAGAATGATAACTGCTATTATACGCAAACTCGCTAAGGTTAATTAAACTTCTCAAGTTGAAAGGAAATCCGTCACACAACATAACCTATTCCTCAAGAATTTGGGTAGTCTTCAAATCTCTTTCTTTCGACTAACTAAATCCTTCAACTCTTAGGATCGGTAACAACTCTCAAAGGAAGCTTCAAAAAGATAAGGTTCCTACTTAAATGACGCAACATAAGTGCAGCTACTCCCGAGTAGAGGATAAGAAAATCTCACTTATCTAAGTTAAATTCCTCAAAGCATACGTTATCATTTTCCCATTTCGTATAATATCATAATCTAATCTTCCTTTAATACACCTTAAAATTTCACAAAGTCCTCACATCCACTAGGTAATGTAAGGGCCGGATCTATAACTAATCTATTCTCCATTTCTATTAATATGATTCATCCTTATTACATCCTACACCATTTATACGTCCTTTAGAGTCAATCAAAACAACGACTTTACAATTCTTAAGAGGTCCTTAAATTTCTTCGGTAGCACTTGCCAACTCAAAGATCACGGACTCAATCCTCTCAAGATCCTTGGTAACATCCGAGTTTAAGACTATAGAACCCAAAATTTGCAATCCTCTCGAGCCAACTCACACTAGCCAAACTTGCATGCAGGGACTCCTCCCAAGGAATCATTAACCCAATTCTCAAATGATTTTTCCGGAACTTTATTTAACAAAAAGATCCTCAATTCTAATTACCCTAAAGCCATCAAAATAAGGGTTTAAAAATTTGCTTATCATACTCAGAACCAACACATGAAATATACCGACGGGAGCACCTTTACCATTTACTCACAACTAGCACATAAAATTTTTGAAAAGACTTCTTATGCAAGTCTAACATATACCAATTACCCTTCACATCTTAATGCAAAATTTTCACCTTAAATACCCATATATAACAAGAATTTCACATTAAGGTTTACCTATGTCGAATACCAATATAAGCAATTTAGGCATGGAAAAAGGAGACTCACTTATTATGATAGTCTACCGTTATACAACAACTACTTAACCCTCCAGGTCAAATATATCTCAAAATCATAAATTAATAATTATACCAATTCAACTGGCAATACATGCTCAGCCATAATCACATCACCATCGTGGTAAACCGAAGAAGGTTCGAGGTATTCTCTCATACGAGCAGAATCCTCTAACAATAAAACAAAATCTCAAACAATGTATGCCACATAAAAGTAAAATGCTATGCCACACATAATGATATGAAACAGGATCTATAAAATATGACCCCTAACTTCTGAGACAGGGAATATACCTCTAGTGACCTCTGGGGGATCCATCTCTCTTGGACCCAAAACACATACTTGACCTTGGACCTTCTCTTTTGGTTTCCCTTCCTTATCTCTTTTGATACCACCTCTTTGACCCCTTTGACTGGCACCCGAAGCTAACCTCTGACGAAATGCAGGACAATTTTTCCTGTAGTGCCCCATTTCTCCAAAATTCAAGCATTTCCCTTGCTTACTCCAACACCTGTCTTCAGAGTGACCCATCTTCTTGCAATATTTACAATTCATCCCATACTGTTTGGGTATTGGCCTAGACGAAGAAGCTACCACAAGTTCCTCTCTCACACTTCCTGAAGTTAAAGCCCTTGGCTGATCTCTAATGATTTTGGATCCTTGTCCTAGATACTTTGGCTTATCTCCAATTCCACCTTCTGATTTTCCACTATTTTCCTCAATGCTATTCTCGATCTTATAAGCTCTCTCTAAGACTGTCTGATAATTGGTGAAGCTATCAATCACTAATTTCTTCCTAAACTCAATCCTCAAACCTTTTATAAACCTATGAACTCTTTTCGCTTCGTACGATACCAAATGAGGGCAACTTCTAGCTAATTCCTCAAACCTGATTACATACTGATTCACCGTCATGATCCCTTGTTCTAGTCCTAAGAATTCGATCTCCTTCTTGTCCCTTGTAACCATCGAAATGAAATAATCCTCGAACTGTTTGGTGAAATTATCCCAAGTCTGGGGCGTATGATCCCGCCCCCAATTTCCTTTCAAAATCTGCCACCACTGATCAGCTGGACCTTCAAGTTTGAAAACGGCATACCTAACTTTCTCTTCGTTGGAACTTCCTATAACCTCAAAAATCCTATTCATTTCTGCTAACCATTTTTCTGCCTTTAACGGATTCAGATCTCCGTTAAAGCTCGGTGGGTTCATCTTCACAAATCTTTCCAATCCATCACTTTGACATCCCTCTGGTTGATTCGGAACTGATCCTCTAGTCTCCATATTCTGTACAAACATCCTGAATAATTTCATCATCTCTTCATTCTGAATTCCACCTATACCCATATCTCCTTCATTTTCTAGAACCTTTCGCTAATCATCCTTGCTTCCGGCCATTAGAACGAACTCCTGCATTAAACACTCGGCGTCAATTTCCACACATTCCCCCTTAGTTTAGACATCTACCCTTGACCTCTAAACTAAGCTCTGATACCAACTGTGAGCACCCTGCACTGAACCTAACGCGTGTCCCGAGCCGGGAGAGGCTCAATCTAAGAAAACCCATCTTAGTTTTTAAAACATTTATTTGCCTTTAAAAGAAAACCACTTTTCAAACTTCTAAATTAAAATCAATTGATAATATCTCTACTTGGAGGAAATCCAACCACAACTTTAATAAACCGAAATCTGATCAATTACACAAAAGCCCTGATTAACATTGTTTAACAAAGGTGTTTTCCATACAAATTATAAAAGTGGAATACTTAATAATTACTCCTAATAACCAACTCCTATACTTAACCTGACAAGCCCCAAAAGCAAAAGTCCTCAATGATATCCCCGGCCTCACTGGTTCGGGTCACCTGTCTCGGAATCTAAAACATTAAAGGGAGAGGGGTGAGAATAAATCTCAAAGAAGCTATTATGAATGCAAAGAATATGCCAAGTAAGATGCAACACATAGCATGGTTTCACATAGCACATTATTAAAGCGGTAAACACCTTACGTTACCTCATTTTACCTTTCCCGTCGAACAATAAGTCGTACAATGTGGGAGTAAAACTCCACTCTTTGGTGAACTGCCTCCATGCACATTCACCGCTTATAGGTCTCATACCCCAGAGATCCATATAAGAAAACAGGATACATATATGACCCCTAATTTAGAGTATCATATACTATCAGCGCTACTGTAAAGCTTGGCTTCATACAGAGCATTCCACCTAGACACCAAATCGCAGCGGTATGTAAAGGCTCCTTATTGCTCAATACGGTAGCTTGCATGCCCCACTGTGGCCACAGAGGGGGACGTCCTGTGTATAATGAACCTTCAATTACTTATAGAACAAATCAATAATTGATTGAATTCCATTATACCCCCGAATATCAACACGTTCAAGCACATAATAGATACTTGAAATAATCCACAAAAGGGATAATCATATAACAACATGGTAAAATATACTCATGTTACATCCATACTATAGTGCAACAGTTCATGTAATACACTATGCATAATATCATTAACGAATATAATTTCAAGTAAGGTATCCATATAACCACATAATCCACACCGGGATACAATATAATCATATACCAAATAATCCACACCGGGACGCAATATAACAAGATCAAATAATCCACACTTGGGATACAACACAACAGCTTGCCAAATAATCCATACTTAGGATATTAAGGTATCTACCAAATTCAATAATTCAACAATTTGGGATAATAATGCCACAAGGCGATACATGCTCATCTTCAATTAACGAAATAGTGAAACCTATGGGTTCTGCACTATTCTAACTAATCACCAAGGATAGGGTAAGTAAGGCCACTATGTATTATAACCCATTCTTACATAGTCATTATACAACCTCGAATAAACTTAATAAAGGTTCACGATCTATTTCCCAAGTTTGAACCACTTTGACCAAATAAGATATCATGGCCTAGCCGAGGTATTCTACTTGAACTTAGGTTAAAAAGGATTAATTCATATCCGGGTTGGTTAGGTTCTATTAATTTATAACGGTTTGGAGTCATGCCACTAGGTTGTGAGTAATAATCAGCAAGAAAGGAAACTGGGGAGGATCTGGTGACATGGGCGACCGCCCAAGTCACCATGGGCGACCGCCCAAGAGGGTTTCAAAGGGGTTATAATTCCTGAGGTGATGGGCGACCGCCCAGGGAATCATGGGCGACCGCCCAAAAGAGAAAGGCTGAAGGCACCATTGCTGAGGTCATGGGCGACCGCCCAGCCCTCATGGGCGACCGCCCACGAGGTCGATTTTCCCAAGTTTGCAGCTGAACCAAATTTTAAACCCAAGAACACTCAATTTTTGTGAACTTAAAAGGCTTACAATCTTTTCCTCTCATACTAAACCATGTAACAAAAAAAATGATTTACACTTATATCATTTACCCCTTGAATCTTTATCCATTTCTCCACCACATTCTAAGTTAAATCTTCTAATCTATCTCCACCCATTTCTTTACACTCTAAATCAAGTTATATCTCATTTACCAAATTCTCAACTCCATGAATAGTTCTAAAGCATTAAACCATCATCATATTAACAAGAACAACATTAAGAGTTCATGATCATTTAATGAAGGGAAAGGTCATAATAACTTACTTTGGAATAGAAGATGGATTATGGATTTATTGAGCTTGATAAACTCCCTTAGATGCCTTGATCACAAAAGTACTCCCGGATTAGGAAATGGAGGAGAAAGGAGCTTGCTAGGAGTCTAGGGAGGTGATACTTTCCATGGAGGTTTCCATGGAAATTGAGAGAGAAAGAGAAGAAGGAGAATGAGGAGGATGATGGAGGGGGAGAGTGAGGAGGGTGAGATGAGGGGAGGAGAGGGGGACACTTGGAGGGATTTGGAAATGAAGAGGGAATTGGCCCCCCCCTCTTCTAAATAAATCAAAGCCTACCCATTAAAATAAATTGACTCCTTTATTAATTAAAGACTTCCCACATTTAATTTAAACCTTCATTTCTAATTCATTATTCCACACATTTTAACTTCATCTTACACTTTATTTATTTTCTATTTTTATTTTCCCTTAAGATGCTTTATTTAATTTCTCTAGCAATTCCTAAGATTCTAAAATTATTTCTCAACCATCTTATTTTAAAATAAGAAATTGAAGACATAAATGAACACATAAAGTTAACATTAATTTTAAAAGCATACAATAAAATACTGAAATTGGTGCCTAGGGTTAGGGTCGTTACAGGCCATCTCTTCTCAAGTAAAGGTACACAATCCCTTCTAAGGTTTAAAGAGTTAATTACCTCTTTCTTAAGATGTTAGGTTACCACACCTTCGCCTGGAGCTCAAGTTATCTCTTTAATTGAGGTGTGGGGTGGGCCTATATGGGTAAACTCATATAGCTTACCCATTCCCACTCAGTTAAATGATTGATCTTATGTTTTATTCTTATGGTTATGACATGTACGTGTCATCTTAAGTGTCTACTGCTTTGACATACTATCATGTCACCTTACAAACTTAACATGTGATCATCCAAAAAAAATTTCATCAAAAGAAAACCAAGCCTTAACATGCTTGAAAATTACCAAACCATAATTTTACGAAAGCTACCATAAGAACATCCCTAAAAGATAAGCCAATAATCCAACGTCCAAACTGCTAAAGCTAAAACGCAAAAGTGTTGAACCAACCCAACACATAAAAGAAATTGTCTTCGGTCCTTATGGACCTATTACATAACCAACAAAATTAAAATTGTCTTTGGGATTCTACCCCAGTAATACCAGCAAAAAACAAAACAAACTTGTGTTATCTTTTTCAGATGGCATCCGCCTCAGGTGTTGCTTTAGGAGTAACCTCTCCAACCTCTGCTGCCTCCTTTACAACTGCTTCATGTGGGCTTGATGACACCTCACCCTCATCTACTGGTTCACCTGTTAGCTTGGAAAAATGAGCATATTCCTTGTTTAGATGCCAATTATGAGCCTTTCCTTCCTGAAACTCCTTTATCATCTTGATTCTACACTGGGAAACAGTTTTAGCAGCAGCCAATTTGCAAGAACCTTTTACTTCAGTAATATCCTTTAGGTGATCTTCCTCACTTTTTGCTAAACTATTCAATAAATCCTTCACAGTATTCTCCTGATCCTCCAACGTCTTGGCCTGTTCTCCCAAAACTTTTTCATGTGCCTTCACTTTGTTTTCCAACAAAATCTTTTCCTTCTTTGCCAATGTCGCCTCTGATTTGGATTTTTTCTTAAAAACCTCATGTTCCTTTATCATATCTTCCACATACCCTATAGCCTGTGACATAAATAAATTAGTATCAAAGGATGTTAGGAAAACTTAAGACTGTTCAAAGTTTGGTTAGTAACATCTTACCCCAGCTGCAAAACTCATACATTTCTTCTTAAACTCCTCCATAGGCAGTCCTCCAAATACATCAACAACCTCAATCACTTCTTCTTGTATTGCCTTCCTCTTCGTAACCCTAGAGCCAATTCCAGCGTACTCATCTAAGACAGGAATCTTCTTAGGAACCGGTGGTGGTTTCATCTCTACCTTAAGAGGGGTATCTCCAAACGTGGCATCGATGTCATCCAGATCGAAGTCTGAACCTGAGGCAACTGGTTTGGAAACTGAATCGACATATGTAAAAATATCAAGAAATGCAATGCGCCAGATTGATGAAATAAAATAAAGGGACAACATGCTTACCTGTAGACATAACGACGGAGGTTGATGATTTTTGATCTTCCTGAACAACCAGAGATGATTCCAACAGTCCCCTAGGAGATCTCTTATCCAAGGGAATCTTGAAGAATTCGTCAATTTTTGCCAATGAGTCTTCTGTCGGTGGGAATAATTCTCCCCAATCAATATCTGAAAAAAGGTAAGAGCAATTACGATTTTAGTTTGTCTCAAGAACAAAAAAATCACAAAGTTAGGAATAAATGTACCTCCCTTATTCCACTCGCTTGCTACCTCATTCCCTCCTTCAATGGATGCCCTATCAATAAAGAAAAACCTATTTTTCCATCCCCTATCACTCGAAGATGTGGTGCTCATTAGGAAATTCCTACCTGATCTCTTCTTAAAGAGGTATCTTTTTTAGCCAAAAGGTTGGAGATCGTACGAATAGGCTATTTCTTGGAGACCTAGGTCTAAACCATTCTCCCTGTTCACTTTGATAACGAAGGCAAAGATTCTCCATGCCATAGGCCTCAGTTGAGGATAAGCAAGTTGAGTCTTTTGAAAAAATTCAGAAACCAACGGAGGAAAGGGATAGCTAAACCCTAGAAGAAAGGGATACTCAAGAAAATAAATCCATTTGTGGGAAACCCAGTCGGACCTAAGATTTACAGAAAAAGGATGAAAGATTGCACATTTAGGGAAGTAGCATTGTTGTTTTAATGACTCGATTTGGGCATCACTAAAAATACACGTCTCCTCATCTGGTTTAGCAAGAAGATTTTGACATGAGAAATCTTCAAAATCAATTTCTATGGGAGCCTGTGGAGGTGGTGCACTCTTAGTTTTGGATGAACTCCACCTAGTCCTACCCATGGTTGACAAACGAAAGAGAGAAGTAAACAATGGAGGAAGGTAAGAACGAGGAATTTTACCTTGCAGAGAACAGCGCCGTAGTGAGGTAGGACGGAATGGAAGGTTTGAGAAGTTTATTAAGAACCATCAAAGCAGTTATTTAAATTAAAAAAGAGCTCTAATTCCAAAAAACCACTTTTCCCTAAGTTTACTCCCCAACCGTCCATTACCTCCACGTATCACTATACCCGTCCCATCATGCAAGCTGGCAGTTGAGAATTTATTGAGAAAAACATTTGCCTCTTCAGTTGCCAAGATAGTCAAATGTTTTTGGGGATAAATTGTTGTGGGTATTTTTCAGCATGGTGACATCTTCAGTTGCTCCTGCATCTCACGATGTTATTTCACTGTAAGTATTATTTAATATTTACTTATTTGTTTTCTTTTAATATCTTTATTATAATTTTACAGCAAATAAGAGAGATAAACGCGGGATATTTTCAAACACGTTCAACCCCTCTTCAAACGGCAAAGTGGACTCGGTCTTATGGACGTTGGAGGGATAAGCTTAGATGCCGAGATTTTAGGAACTACTTATTACCCGTTGATAGTAATCTTATTTAAGGGGAGATGGAGATGGAAAATGACACATTCCTTTACACACACTACGCACACACCATTTGTAATCCTCTCCATCATCTTCCGCAGTTGTAATCCCAATTATCATAGTGAAACTTTTAAGGTTGGAGACCTAATTCCCGGGGTTTTTTCCGAAGAGATTATTATCTCTAAGGTTTTCCTCGTTAACAACTCTTGGTGTCACTTTTTCATTTCATGTCTTTATTCCATTTAATCGAATTCCATAGTCCCCTCCTAGTTGCTTAATCCACACACTTGTCTAAGTTAAGATTCAACATTATTGTTTTTTCTACCAAAACAACTGGCATGACCTAACTTTTGATGCCAAATTTCAAGTTCATTTGTTTTGGAGCTAAGGCAAGCCAAATTGTCACCAAATTTGTAACAATTATCTTGAGACCTCACTCCAGTGAACAAACATTGATTAGTGTTATCAAACACCTTGCATTCGTGTTTTTCAAAATTGACATGTAAATTGTCATCACATAGTTGACTTATACTAATAAGATTAGCTTTCAAACCTTCTACATGATAGACATTTTGTAATTTAGGCATATTATTAACACATAAGGTACCCTTACCTACAATCTTACCTTAGGCTCCTCCCCCATAATTCACATTTCCACCTTTGATAGTGGTGTAATTTGTTAGAAATTCTGCATTACCTGTCATGTGCGTTGAACACCCGCTATCGAAATACCATGAGCTAGCAATGCTGCTTTTGAGAGAGGTAAAAACTACCTTGCATTCCTCGCTCTTCTTTTCAATCCACACGAACTGACCAGTTTTCTGGCGATGTGAGTGGTGGTGTGAGTGCATCCGGCCACTCATCTGAGGAGCATCCTTTCCCATATCGTGAATTCTTTTATAGCAAAATGGTCTTATGTGTCCTGGTAAGAAGCAGTAATGGCACACAAATCTTTTCCTCTTGGGTGTTATTTTGATTTGTGAAAAGTCTTAGGTTTTGAAGAACTCTCTCTTTCTTTTGAAAATTTTGATTCAAAGCCAAGACCAGTTTTTGAAAAATGACCCACATTAAGAACCTCATCAAGAGTTGCCTTTTCCAGTATTCATTTTTTCAAAAGTTTTCTTGGCCTCTGTGAGTTCTGTTTTGGTCTTTTCAAGTTCAATGTCACGTTTAGTGAGCATGACCTCAAGTTTAGCAATTGAATCTTTTTGGTTGTCATTTTCAGTGGTGACATCCTTAAGTTCACCTTTCACCATTGACAGTTCAGTAGAGAGTTTTTCAGTTACCTTTTCAAAAACGGCAATTTTTTCTACACGTTTTTCCCAATCGGCATATAGTTCAGCATAAGCATCAAGAAGTTCTTGATAACTTCCATCATCCTCTTCTTCATTCTCCGTTTTTTTGTTCAGCAAGGAGTTATAACAGTTTATAACATATTCAGAAGATGTGATGGTAGATGTGACAACATCTGAAGCTACATCAGATTGATGTTCATGACTTGGAGGCGAGATTTCCATGATTGCTAAGTTTAGCGATTCATCTTCGTCCTCACTATCACTAAGGGTCGCACATAATCTCATCCCCTTGTTCTTCAGAGTATTGTCACATTCGTTTGCATAATGCCCAAAGCCTTTGCAGGCTCTACATTGAACAGTTTCAGATCTGTTTTTAGAAAAACTGGTGGGTTTCTTGAAACCACTCTCAGTATCCTCTTTTGGTTTATCGAAAGTAGTTGGTTTTTTAGAAGGAAATTTGTTGTCCCTTTTATTTTTAAGAAAAGATGCAACATCTTCAGTTTCCAAATTTGAAGTATCAATTTCATTTGAAATTTCTTCAATCTCTTTTGGTACTGTGGATACTTTAGAAAGGGCAGAAGCAAGAGCAACACTTTCAGCTTTATGTTGTTGCTGAATGGAAGTGTTCGTTTCAAACATGGTTAGTTTACCCACAAGAGTATCTAAAGCCATGGTTGCAGTGTCATTTGCTTCTTCAATAGCAACAATTTTAATATGAAATTTATCAGTTACAATTCTTAACATTTTGCATACTAATCTAGCATTTGATATAGGCTCACCTAGTGAGAGACATTCATTTGAGATTTCTCTCATTTTAGCAGAAGAGCTTTTTATGTCCTCTCTCTCATTCATCCTCAAGTTTTCAAACTTGGTCATGAGAATTCTCAATCTAGTAGCTTTAACACTATCATCACCCTCACAATGAGCTTGCAAAATATCCCAGGCAGTCTTTGCTATATTTTGATTTATTACAAGTCTAAACATGTGTTCATCCACATGACTTGATATAGCACTAAGAGCCTTGGAATTATAGTTAGCAAGGGTGACTTCATCAGTGGTCCAATCTTCCTCCTTTTTGACTTTGTAGACTTTTTCTGAGGTTTCCCCCTCTTCATTACTTTTAATTTCAGTTTTAAGAGGGGACCATGGAATAATTATACTAAGCCATGCTCGTTCATCAATTGCTTTGATGAAGAGCCGCATCTTAGCTTTCCAAATAGCATAGTTAGATCCATCTAAAACCGGTGGACGGTATTAATTCAAGTCAAGTGTCCTTCCATAATGACTACTCTTTCTTGGATCTCACTCAGTGAAGTAGAGTGTGGCTCTGGTACCAATTGAAAGAAATTGAGCGGCTAGGAAGTGCACAGGAAGTTACAGATGCCTGATGTGAGTCCTGATGCTATCACATCAGTACTAGCATCAGCGATAAAAGCAGCGAAATAATAAAATTAAAAACGAATTTAAAACACCAAAGTAACACTTATCTACACCAATTGCTGTAGACAATAAAACTTCTCTTATTAAAATGCTTTTGAATCGATTTACACAAAAGAAACTAAGAGAAGACAAAAATAACCAAATAACTCTCACACAAAAAGACTCGCAAAACTCTCTCGATTCTTCAAAGAATTGAGTCTGTAAAAGGTGTGTTTAACTGAGGTGTGATCCTCATATTTATAGTCAAGGAGTCTTCGGATGTGGATGACTGAAGCTTGGAATTTATCTCTTCAACTTAATCTTCTTTATCCCTTTTATCCACTCAAGCAATCCTCAGCCTTTAGACTTCTTTTCCATGTGTGAGAGTCCTACATAAATAAACAAACTACACGCTAAAAACAACTTAAATTTTGGTTAGTAAGTTAGTTAATTAAACAAAATCAATTTATAATATAAACAATATTTACCTAAATTAATTAATATAAAGAAAGTAACAAATCTAAATTAAGTCAACCTTTGACTTGTCAATATATGTGGAACACCACACACTTTCAAAAATAATTAGGGTCACAATTGCCTCCATCATCTATATTTTAAAAGATTTTCTCTGTCCTAAATGAATGTTCATCCCTATTCTTTTTGTTCCTAAACAATTTTTCTCCATTAAAATATAATATTATAATGTATACTATTTTTCTAGAATGTGATTGAGTATATCAATTCAAAGAGTTGTTGTCTTAAAACATCAATTTGCATCTTCCATGTTTTGAATCATCCAAAATCTATCTATATATTAAAGCAGGTCATCCAATGAACAGTTCAAGCGCAAAAAATTTTGCCAAAATTTGAGTGGCACTTTTGTAATTACTCTCTTAAGTTGTGGCAAAATTGAATCAGGACATTACTTCCTTTTATATATAGAGAGAATATATAGAGATATAGACACAGAGATAGCGATGTGGGATTAAATCAACCAATGTCCTTAAGTTTTGTTACAAAAGAAATTAATCCCACATTGCTATCTCTCTCTATATATCTCTATATATTCTCTATATATATAAAATTTTGGCAAATCAAGTCAATTGGTTGACTGATCCAAAGCATGCCTCTTGACCGATCCAAACCAAGTAAATTGGTTGACCGTTCCAAAGCATGTGACTTGGTTGACCGGTCACAAGAATCGGTTATGACAAGGATCGCTAAATCATTGACATGGTAACCGATCAATAATAAGTGGATAACCGATCCAAATCAGGCCACAACCCACAACCTATCCAAACAAACCAAGACCACAACCCATAACCGATCCAAACAATCCAAACACAGGCCTTGACCAATTCAAACATGCCTTACCGATCCAAGCAAACGAACAGGCCTTGACCGATCCAAATATAGGCCTTGACCGAAAGTAATATTTATTTTTGAAATGAATAATATAATTTTTTATAAAATTATATTTTTTAAAGTATTTATTTGATATGGAAAAAATAATATTTTTATTTAGTTTTCTTTATTAATAATTATTATTTTATAATTTAAAGTGAAACGAAGTTTTTACTTTGGTTTGTTTGGATAGAGGGAAAATTGTTTTTATTTGTTTGGTCGGTTAAGGTCCTTAAGGCTTTTGTTACTTTTGATCGGTTAGGCAAGAGAAAAGAGGGAAAATTGACTGGGTTTGTTTGGATCCGTTGAGGGAGGAAAATTGATCGGTCAAACTCCAAATAAATAAAAAATTTACAAACTCCGTCTAACTTTAAATTACAAACTAATAATTATTAATAAAAAAAAACTAAATAGAAATATTATTTTTTTCAGAAGTATATTTTTTAAATTATTTATTTGAGATGGAAAAAACAATATTTCTATTTAGTTTTTTTTATTAATAATTATTATTTTATAATTTAAAGTGAGACGGCATTTGTAATTGGTTTGGGTTGGATACAACCTTAGTTGGATCGGTAATGGGCCAAATGACTATCAGTACAAATTAATATTTGTACCGATACAAAATCAAATCAAGTCCCTTCCTTGCCTATGCCCTGCTTAACCGATTGCCTTTGCCCTTAACCGATTGCCTTTGCACTGCTTAACCTGACCGATCCAAAGTAACAAACCATCAGTACAAATTACGTCTCATTTTAAATTATAAAATAATAATTATTAATAAAAAAATGAAATAGAAATATTTTTTTTTCCATCTTAAATAAATACTTTAAAAAATATACTTCTATTAAAAAGTGAGATGGAGTTTGTACCTTTGGTTTGGTTTGAATCGGCTGTGGCCTAGTTTGGATCGGTTGTGTTTGGTATGGATCGGTTGTGGCCTGCTTTGGTAATTTGAAGTGGGGATATTTAGAAATCTTTACCTCAACCTAACTATTACAATTAAATAATTTTAACTAACTATTACAATTAAATAATTTTAATCAGAATATTTATAGGTGAAGTAGGCAACCGGTTAAAAAACCGGTTAGATGTGAATCGGTTAAATCATTACAATGATGAGGAGGCCTTACCGATTCTTTGTTTATCGGTTACATAATTACAATGATGAGGAAGACTTACCGATGTTTGTTTACCGATGCTTTGCTTGACCCAAGTTTTCGCTGTTTGTACATAGTGCAGCCATATGGGAAGGCATGCATGCAATGCTTGGAAATGACATTGCCCTAGAAATTGGTGTGAAGCGTGTACAGATTGTATCAGGATTCTGATACTTAAGTTGTTATGTTTGGTCTTGCATATTATCTAAGTTAGAATAAATTTACATGCATACGGAGAAATATTCTGTTTATAGCGAGTTCAAATTTTAATTTTTTTTAATAGCATAAATTAAAATAAAATAGAGCAAATTTAAATTTGCTACACCGTGTAACGATTTTAATCGAAAAAATTATAAACTCGCTACACCGTGTAGCGAGTTTCAAAAAGTTGGTAATTTTGGCAAATAGATTTTGGAAAATAGTTTCGAATGTGATTATTTTGGGATTTAGACACTAATAAATATTACTTTCGACTCAAATTGAATAACCAAAAAATAATATTACATTTTTTGTCCCAAAAAATGAACATTACTTTCTTCATCACAAATGAATATTCAAAAAAATAATACTGCTTCATTTGCCTCAAAAATTAATGTTTGTAATGTTAGTGCCTTCGTTTCAATATATGACATTAATTTTTTTAACAAATGAAGTAATATTTTATAAAATATTCATTGGGACGAAGATAGTAATTTATTTTTTTAGCCGATGTATTATTCTTTTGTAAAAATTAATGTTTATAATATTAGTCCCTTCGTCTCAGAAAATGAATATTATTTTTTGAGATAAAAGTAAATTAGTATTCTTTTTTAAAATGTTCATTGAGACAAAGGTAACAATTTTTTTTTTGGATATAGAAAATAGTATTAATTTTGGGACGAAAGTAATATTCATTTTTGAATTGAATGATTTTTTTTTTCTTAAAAGTAGAATTTTTTTCTATGTCAAAAAAAAAATGAATATGGCTTCCTTCGTCTCAATGAACATTTAAAAACAAGAATACTACTTTATTCATCTAAAAAAATAATGTCATCTTAATGTCATATTTTGAGACGAATGCACTAACATTACAAACATTAATTTTAGAGGCGAATGAAGTAGTATTAATTTTTAAAATATTCATTGGGATGAAGAAAGTAATGTTCATTTTTTTGAATAAAAATGTAGTATTATTTTTTGGTTATTCATTTTGAGTCGAAAGTAATATTTATTTTTGAAATAAATAATATAATTTTTTATAGAAGTATATTTTTTTAAAATATTTATTTGAGATGGAAAAAATAATATTTCTATTTAGCTTTCTTTATTAATAATTATTATTTTATAATTTAAAGTTAGACAAAGTTTGTACTTTATTTGTTTTGATTTGGGGATCGGTCATCCTTCCATTATTATTGACCGGTCATCCACTTATTCTGTCATACAGAGAGGAAGGCTCCTACCACATGCACCTTAGGTCTTAATAATAGTCTTGGTTAAGCATTTTCTTTTAGACCAAACACGAGGACCCAAACTCACCTAGCCGGCTAGCCATTGGTTGACAATTGAATATGTTTTGAATCCTTCTTGGAAGGAAGTAACCGATCAATAAATATGTGCAAAGTCCTGACCGATCGAACCGGTCAATGAATATGTGCAAAGTCCTGACCGATCGAACCAAAGGTTTTAGTTTTATGTTTCTTTTTTGGGCCCACATTTAAAGAAATAGTTAAATAATTTATTGGAGACGATTTTTTTTCTGAATTAATTCCATTTTAAAATTATAAATCCCAAAATAAATTTTATTTGAAATTATTTTTCAAAATGACCGAATTTTTAGAACTTGCTATATGGTGTAGCGAGTTTACAACTGATGTGGATTACCGACCTGTGTGACTGATTTGTATTTGTTGCTGATGTTGATTACCGATATGAATTACCGATTGCAAAATGGTTACTGTCTTATTGATGAAAGTTGGTACCAGTTGGAATTTTAAAAGAAAGGCATATTGGAAATTAAAGTTGGATTCATCCTATTTGTGCAAGTTCAATTGGTGTGTTGAAAAAAAAATGGTTATGTAGCCGATGCACGCACTAGCCGATGGATGCACTAGCCGATGCACTAGCCGATGGATGTACTAGCCGATACACTACTGCTGCTGGTGAGTGATGATATATTTTCTTTTTCTCTTCTTCCTTATTTTGTGGGATTTGTTTCCCTTTAACAATTACGGCTGATGCACTTTAAAACTTTTCTATTTGTTGTTAAAAAATTAATTTCCTTTTTTATGAATAAATTTTATGTGACTAATAAAATTAAAATTAATTTCATTATATTAAAAGATATTTAAATTGAATATTTCATTTTTAGTTTATTGTCATTATTTCTTAATATAAACGTTTTTAAAAGTATTTTGAATGAGAAAATGTTGTAAGGAAAATAAGTGGAGAAAAATAATCTTTTATATATAAAATTTTATTGTTAAATATAATAACATGATTTTGCCGTGCATCGCACGGGAGTACTGCTAGTATATAGAAATGCCCTTACAAATTTTACAAATACATATGTATACAGAAATCTATACAACAAAATATATAGCTAGAGTCCCTTTCCCAATTATCTTCCCCTGTGCACCACCATCAAAATTCATCTTTCCCCCATTGATAGACTTGTCAGTGAAAGCATCCTGATTACCTGTCATATGTATAGAGCATCCACTATCAAAGTATCAAGAGCCAGTGAGACTAGTATTGAGGGAATAGTAGACAACATTACATGTAGTACTTGGTTTCTCTACCCATTTGGTTTTAACATGTATTTGTGATGCACCTGTTGCTGTGCTCTCATATATATGCCAGGAATTGTGTACATCTACTTACATATCCTGTCATACATCTGAGACTGGTTCACACACAGTTATCTTTCTTATCATCTTTCAATTTGTAACAAAAGGGACGAATGTGCACGGGAGCAAGATAATAATGACAGATGTAATGCCTTATTCTAGGTTTTTTATAACTCAAAATAGGTTTCTCTAAAGATTTTGAAACCTCACAACCCTCTTTGACAAATTTATAATTTCCAAAATCAAGACATGTATTTCCAGTATTACCAAGAGATAAAACTTCATTAAATTTCATTTTTCCAGTATTCAACTTGGTTAGAGTACCTTAAGCTTTTTCAAAATTAGTTTTCACCTTTACAAGTTCAATTACTTTCTTAGTTATCAGAACCTCAAGTTTAGCATGAAATCCTTTTGGTCATCATTTTCTTTTGAAAGTATAGCATTCTCAGTTTCACAAGCAGACAATTTATCAGTGAGAACTTTATTTACCTTGGTCATTATCTCAATCTTGTCCATTCTTTTGACCCAATCAGTGTGTAACTCCTTGTAAGTTATTAAGAGTTCTTCATATGAGATATCACGACTTTCATCATGTAAGTCTTCTTTTATAAAGAAACAATTGAGTGTCTGATTAGGTGTGTATTCAGATGTGTACACCTACAGGTTCCCACATCCGATTCCACATATGTATCCGCCATGCACTTCCTTCTTCTTTTGTACTTGAAAAATGGGCATTGAAACGGGTAGATGAACTGTCAAACACAGAGATGTTAGCTATTTCCTTTTCATCATCACTATCACTGAAAGAAGCAGTCAAGCTCATTCCTTTTTTCTTGAGTGTGTTAGCGCACTTATTAGAATAGTGACCAAATCCACGACAAGCCATATATTGCACAGAATCAGAGAACTTCTTATTTTCAAAACTATGCCTTTTGAAACCCCCATCAGAACAAACTTTAGGTTTTTCAATATTTTGAGCAGGCTTATTAGGGTACTTGCTCATCCTCTCATTTTTTTTCAATATTTTGAGTAGGCTTATTAGGGTACTTGCTCATCCTCTCATTTTTCAGAATAAAATTAAACTGTTTAGAAATGAGAGCCATGACCTCATCCTCATAACTAAATTTGTCAATTTCAAAGGAGAGATCAACTATATCTTTTAGAATTCTGCAGAGCTTTGAAGGGCAATGCTTATTGTATTGTTTTTTTTTCTTAAGCTTTAAGATTAAGCTCAAACACAGTTAGGACACCAATAATCTTGTCCAAATCTACAGTATTGGTGTCATGAGTCTCCTCAATGACAACAACCTTGATGTTAAACCTCTCGGACAGAGTTCTTAAGATTTTGGCTAACCAATCTAACATTTGAAATGGACTCACCTAGACTACTGCACTTATTGGAAATTTCATGAATTTTAGAAGCGTAAGAGACAATATCCTTTGTCTCTTCCATCCTTAATATTTCAAACTTATCCATTAGAATTATCAGTCTAGTAGATTTAACACTAAGTATACCCTTACACTGCATTTGCAAAATATCCCATGCCTCTTTAGCCACACTCTCATTTGTGATTAATTTGCATATATTTCCAGAGACATTGCACCCATAACTTTCTAGTTGTTATTTGCAAAATTAATTTCATCAACAATCCAATTTGCCTCAGGTATTCTTTCAAAAACTGCTCACCACTACCTAATGCATGTTTCTTTCCCACCTTGGGTGGTTGCCATTCAACAAGGATACTTATCCATGCCCTTTCATCAATTTATTTGACATAATTAGGCATTCTAGACTTCCAAAAGGAATAATTGGTGTCATCCAAAACTGGAGGTCGATTCTGGTGAATCTGACATTCCATGATGACTACACTTTTTGGATCTATACTCAGTGAAGTCGAGTGTTGGCTCTGATACTAATTGTAAGTTTAGTGTAGCTAGAAATGTGAGATTCAAAAATTTAGAGGATCAAATGTGTGTACAGATTTAAGACATAACTGTTCACACAACAAATAATTGTAGTGGAATAAATGAATAACACGAATAATTTAAACGTTTACTAGTTAAATAACAAAGATGAAAATACTAAAACAAGAGCTAACCAACTTCTAAACACAAAACAAACTTCCTTGTGTTAAGGGAAGTGATTCTAACTGGACAGAACACAAAGGACTTGTAAACAAATTGTTGGAACATTCTTATTCCATTAATGCCAAAATACTCAAGTATGGAAGAAGTTTGAGAATAGATGGAGGCGGAAGCGTACCTGTTGAATCCATCTATTCTTGATGTTTGTAGAAGAAGAAGAGGAGAAAATACGGAGATGAAGGTCTTATAAATGATAGTGCCCTCTCTTGATATTCAATTACTTTATCAAGATGATGTATAAGAGAATATTTTGTATGTCTTTCAAATGAAATGGTGTGAAGTTACCATTATGCCCATCATTAAATAACAAATTACACCTCATGAATTCTACACATTAATTAATATTCTACACTTATATTATAACATTATATTTATGTTTTATACATTTACGTCTACATGTTTATTTATATTTATCAAGTATACACATTTTTCAATCCATGTACAAGCAATCTTCCACTGGGATTGCATGAATATGTGTTTATACTTAATAAACTCTTATAATTATATTTATAATGTAAATGACAATCTTATGTGCACATTCATTGTCATTCAACACATTTCCGTCCAATAGTTTTATAAATATAAGGATTAAATAAGTAGTTATTGTAATTGATTCGCAACTAAATCCAAAATGATCACATATATATCCAACTAAACAAAATAGATTAAGTGTAGTTGTGTAGCATGAAAAATTGATGAATATATATACAAAATTAACGTATATATATATTCTCCCAACTAGTCCTATTTAACTAAATGAGATCAATACTTTAAAAAAATAATTAATAAAAGTACAACACAAACTCCCACTATATTAAATGTTATCAAAAGTTGTTACACCCATATGAGCATTATGCTCGTGAAACACTAAAGGAGATAACACTTTAGTAAACGGATCCGCAAGCATGAAATTTGTTCCTATAAGTTGTATTTCTATTTGTTCATTTCATACTCTTTCCCTTACAACAAAAAACTTAATATCTATATGTTTGGATTTAGATTAACTTTTATTGTTGTTAGAGTACAAGATTGCTGCTCGATTGTCACAATATATCTTTAGTGGCCTTTTGATACTATCGATAACTCGCAATCCTTTAATAAAATTGCGCAGTCATATAGCTTGATTGGATGCTTTGTAACAAGCAAAAAAATCGGCTTCCATGGTAGAGGAAGTTACGAGTGTTTGCTTGGCACTCCTACAAGAGATTGCTCCATCGACTAATGTGAAGACATAACCAGACGTCAACTTTCGACTATCTTGGCATCCAGCAAAATCAGAATCGGAATACCCAATGATCTCAAGATGATCCGATTTTGAATATGTAAGGATGTAGTCCTTAGTATTTTGTAGGTATCTTATCACTCTTTTGGCTGCCACCCAATGTTCTCTCCCCGAATTGCTTTGGTATCGACCAAGCATTCAAACAATAAATGCAAGATCTGAATGAGTACAAACTTGTGCATACATTAAAATAGACATGTTCCATATACTTGGATTCTATATTATTTTTAGTACATTGTTTGAGACTAAATTTGTTTCCCTTAGAAACAGGGGTGTCATGTGGCTTACAATTTTACATGCTAAACCTTTGTAATACATTCTCTATATAGTAATTTGTGACAATCTAAAAATACCTCGTGAATGATCACTGTGAATTTGGATTCCTAATACAAAAGATGCCTCACAAAGATCTTTCATTTCAAATTTGTTTGAAAGAAATTTCTTGATTTTCTTAATAAGGTACATATCATTACTAGCAAGAAAAATATCATTAACATATAAGATCAAAAATATAAATCTACTCCGACTGAACTTATGGTACACACAATTTTCAGCAAGATTCGTTTAAAAAACAAATGAAAGAATAACTTAATTGAATATTAAGTACTATTGACGAGAAGCTTGCTTGAGACTATAAATGGATTTATTAAGTTTACAAACTAATTGATAAGTTTGATCTAAATCGGTCACTATTTCTGGTTTTTTCATGTAGATAGTTTCCTCAATGTCTGCATTGAGAAAAGCAGTCTTTACATCCATTCGATGAAGCAAAAGGTCATAATGTGCTACAATTTTCATAATGATCCTAAAAGAGTTTTTAGATGATATCTGAGAAAATGTTTCTTTGTAATCAATCCCTTCCTTTTGAGTAAATCCATTAGCAACAATACGAGCATTATATTACCCAATGAATCCCTTTTGCTCTTAAAGACTCATTTACATCCAATAAGTTTCACATTCTTAGGTAATGGAATAAGATCCCAAATGTCATTGTCTTTTATGGATTTTAACTCTTAATTTATGGCATTGATCCATTTATGAGAATTAGGACTATTAATAATCATTCGAAATTGCACTCCTTCTTACTTTATTGGATCTCATTAAAGGGAATGGTTCTTCTTGGATTTGTTAAATTTGATCCTCATTATCAACATTTTCATGTTGTTCAAGATTTATAGGAGATTCATCATTGTTTTGAATTGTATGTTCCTGTTGAATTTCAGGTATAAGTACTTGATTTTTAACGGGAACTATGGGAAGAGGTATATAAATGGATTTCTCTTCTTATTAAAATTTAAAACTATTCTCAATTTCCCATCTAAATTCAACATCCTTAAAGAACCTAGCATTTACCGTTTCAAAAAGCATCCAGTTTGCCTTAATTTGGCCTATAAGGCCTTGCTTCTACTGGACAACCCCATACATGAAGATGATTTAGAGACGGTTTCTTGTTCGTTCATAATTCATAAGGGGTTTTATCGGTAGCCTTTGAAGGAGCTATATTGAGAATATAAACAACGATTTTTAATGAATCACCCATAATGAGTGTGGTAAGTAAGTACAATAGATCATAATTTTTACCATATATTTAAGGGTTCTATTACGTCTCTCAGCTACACCATTCATGCTAGGTTTGCCTGGCATGGTGTAGTGAGGGACAATACCACACTCTTCAATGTATCGAGCAAAAGAACCTGAATGTTGTTCACCCGAACCGTCATTCCGTCTATAGTATTCACCATCACGATCAGATATAATGTTCTTAATAGTCTTTCCAAGTTGGTTTTCAACTTCAGCTTTATAAAACTTGAATACGTTCAATGATTGACACTTTTCATTAAGAAAATAAATATATCTATAACGAGAGTAATCATTTATAAACGTGATGAAATATTGTTTACCATTCCATGAAGGTGTAGTGAGTGGTACAAAAATATCCATATGAATTAGTCACAAAACGTTTGATGCTATCAATGATTCTTTCCCTTTAGTGTTTGTAAATTTTTCTTTAAGGAACTCAATGCAATTTTTTTTATCTAGAGTATCAAGTTTGTTTAGGATTCCCTCTTAAACAATCTTATCAATTCTCTTTTTGTAGATATGACCCAAACACCTATGCCATAGGGTATAATAATTTTCACTTGATAACTTTCGCTTAGTCCCTCTGATTTCATTAATATGAGACTCATTTATTTTTTTTAATTGTGTCAAGTAATTAAAGATTATCATTACTTGACAAATTACTAGTACCTACAATTTTGGAATTAAAATAAAGATCACATTTATTATTGACAAATGAACAGGAATATCCTTCCTGGTTTAAAACTGTGATAGATATTAAATTTCGTATAAAGTACGGTATAATAAATGTATTATTTAATGCAAAATAATAACCAATATTTAACAACAATATGAAAGTTCATAAGTCTATTACTTCAACCGGATTCCCAGCTCCCATATAGATGTATCTTTTATCTTCAATGGGTATTTGATAATTTAGGCAACCCTTCATATACATACTTATTTGAGTTGTTGCACCAGAATCCAACCACCATTTATATGAAGGAATTGAAATCAAATTAGCCTCAGTACAAATAAGACCATATGACATACCCTTAACACGCCAAGCGTGATATTTAGGGCAGTCGTTATTCATTTGAGTAAGATCCTTACAAAATAAGCATTTATTAACTTTTTATGATCATTAGAATTATGCAGTTGGAACGGTTCCACTTCTCAATATCTATGCGCTCTTCTTGAGTGCTTTTATCAGTGAGAGCAGCGAAACTTGTTTCCTTTAATGCAAGATCAATGTCCATACAGCCCAAGATCATAGTTATCTTATTTTTTCCAAGTTTTAAAATTTGTTCCATTAATTATTAGTACGTTATTATTAGCAATAGTAACTGAAAAATCACTTAACATATCTGTTGGGAATGAAAAATACAAAACATGTATCAATAACTACATAATTAATGAATTAAGTGATTAATTATATCAAATGAATCTCATCTATAAGATAATCAACATGACATCAAAACTAATCTTTGAATTACGAGTTGACTTATAAGCAATTATCTTGAGTCAACCAAAAAATTAAACGATGTATTAATCAAATACTTAATCTTACTTTCTGCCGATTTAAGTACCTGAAAGACTAATTAATCCTCTTTTACTTGTTAACAAATGAATGTATAGATTTTGTCAAATAACACAATCTTCTTTGGAAAATTCATGTTATCCACGTATTAATATATACACTCAACACTTAACAATTTTGGATTTAAATAACGTAAATCACTTTGCAGACAATATTATTTAGAAATTTATAAAATTGTTAAGAATATAATTAATCACAAAAGGGCTTGAAAATGTATGTTTTGACTTAAAAAATGAAGTAAACCACTATCAAACCTTGATACAGTGGTTGCTCGGCCGAGTATAGAAAGTGCTCGGCCGAGCAAGTAGATATTGTCATTCGGCACAATGATGCTCGGCTGAGCATAGAGTAGTGCTCGGCCGAGAACTTAGATCCGCACGGCCATGCTTCAAATAACGAGCAACCGTGTCAATGTGATTTTTCTTAATTGTCATTCGACACAATGATACTCTGATGAGCATAGAGAGGCACTTGGCCGAGTAAGTAGATCCGCACGACCATGCTTAAAACAACGTGTGGCCATACCAATGGGATAGTGTTGCATGAACCATTGTGTTTTTTGACAATTTTTGTGCATTTTGAGCAGATAACTTCAATCCTTTTCAGATTTTAAACAAAGTAATTATTACTAATACTTTATGAACGGATTTAGTGTATTTTATCAACATAAAAAACATAATGATTTCAAAAATATTATTAATTAAAGTAAAGCATTTCATGCTATTTTAAACTCAAACTTAATCCAAAACAATAGTAGGCTCTGATATCAATTGTTGAAAGATTCTTATTCATTAATGCTAAAATACTCAAGTGTGGAAGAAGTTTGAGAATAAATGGAGACGGAAGCGTAACTGTTGAATCAATATATTCTTGATGTTTGTAGAAGAATATGAGAAAAAAAAAATAGGGAGATGAAGTTCTTATAAATGATAGTGCCCTCTATTGATTTTCAATTATTTTATTAAGATGATTTATAAGAGAATATGAATATTTTGTATGTTTCTAAATGCTGATGGAAGGCCATATATATATATTAGACTTAGTGACACTTTATTTAGTGACTACACCCTTTCATATAAAGTGGTTTGAAGTTACCATTATACCCATCATGAAATGAGAACTTACACATTAGAAATTCTACACATTAATTAATCTTCTACACTTATATTATAACATTATATTTATAATTTATACATATACGTCTACATGTTTATTTATATTTATCAAGTATACATATTTTGCAATCCATGCTTTAGCAAAAACTAGATGTGTATTCAGATGTAATATACAACTACACACACCTAAGATGCTCAGACTCGGCATATTACGGCAGAGTACCCGTGTCGACGCGACACGACACGGGATACGACTCTGGATATGGGTCGAACGCGTGACCTAAAAATAGGACTCGGCAATTTTCAGAAATTGATTTCAATGTAATCTAATATGTTGCAGATCAATCGAAAGAGGAGGAAGAAGAAAACCTGAATTTGAAAACTCTGTATTTCGCGGAATATAACGATGTCAACGAATCAGGTGGAGGTCGGAGAAGCGCGAACTCCACTCGATTAAAGTCGTAATTGTAAACGAGGAGATGATTTTCATCAAATTGGAAGAAATCAAAGAAAAAAGGCAGAGAGAGATAAGGCAATGGCTTCTTGGCGAGGACTTGACGATTAACGAGGTCAGCGGCAATGGGAAAGGGTTCTTAGGTTTAGGTTTGGGAATAATGCAGGCCCAGCTGTATTTAAATGAAAGATGCCTTGTTTTTTTCTTTTTCTTTTTTTAGCTACATTGGAAAGAATATATCTAAGACTAAAAGTGCTTTTTTTTTAAAAATGCAAACTACAAAATTGAATTAAATTTTTGGCAATATAATTTAATTCAATTTTTTTTATTACTAAAAGTGCTTTTTTATATTGCTTTTTTTTTAATAATGTGGGATGGACTATCCTTTAATTTTTTATTTTTTTTATTGACTAAAAAATAATATTTTTGAATGTTTTTATTAGTGATTTTTTTACAAAAAGTAATAGAAAAAAGATAGAAAAAAATTAAACAAAATGAAAGTATATAAAATAATAAAGGGACGGACTACCCTTTACTTTTTTTTAAAAAAAATATTTTTTTATTGACTAGAAAAAAATATTTTAGAATGTTTTTATTACTGATTTTTATTTTTACAAAAAGTAATATAAAAAAAGATAGAAAAAAACTAAACAAAATAAAAGTCATATACCTGTATATCCTAAACTCTCGAATAACAATGGAATGACTCGATTCTCGGGATAAAAATGGTTTGTTTTTCTATTATATACGAAATATTATTTGATATATCCATTTACATGGAAAGACAGATAAGATTGAGATTGATGCAAAGAATCATATAATCCTAAATCCTAAGTCTAA
Source organism: Adenophora triphylla var. japonica (assembly GCA_022495995.1). Lineage (NCBI taxonomy): Eukaryota > Viridiplantae > Streptophyta > Magnoliopsida > Asterales > Campanulaceae > Adenophora > Adenophora triphylla. Next base: position 32,488 of record JAFEMH010001844.1, on the reverse strand, counting down.
ATCATATACTCCTATACCCTAAACCTTAAATCACAATCATATACCATACCCTAAACCCTAATTCATCTACCTTAATCATATACCCCGTACTCTAACCCCCTAAATCTTCTACCTTAACCATATACCCCGTACTCTAACCCCCTAAATCATATACCTAAATCTCATATATTCATATACCCTATACCCTAAATCTTAAATCACAATCATATACTCCTATACCATAAACCCTAATTCATCTACTTTAATCTCGTATATATACCATAACCCTAAATCTTAAGTCAAAATCATATACTCCCATACCCTAAACCCTAATTCATATACCTTAACCATATACCCCGTACTCTAACCCCCTAAATCATATACCTAAATCTCATATATTCATATACCCTAAACCCTAATCCATTATCCATCTACATCATTCATATACCTTAACCATATACCCCGTACTCTAACCCCCTAAATCATATACTTAAATCTCATATATTCATATACCCTAAGCCCTAATCCATCTACATAATTCTCATATATACCCTATACCCTAAACCCTAAATCTAGGTCATATACTCATATACCCTAAACCCTAAACCCTAAATCATAATTTTTATACCCTAAACCCTAATTCATCTACATAATTCTCATATATACCCTATACCATAAACCCTAAATCTAGGTCATATACTCATATACCCTAAACCCTAAATCATATATTCTTATACCCTAAACCCTAATTCATCTACGTTATCTCGTATATACCCTATACCCTAAATCTTAAATCACAATCATATACTCCATACCCTACACCCTAATCCATCTACCTTAACCATATTTACATCTAAATTGAACCACTATGTACCTCTAAATCGAACCACTCAATCTTATACCTAACGAAATTTCAATCTTATACCTAACAAAATTTCTGACGAATTTGACGGTTTTGAAAAGGGTTCAACTGTTTCGGTATCGGTTCCAGTTCAGGCGGTTAGAAACCGTCGGTTCACGGAGGGAGTATTATTTTTAAATTATAAATACTTTTTTTTAATCCATAATAGTGGTTAATATTAAATGGAATATTATTAGACACAGTTTAATTAAGAAACGTGTAGTAATTTCCCTAATTCATCTATTGCACTTCCCAATTCAGTTTTTGCACTTCCCAATTCAGATACAATTCTACTTTTTTACAAAGATTTATTGAATCCACAATGCAATTAACATACAAATTTGTCAATATATTCCCTAATTCATAACCTGTTAACCCTACTTCTTCCTCTGTTCTGTTCTCTTCTCTGAAACTCCTGTCCCAATGGCTTCACTGAATTCCCAACCTAAAAGGCCCAATGCAACACAATCTTCCCAATATGATGACAAGCCCCTGTGGAACCACGTTACGGTTGTCAAACTCCCTAAGAGCGGTGGTAATCGAGTTTGGATGTGTAACTATTGCAAAAAACAAGTTACAGGTTGGTTTTTTTTTATTCGTAATTTTTAAGTAGTGCAGTAATATGTTCAGAATTTTATGTATACAAAGATCCTTATGCACTCAAACTTACAGGTTCATACTCTAAAGTGAAAGGCCATCTTTTGAAAATCCCAAATCAAGGTGTTGAAGCATGCAAGAGTATTTCAGAGGCGTCAATAGTTGAACTGTCCAAAGAGCATGATGCTACTGAAAAGTGATGCTGCTGAAAAGCGAAAGACTAGCCAGGCGGATGAATTGAAAAGAAAACAAGACTATATGTCTCTACCTTCCGGTTCCGATTTAATGCAGCAAAAAAGATAAAAAAAAAAGGTACAGTAGAATCATGTTTCAATGTTGCCGATGAGATGAAATAGACAAGGAGATGGCTCGCATGATTTTTGCATCTCAAGGTCGCCATTTTCTTTAGTAAAAATCCCTAGTTTCATCGATTTGTACTTAAATTGGCAAACAAGAGGCTAGCGGCTATGTTCCCCCAACATATAACAGGATGAGAACAACATTGCCTCAACAAGAGAAGACACATGTCAATACTTTACTTCAACCTTTTAGAAATTCTTGGAAGAAAAAGGGAGTTTCATTATGCTCAGATGGATGGGGGGATAGGCAAAAGCGGCCTCTTATTAATGTGATGGTTGCTTCCGGGGGAAATTCAATGTTTTTGAAATCATTTGATACAAGTGGAAACACAAAAGATGCTGACTTTGTTGCTAGTTTATTTTTGGATGTGATCAATGCAGAAGGTGCTGAAAATGTGGTCCAAATCATCACTGACAACGCAGGAAACTTCAAGGCAGCGAGTTTGAGCATTGAAGCAAAATACTCTCATATTTTTTGGACTCCGTGTGTGGTTCACTCGTTGAACTTGGCTCTTAAGTTGATGTGCGAACCTAACTCTAATTCCAGCCACTATGATGTTTGTAAGTGGATTTCATCCTTGATGTCTGATTGTGAAGAAATTATCATTTTTGTATTGAATCATGGCAAGACCCACACCATTTACCAAAAGTATTCTGAACTTATGTTAGTAAAAGTGGCTGAAACTCGTTTTGCTTCGCATGTTATGATGGGGCAACGTTTGGTCATAGTTAAGAATGCTCTTGAAAAAATGGTATTGGATCCGGATTGGAAGACATTTAGAAAAACCCACTTAGAATCTAAAGCTGATCACATCAAGGAGTGTGTAATTTCAGATCGTTGGTGGGATAAACTAGAATATTTTCTAAGTTTCACAGGTCCTATATATAACATGATTAGGCTTGCTGATACTGATGTTCCATGTTTGCATCTTATATATGATATGTGGGATACAATGATTGAAAAAGTGAGGGAAAACGTTTTTAAGGAGGAAGAGGAGGATCTACACAATAACCTGAGGTTGTTGTCCCGTAAAAGTGAAGAGTACAAAAAGGGTCCATTAAGTTATTGGGATGTTGGTAAGTTTTTTAAATTTAATATTTTTTAGAAACTGATGTCACTATTTTTTTCTTCATAAATATATGCTAATTGTTTTTTTCATTGCTATATAGGAGGAGACTCAATTATGATTGATGATGCTTATGCCGAGGAGTTTGCAAGTATTTTTATTGATGAACCCACCGTCGAAGGCACACTTTTTGACAAAGGAGAAGAACAAGGAGGGAATGCTTGAAGATAATTTGAGAAGTTTTTTATTCAGGATTTGAAAATTTTTGAGTTTTTTTGCTAGAATTTTAAAAAGTTGGATAGTTTATTTATTTTCGTTCACGTACTTATGAGTTATGCTATTTAGTTGAATGTTTTTTTAATGAAGGTTAATAGTTGGATTATTTTGTTAGATTTGATATCCAGTAGTTGGATTATTCTTTTAATATTATTTTATGTCGAGTTCATATTCAGAATTCGAATCCTTCTAATTCGTGTCCCCGGGTCCTAAATTTTGAGATTTGAAGTATCCGACACTCGGATTCGTACCCGTGTCGGACACTCGTACCCGAGTCCGAGCATCTTAGACACACACAACCTAAAATCACTATTCAACTTGTGATTAATGAATAACTTTTCTCTTAAAAGACTTCTGGAATGCATGTTTTTCTCCTTCCTAAATGATATTTTGATATAGGCAGACACAGAGAAATCTTCAAGTCAATCTGTTCATCTAATTTAGTGAATTAACTTATAAGAAATCAAATAGATTGACTCTAACAAATAATAGAGATCAATTAGTATTGTTAGTACTAAAATAAAGTAATCAAAAAAATATTTCAATAAATAAAAGATACTCCCTTCGTCCCAGAAAATGCTTTACCTTTTATCCAAAATGGCGTCCCGTTTGAAGCTTCACCTTTCCTAAAATGGAAAATTTTTATTAATATTATATTATACCCACTAACTATTTCCTCCACTCATTCTCTCCTAATTCACTATTACACTCACAACACTTTTTAAATTTACTATTTCCTCCACTAATTCTCTCTCCTATTTTCAAATTACACTCACAACATTTTTTCTTCCCATATACTCCCTCCGTCCCGACCGATTTAGGATTTTTTGGACCGGCACGGGGATTAAGGAAAAGGTAAATGTTGTGAGTGTAATTTAAAAATAGGAGAGAGAATGAGTGGAGGGAATAGTAAATTATAATGGTATTGTGAGTATTAAAATAATGTAGGAGAGAGAATGAGTGGAGAGAATAGTGATTTAAGGTTTTCATTTTGGGCCGTCCTAAATCGGGTGGGACGCCCAAAATGGAAATAAATCCTAAATCGGCCGGGACGGAGGGAGTATTTCCTTAATTTGCGTGCCAAGCCTAAAATGGTGAAGTATTTCCTGGGTCGGAGGGAGTATACACTAATTTAAACAATATCTTTATTTACCTACCTATAATAAATCTAAACCTTTAAAGAAAATTATAAATCCTACTTACTAAACTCATCCATTCATACGATTTTGAAAAGTTGAGATTCCACAAAAAATTTCACTCTTTTACTATTGAAATACGAAAGAGAAAATATTGACAATAAAATAATACTCCATCCGTTTCAAAATGTTTGTCTCATTTAATTTTTTTGTTGAACTTTGACCACAAATTTATGAGAGATTAATCATGTTCATGAAATTTTAAAAGTTGTTGTTGATAATATTATTAATGGTGAATCAATAGAAATTTTTAGAATTTCATGAACATAATTAAATTGTCATATATTCATGGTCAAAGTTCAACAAAAAAATCAAATGGGACAAATATTTTAGGACGGAGGGAGTATAAGAATAACCAAACTAATTTTTGAAAATCAGTTACGATTTTTCTTTCGCTCTCTTCCTTCCGTTAAACTCGGTGAAGAAAGAGAGAGAGATTGGAAAATTTGATTGTATTGCAAGTGGGTCTTCGTTTCTCTGCCGAACGCGTCGGATTGAGAGAGTGCAAATACTTCTTTCGTCCCGGCTTAAGCTTTACCATTTTGGTGAAGCATGCAAATTAAGAAAGCAATATATATAATAAAAAATAATGGGAGTGGGAAAAGTGTTGTGAGAGAGAAAAAGTGAGTGAATATGACAAGTGAGACTCATAATTTAAATGTTTGAGAGAAAAAAGTTAGTGGGTATAATAAAATATTAATAAATCTTTTCCATTTTAGAAAATATGCAGCTTGTAACGAGACGCTATTTTGAATAATTGGTGAAGTTTAAGCTGGGGCTTGGGCGGAGAGAGTATATGTGATTGACGTGGACTATATAGTTGATGTACATAAAGCGTGGTGGTGGAATCGTCGAATACGTCGCTGTGGAGATTGCTTCATTTGACCATAAGGGCAACTACAGCCATGACGTTAGTCATGGCTTCATCCTAGGTGGAGGGCAATTTTCCTCCAATTTTCATTCAACCATGACTCTTTAAAAGTCATCCCATGACTCTTCATGGTTTTATTTTGCCAGATGAAGAGCTTCACGGCGTTGGGTGTTTTTTTTTTTTTTAGACCAATTAGCGGGTGACACGTGTCATAATTTTGAAATTAATTTTTTTTTTTTTTACAAAAATTGCAATTAACATATAAAAAATAATAAAAATACAAGAATATTGAAAAAACTACAATTATTAATAAAAAGTAGGAGAGAGAAACTGATGACTTTTGTCATGAATGGGGATAAAATTATTTGGAGTTGTGTTTTTAATAACTGATGACGTGGAGCTGAGGGGGAGGAGAGAGGGATGGAAATGAAGTGGTATGGATAAAGATGGTCTAAATGGCATAAATCCGTTGTTATTTTTTTGTGGCTAATAATCTACTAGACAAAAGTTATGATAAAAGAGGTCTCTACCGGAACGATACGTATCTGCTGCGCGTTTTCTCGCATGCCAAGCTGTCGGTGGGAGTTTGATGGAGATAATTCTCGAAAATGAACTCGGATTTTATTAAACTGGAGAATTACATTACATTACAGGGAATTTGGATTGACAAAGAAAACAGTTTGGCCAATCTTAAAAACAAAGGCCAGGGCCAAAATACACGCAATTAAGACTTTCCTCGCACAAATTTACATTTTTTTTTCTATTGAGAAATAAGCAAATTGCAATATGCATCCTCAAGTTCTCTAAGCATTGCTCCTGAAAGATCCAAGAGCTTTAATTGCTCCTGCTCTCAGAATGTACTGGTGGTACAAGGCGGCGATAGCAGCGCCAATGAACGGTCCAACCCAGAATATCCACTGAAAAATCGAATCCGAAAACAGATTATTATTTATTTTAAAAAAAATAAATGGTATTAAACATTATGAAATTGCATAAAGACATACTTGATCATCCCAAGGTTTGTCTTTGCCATAGATCACTGCAGCTCCAAAACTACGAGCCGGGTTGATTCCAGTACCCGTAACTGGGATTGTGGCCAAGTGAACCATGAACACAGCGAATCCGATAGGAAGCGGTGCCAATACCTTCAATTCCATCATAAAGAAAAAGATCAAATACATGGAAGGAGCTAGAGTGTTTTTTTTTTTTTTTTGGGTAAAATTGCACAACTTAACTACTTTAGACATTTTCACATTGTAAAAAGGGATAAAAATATATTTTGCTATTTTTTTTTTGAAGGGTGAAAATATTTATTTCTCAAACGAAATTCTTAAATTCCAAAGAAAATTAAAATAAAATGCACTTCATGTAATAATCAAATGTAAGCAGCTGCCCTCATTTAATGAATGAAAATACTTACAGGTACGTGTGAATCGCGAGCGTTTCTTTTGGGATCAGTGGCAGAGAAGACGGTGTAAACAAGAACGAATGTACCAATGATTTCAGCACCTAATCCGGTGCCTTTGCTGTAGCCCTCAGCGAGTGAATTGGCACCACCACCATAGGCATTGTAGTGAGTCTTTTGGAAAGACTTAACCAGTCCACAACCACAAATAGCTCCCAAGCATTGAGCCACAATGTACAACACTGCCCGGGGCAGACTCACTTTCCTAGCCAAGAATAGGCCGAATGTCACTGCAGGGTTAATGTGCCCTCCTACAAAATTTTCAAATCAAACCATTGTCAAATCCCCAAATCCCTTAAATATGAGTTTAAAATACTAAACAATGAACATCAAAATTGTACAAAAATATTTCATGTCATACTAACCAGAGATACCGGCGGTGCAATAAACGAGGACGAAGATCATGCCACCGAAGGCCCAAGCAATGCCAAGAATGCCAACGCCGCCACAAGCATCTTTGCTGTTTATGGGGTCAACTTGGCTCTTGTAACCAATGACAGTCAAAACAGTGATGTAAAGGAACAAGAGAGTAGCCACAAACTCAGCTATAATAGCCCTGTAAAAAGACCATTTGGTCAGCTCCTCACCATCAATGAACTTAGCTGGTGGAGGGTCTTGGTAGTCTCTTGCACCATAGTCACCTGCTACCTCAATGTCCTTCCCCATTTCGCCCTTTTGTTTCTTCTATGAAATTGACTGAGAACTGAGAACTGAGAACTGAGAACTGAAGAACTGAGAGAATGTGTGAGTGTGTGTCTTGGATGAGTTTGGGGGTATAGTGAAGTGGGTATTTAAAGTGAGGAGTGGAGTGAATTGGAAAGTTGAGAGAGGCACTTGATTGATGTATTAATTTAAGACATGGTTTTGCCGACCAACATTCTAATTTTAATTTATTTGACTCTCAATGATTAATTAATAATTGAACTGCCTCATTAAATTTGTAAAATTTATTTTTCTTAACTCTTGTCGTAACAATTATTTTGCAATTACAGATGATGAGACGGGGGAATATCATCTATTTTGTTTTCTCTCAATGTACTTAATTTGTAATAGTTATATTTCATTTTGTTTTTCTTTCTATTTTTCATTTTATTCTATTTTTTATTTTATTTTGCAAATCATCCTTTTTAAACAATTTTATATAACTATTTATTTTAAATGATTTATATTATTTTAAAGCTTAGATTTTGTTGTTATTTACATCTAACATATTATTGTGGTTACCAAATTTCATATGACTATTTATTTTAACTAACCTCATACTTTAGTCAATCTATTCAATCTAATCCCATAGTCTAATTTGCCTAAGTATTTAGTTGTTATTTACATCTAACATATTATTGTGGTTACCAAATTTCATATGACTATTTATTTTAACTAACCTCATACTTTAGTCAATCTATTCAATCTAATCCCATAGTCTAATTTGCCTAAGTATTTAGTTGATATTTACAAAAAAAAAAAAAAATGTGAATTTAGTAATCAATATACTCCCTCGGTCCCATTTCAATAGATACCAACTTTTTGGGTGTGGAAATTAAGGAAAAGTGATTTAAGAAAGAGAAAAAGTTAAATATTGTGAGTATGAAAAATTAAATAGGAGAGAGAATGAGTGAGAGGAATAGTTAGGAGAGAGAATGTTGTGAGTGAAAAAGTAAAATAGGAGAGAGAATGAGTGGGGTAAATAGTGAAGATTTCTTTCCATTTTGGATAAGTATCAATTGATGTGGGACGGATCAAAAAAGAAATAAGTATCAATTGAAGTGGGTCGGAGGGAGTATGTAGAATGTAGTAGAAATAATTTAAGAAAAGAAGTGATTATCGGAGTGCCACTTGTTGAAAACGTGATTCCCTGGACCCACAAAAACAGAGGGGCTAGATGACATGTCAAAATCAAAGGAGCACTATGGACCGACCATCATCATCATCAACCATACACTAGCGATGTAACACATCACTACCACCGCCCAACCTACTTCCTCCACATTGTTTTTTTCTTTATTTTTCCAACCACTATTATCACGCCACGTTTCACCGGCGCCGCTCTCCTCCCATCGACATCTACTAGACGATATACGAGTTTATTATATAACCCCACCGTCCATATTATTGTAACTAGCTTTACACCCGCGGTACCATAAATTAATTTCACAAAATTAATTTTTGAATATAAAAAAAAAATTGAAATACAATATTTAATAGTAATATGCGTTATGGAAATGTAAATTTACAAATTAGAAATACTTTCATAAAAACTACTAAACAGTATAAATCGAGATACGAACATGAATTTGTCCGGGTAAGACCCAAGTGGATTGGGTCCTAAACATAATCCATCTAGTCTCAGGTACGAGGGAAGATCTAGGCTTCCTCGTCTCTCTATCTCGTCATTCATAAGGCTGGCCTGGGCTCAGCAGGTGAACATAAGTCATGACCAACTCAAAGTGCCGAGGAAGACCTCCCTCGTAGGTCGAGATGATCTCCCTTGAGGACGAGGACTCTTCCCTGGTTATGACATCTTCATGACAGACCTTTCTACTTATCTCTCATCTCTTCCCCGGCTCCTCGTTAACCAGCCAGGTTACGAGGACGAGGAAGTAGCATCTCGGCATTTCGGCAGAGCATCTTATGCAGTTCTAATCAAATAAGGACACTAAAGCAGTTATAATCTCTCTAGGATTGTAATTTCCTATATCAATTCAAGTCAAACAAGGACTCCTTAACAGATATAATCCTCTTAGGATTATACCTTATCTCTTTACCGTCCAAGTTCAACATGAATTCTACATATCCATCCCTATAAATACAAGCCATTATTTTCATATTTTGGTACGTTATCTCTTTTACTCGAAGCTCTGTCAATTTGATTTCTCTATATTCAAATCGTGAACTTACTCTCACGCCGGAGGGCCTTCGCCGGAGAAGCCCCGGCTTAGTTTACATTTTCTGTCTTATTTTCAGGCTATTCAATCGCCGGAGTACAACCGATCGCTGGATTTGGGCTGATTCGATCTTTTTGGCAGCATCAGTTTGGTTCCATTGCCGGGAATCGAGTCAAAGACCGATTGTTTAGCCTGAAAATCCGTTTGCCTGAACATAATTTTCGACCGGATAGTTCTTATTTTTGGCCGAAAATAGTACTGTTTCGCTTTTGATCTATTTTGTGTTGACCGGATTTCGCAGTTTCGCTTGGAAATTTTGTTTTTGACCGGAAAACTGTTGCATAAACAATCGCAATTGAATTCTGTGTGTTGGCGTTCGAAATCCATTCTTATTTTGGCCGGAATTGTTGTTTTGCTAGATTCGGTTGACTGGAAAAAGTTTTTCCATTGGAAAAGTTGAGCCGTTTGCAATTCTGGACAATTAAGAATTTTGTTGGAATTACAATTCTTGGTTTTCAATGGAAGACGGAACTTTTGCTAGTGTTACTAATGAGGAGGAGCGAACCCACGCTGACGAGATCCCTCCCACCAACGAGATGCTTCCTTCTTCTCCACCTTTGATCGAGGGACACCTCCTCTCGGCATGACTCTCCGATCTTCTTGGAATCATCCAGCTGCCGAGGGAGGCATTCCAAATACTCCACGTTGTCGTCCACGAGGAAAGCGAGCAACGAGCAAGAAGACGACGAGGAACGCCGACGTTGGACGAGCCGAACGCCCGGCCGTCGATCGGCGTACCTTGTTGCACAACCAGAGATGGAGACTTTGCGAGAGAATTTATGAGACTCAGAGTTTGCTTTATTGCAATTGGACCCCGGCTTCAGTAGGAGTTCATCGGGCGCCCGAGGTCGAGGCGGCTCTCGTGGAAGGGAAACTCGGGGTGAGAGACGAGATAGCCGAGATGAGTCCTCCTCGTGGCGAGATCCCCAGTGAGCCTGTTGTACCACCTAAGCAGAACCTCCGAGATGCCCTTCCTACTCGGCCTAACAATCATGAAAACGAGAAGGAGGTGGTGGACCTAAGAAGCCACCTAAATTCGAAGGAGCAGGAGTTAAGCTCAAAAGACTTGCAAGCGAGGCTCAGTCTGGCTAGGCGTTTATCCCCTCCTCGTCTTAACATATCCCCTTGTCCTAGCCACCATCATCGGCGTGATTCTCCTCGTCCCCGTCACTTTCCAAGGCCGAGGAGTCCACAACTATACAGAATGGTCCTCGGCGGCTATGAGGGAGAGCTGAGAAGGGATAAAGCACCTACTAGACGAGGAGAGAACCTTTGAGACGACGGGGAACACAGTAGGGTGAATGGTCACCCCAGAGAAAGGTCCCATCGTAGTTCCCACCGGATCTCTCATTCCAGCACTGAAAAGGGGATTGATGCCAAGGAACTGTCACTCTTAAAAAAGAGAATTGACGATATGGAGAAGCGGAAGAAGGACGACGAAGATGATGACAACTGGGCCACTCGTCCCTTCTCTCAGAGAATAACGGATGTACCACCTAATCCTCTCTTTAAGGTCCCGAATTTTGATAAATATGCTGGAACCACTGACGCACGGGACCATGTGAAAAGTTTTGAGTCAACTATGGCCCTCCTCACTAAGGCCGATGACGTTCTCTGTAAAGCTTTTGCGAGCACCTTCTCCGGAACAGCCCTGGCCTGGTTCCGTGAGCTAAAAAAGGGTTGCATCGATAGCTGGAGGGCCATGAGGAGGATGTTCCTAGACAACTTTGCCACGGCAGGAAGGAGGAAGAAGAGGTTAATTGACCTTGCCAACATCGAGCAAGGGAAAAATGAGACCACTTTGAGCTATTATAACTGATTCCGAACCATGGCGGAGCAAGTGGAAGAAAGCCTCACAGACAGGGAGGTGATTGTTTCTTTCAACTCCGGATTGAGATCTGGACCACTCATTTATGAACTCTCCGCCCGAGAGCCAAAATCTAAGGCAGATTTGTACAACGTGGCTTATGCGGTGCCGTAGGCGGAGGATAAAAGCAAAAAAGGTGCTCGAAAAGACAGGCAGGAAGCGGCGGCACTCGCCATGTACTTCTAAAATGGAAATGGAAATAACGTAGAGTTTAAGGGGAAGAACAGAACAAGGGGTTCTGAAAAAGCTGAAATCTTTACCCCTCTTACCAAACCATCACTGAAATCATGCAACTGGTGAACCTTCCACCTCCTCGTCCGCTGAACGACAAACCAAAGTTCCCTTGTGACCCTTCCAAATTCTGTGATTTCCACAAGGACCATGGTCACACCACCTAGGGGTTCTGAAAAGGCAAACTCGATCGCTATGTCATGAAGAAAGATGGCAAGCGGAAACGGAAGGAGGACAAGAGTGAAGATGATGACAAAAGCGAGGACATGGAGCAGAGACCTCCTAGGGCCAAATTGCATGTAATTCGAGAAGAGGTAGTCTCTACCAGAAAGCTAAGGGACCAGATTCATGAGCTAAGTAAGGTATACCATGTTCCTGCTTGGGTTCATAAAGCAGAAGAGGTCATAAGTTTCTCTCCCAACGAATTAGCTGGGAGTCGTGCAGCTCGTGAGAAACCCTTGGAGATAAAGGGTCGAATTGACAACTGTGAATCCGAGAGACTTCTCATTGACACGGGGGCCTCTCGTGATATCTTGTACTACTCTGCCTTCCAGATGATGGGATTGAAAGACACCATCCTGAAACCTTATCATGGAAGGCTTGAAGGTTTCACCAACCATAAAGTCGGTGCAAAAGGAACTGTTGATCTACAACTGGAAGTTGGTGAGAATCCCTTCCGAACCGTGGCTACAATCACTTTCGTAGTCATGGATCTGACAAGTGACTATCATGCAATCTTAGGCATTCCAAGTCAAGAAAAACTTGGGTTGGTCGCCTCCCTTCCTCACCAACGAGTTAAATTTCCTACTCGTGCTGGAATTGGATGCGTGAGGGCGACCGCCAAGGACTTCTTGGAGCATGTCGTGAAGAGCCGGAAAGCATCAAAAAGCGTGGAGATAGATACTCCGGAAGATAACATCAAAATATCTAAGTCTCTGAAATCTACCCACACAAGCTCTAGGATGAGGTATATTCGTGAAGTACTAGAAGAGGAACCTGTGGTCCTAGAAATTGCAGATGACCAGGATATAGTTCCGTCCGTCCCGGAGACAGATCATGTTCTCGTCAACGGCCAGAACTCGGGGGCCAACCCTGACTTGAGGATAGTTGATCTGCCCGATGTTGACGAATTGATGGAAGAGGAAGGCCTCAACATAAATGACAATGAGGGTAGAAGACTTAGAGAAATCATTATTGAATCCCTGGAATTTCGAGACGGTCCAGAAATGGAGCCCGTGGATGAATTGGAAGAGGTAGTCATCAACCCTGACTACCCTGAGCAAAAAATTAAACTCGGGGGGCCAGCTATCCTCAGAAGAAAAGGAAGAAATCATCTTCCTCTTAAAAAATAGTCTTGATGTCTTCGCTTGGAGAGTTGAAGATATGAGGGGGATTAATGAAGAAGTAGCCCTCCACCGCCTGGAAGTTGACCCGTCTGCTAAAACCATAGTGCAGACAAGGAGGATCTTTGCAAGGGACAAGGAGGAAGCTATCAAGGAAGAGGTGCAAAAGTTACTTAGCGCCGGAATCATCCGAGAAGTGAAATACCCCGTTTGGTTGGCCAACGTGGTGATGGTTAAAAAGCAAAATGGGAAGTGGCGAATGTGCATAGATTTCACTGATCTTAACAAAGCCTGCCCTAAGGACAGTTATCCTCTCCCCAGAATTGATAAGTTGGTTGACTCCATAGCTGGACACCGAACTCTCAGTTTCTTAGATGCCTATTCAGGCTATCATCAAATAAAAATGGCGGAAGAGGACATTGAGAAGACGGCCTTCCAAACATCGGGGGGAAATTATTGTTATGTCATGATGCCCTTTGGGCTTAAGAATGCGGGTGCTACGTACCAACGCATGGTGAATGAAGTGTTCGGAGAACAAATAGGTCGTAACATGGAGGCCTACATTGATGACATGTTCATAAAGATCAAGGACGGCAGTCACGCCGCTGACCAGGAGGAAACTATAAACAATCTCCGAGCTAACAACATGAAGCTAAACCCAAGTAAATGTGTATTTGGGGTGACAGCTGGAAAGTTTCTAGGCTTAATGGTGTCACAAAGGGGAATAGAGGCGAACCCTGAAAAAATTAAAGCCCTGATTGACATGAAGGAACCTACCAGCATCAAGGAGGTTCAGAGATTGAACGGAAGAATAGCGGCTTTTGGAAGATTCATTGCCAAATCCGCTGAAAAATCGCTGCCATTCTTCAAGGTATTGAAGGGGGCGAAGCTTCTCTGGACTCTGAGATGGTCCGAGGCATTCCTCCGGTTGAAGGAGTACTTGGGATCCCCTCCCTTGCTAAGCAGTCCGATTACTAGCGAGATGTTGTATGTCTTCTTAGCCGCCACAGATCATTCTGTTGCAGTTGTTCTTGTACGAAATGATGAAGGAACTCAGAAACCAGTCTACTATATCTCTAAGGCATTGTCAGACGTGGAAAGCAGATATTTCAATGTGGAAAAGATAGCGTACGCACTAGTTATTGCATCAAGGAAACTACGTGCCTACTTTTCTGAACATCCCATCACCGTGTATACGAATGAGCCATTGAAGAAAATCTTACACAAGTTGGTTGGCTCCAGACGTCTCCTAAATTGGTCTATCTCTCTTACAGAGTTTGATATCACTTACCAACCAAGGAAGACCCTCCTGGCACAGCCTATAGTTTACTTCATGGTCGAGACTGCCTTCATGGGTAAACACGTCCCCACCTCCCGTAAGCATAACACACCGGAGGAAGAAGAGTCCCCCATAGAACTCCCATCCAACTGTTGGGTCCTATACACTAATGGCTCAGCCACAAAGGAGAGAAGCGGAGCTGGAGTGGTACTAGCAAGTCCTGAGGGAGAGCATACCATACAAGATATCATCAGATTCAAGTTCCCTGCCTCCAACAACCAAGCTGAATATGAGGCTCTGATATTTGGTATCGAGTTGGCTTCCTTCTATGGAGCAACTAAGGTGGCGGCATTCTGTGACTCCCAACTTGTTGTCAAACAAATAAAGGGAGAGTATAACACCCAAAATCCCATACTTACCAAGTATAGAGACTTGGTCTTAGACATGACGAAGAAAGTTTGGAGTTATTCGAGATCAAACAAATAGGCAGGGAAGATAACCAAATTGCGGACGTTCTATCTAAACTAGCGACTATGGATGTGTCTGAGTTCAACTCCAATCCATACGTAGTTTTTGCTGAAGAACCCGCATATGAAAGACTACAAGTCATGCTCCTAGATGGAGAGGAGAGATGCTGGATCGATGACTACATAGATTACATTGAGAAGAGCCAACTCCCAGAAGATGAAACTCAAGCTAAACTTATCAAGAAGAGATCACCAAGGTTCGTGGTGATGAACGGAGTCCTCTATCGAAGATCTTTTACTAAGCCCCTGCTGAGGTATGTCTATCCCAAGGAAATTGAGAATCTCTTGGCTGAAGTACATGAAGGCGTTTGCGGCGAACACCCGGGGGCCAGAACTTTAGCTGACAAGATCATCCTTCTAGGTTACTATTGGTCAAACCTGAGGGAGGACGCGCAAGCCTATGTTAGAAAATGTGACAAGTGTCAGAGATACTCTGACATTCCTAGACTCCCAGCAGTTGAGCAAACTCTTGTGATACGTACGTGGCCATTTGATATGTAGGGCATCAACATCATTGGACCCTTCTCTCCCGCCCGAGGTAATTGCAAGTATGTGATAGTAGCAGTCGACTACTTCTCCAAATGGATTGAAGCGAAAGCATTGACCAAGATAACGGAAGAGAACGCAATCAACTTCGTCCACGACCACATATGGTGTCGCTTTGGGCTCCCACACACAATTATTTTGGATCATGGACTCCAATTCTCTACAGCATTCACAACGGAATTGGGCAGAGTAAGAGTTCGTCACGCCAAGTCATCAGTAAGTAGACCTCAAGGCAACAGACAAGTGGAGGCTGCCAACAAACTAGTCCTAACAGTCCTTACTAAGAACCTTGAAGGACGTGAGGGCAAATGGTTGGACGAACTTCCCCTAGCATTATGGGTTGTTCGCACAACCACCCGGGGGCCAACCGGGGAAACTCCATTCTCATTAACCTTCGGTTCTGAGGCTATGACACCGGCTGAAATGGCTATCCCTATCGTGAGAAATTCCCACTATGATGAACAAGTCAACAAGGTCAATAGGCTCTAGACCTAGACACGATAGATGAGAAAGCGACTAGGCTGCGAGATGAGAATGGTGAATTACAAGCAAAGGACTAAGGCATACCATGACAAGAGGGTCAACAGAAGAGTATTCCAAGTAGGCGATTGGGTACTTAGAAAAATTGAAGCTACTGGTCGGAAGGCAGAACAGAACAAGCTCTCCCCAAATTGGGAAGATCCCTACATCATAACTCAAGTCATTCGAGAAGGGACCTACAGATTAAAGACTAAGGAGGGGAAAGAGCTCAAGCATCCATGGCATTCCAACAATCTCCGAAAATACTATCATTAGTGTTAGTTTATTTTATGTAATAGATTAGTCTTTAATTAGTCTTTTACCTTTTTAAGCATGGTAGGATTGCAGGTCGATGTAATCAAATTCAGTTTATGGAATTTACTTCTTCAACGTGCAAAGCAACTACCACTACTAACACAACACTGGAAGACGAGAATCCTATCCTCGACTCTTCAAAGGACAAGCCAAACGTCTAGCCTACCTCAGCACAAATGACTAACTGGCCAACATCTAATAAAACCTACGTACGAGTCACCTTCCTCGGCGTAAGGAGATGAAAAATAAGGTAGCGTAATGTCTTGACGAGGAAACCCCTCGGCTCAAACGACTACAGGAAAGACCATCTGAAACCTATGTACGAGTCATCTTCCTCGGCATAGGGAGATGAAAAAAGAAGAAAAATCCGACAGTCAAGACCGAGGAACCTCCCTCGGCCTAATGACTAGCTTCACGTCTAGACGACGAAACACCTCTACATAATATGACTATAGGCATTCCACATCTAAAACATGTGTACGAGTCATCTTCCTCGGCATAAGGAGACGGCAAAGAAGAGAGCATCCAACAGTCAAGACCGAGGAACTCCACCTCGGCCTAATGACTTGAATAGGAAAAATTGCCACAACTCTTAAGACTGAGCTAGCCTCCTCGTCTTATATAAAAGAGTGAAGTACGAGGAACCTTCCTCAGCCCCCCCCCCTAAAGCATGCTTGTACTTGTGCAAAGCCCACAAACAAGCATTTAAACAAACAGTTCATAATCAAGACATAAAGTAAAGACGGCGTGAATTGTAAGGAAGGGAAATTTCATTAATATTCAAAAGAAGAATTACAAGTGCCCTAACCTATTACATCAAAATAAAGAAAAAAGATCTATGACTTCTCCTTCTGAGGGATTTCCCCGAAGAAAGCCTTTTCGCCGGCATCAGCATTCAGCTCGGCTTCGAGGTCGGTGGTGATTGTGACTTGCTCAGTTTGAGCATTGACTTGAGCCCCCTCATCATTTGGCTCCTCAGCAGCAGTCCCCTCGTCCTCCAGCTCCATCTCGTCCTCATCCTCAATCTTTTCTATTAAAGCATTGATATTATCAGGATCGACAGACAGAGGAACCCAAGCTTCTTTGCTAGCACGAGCATCCATCATGGCCATCACATCCAAGTTGTACTGAGAATAAGGAACAAGTTAGTGAAGAGCCCGAGATGGTTCATCGTACCCGTCATGACATGCCAGTCGAACAATGGCCTCCAAGTCCAAGCCATGGGAGGTGTTCACCATAAGCCGACGGGCCAAGTGTAGGTAGCCATCATGAAACATAATGGTTGTTAGGTCATTGACAGCATCTTTGAAGGCCGAGCTGGCCTTGAACCAAGCAACAACTTCCTCTTCCCTGGAAGGAATGCTGGTTTCCAGCTCCAGGTTCTTGGCAGCAGCCATCTCAGCAGCCTTAAGTACCTCGGCCTTGAGCTTCTCTAGCTCGGCCATCTCGGCCTCCTTCAACTTAAGCGCTTCCTCAGCCCGGGCTTTGGCCTCCTCGGCCCTCTTCATCTCCTCCTCGGCCTTGGCCTTGACCACCTTCTCGGCATCAAGCTTCTCATCCCGAGACTTCAGCAACTTCGGCCAGCTTCTTTGCCATTTCAGTCTCCCCTTCTACCGGCCGGTTTAAGCTCAGCCATTTGCTTCTCCATGGCCTTAAGTTGTACATTCTCGTAGGCCGAGATGGTAGCAAGATGCAATATCAAAAAGTAACATTAGAGATAATAAAAGTGCAAAGTACGAGAAGTAAAATACGAGATAGTCACCTCATATATCAACAGGCCTTTTTGGCCAACCATGTTTTCCTTGCTAGGATTATCCCGGCACAACTTCTCGTACGCCTCCTCGTCCAAGGACCTTTGGAATTGCTCGGCCCGGCTAACGAGAGCGACTTCCCTGGCAAGTAAGCTGAGGCCTCTTAAGGGTTTGGGCGTGGTGATGAGTTACCGAGCAAGCTCCTCGGTCTCGGCATAATTCCTAATCATTTAATGGGTGAGGGCTGGAGGAGTTGAAGCATCAGCAGTCCGTTTGGAAGGAGGCTCCTCAGCAGAACCAGAATAAGGCCTCTTCTGGCTCGAGGACCTTTGAACGAGGCCCATCTCCTCGGCAGTCGGGATATCAGCATGCACCTCGGCCTCAATAGTTAGAATACGGGGGCTATGCCCCTGAGATGTTTGTTTATCTCGGTTTCCCGAGGTCTCCTCATCGACGTTAACAGCCTCCCCAACCCAACCGTCTTGATGGGCAAGGCAACATCCCCATTGGTATCCAGGAGGAGTTGACGACGAGTTGCCACATCCTTCCTCTGACCGACAGCTGAGGCCTTGGATAACCACCTCTTCATACTGATTAGCTCCTTGGGATCAACTACGTTGTTGGAGGCCATCTCGGCTTCTTGTTCGGGGGTTAGATCTGCAAATATGAAGAAGAGATAGTTATATTACGAGATGGATAAAACAAGCATCAATTCACAAGTATCAAATACGAGGAAAGAGGAATTACAGCCTACGACATCCTCCTCTATAAGGCATTGATCCTTGGGGTCAAGTTTACAACGTTCACAATCAGCAAGGAAGACCAGACCGGGATGGACCCTCCAGTCATTAAATCTTCTCCCCCTATTAACGGGGACGAGAGGCTCCACGCCGTCCTTGATCTGGCATTATCCGGCTGGACATAGTAACGAGCATCTGCTTCCAAGGCCGACCAATCCAAGAGACCTATCGGCAAACTCGGTGGCCGAGCAATCAAGTCAGCGGACCATTCAGCTCGTAACACTTTCTTGGGAGCAGCAGACTCATCAGTAGGAGAAGCGAACTCCCAACCTTGTCGGCTCTCAACCCTAATGGCATGGTTCTCCCAGCCAGCCACTTTGCTGGACATGGTAAAGATGATCTTTGGCTTCTTCAAATCACTCCTTATTACTATAAGCTTGGAGTCCTTGAGGTATCTAACCGAGAAGAAATGATGGAAAGCAGTATGGGTAGGTTCAAACCCCATACTACGACACAAGACAATAAAACTTACGAGGACCCTAACCCCGTTGGCTCCTAGCATAGCCGGGACGGCTCTCATGTCTCCTAAAAATTCATTAATGAAGGATCTAAAGGGAGACGAAGTCCCTGCTGAAATTTCTTGTAGTAGAAGTGAACGTGGTTATCATTGTAATAGAACGCGTCCCTCTTTCCCTCGTTCTCAAAGGTTGGACGGCCGACATAAGTCAGCTTCTACTCCTCCCTCGGCACTCCATACTTGGAGTGTAGCACCTCCAGCATTGGATCCCCGGCCCTAACTGGCTTTGGCCTGGGATGGCTAGTTCTACCTCTGCCTCCTCGTCCTCGGCCTTCTACTTG
This sequence comes from Adenophora triphylla var. japonica, assembly GCA_022495995.1. Lineage (NCBI taxonomy): Eukaryota > Viridiplantae > Streptophyta > Magnoliopsida > Asterales > Campanulaceae > Adenophora > Adenophora triphylla. The sequence continues at coordinate 12,859 of JAFEMH010001844.1, read as the reverse complement.
CTCGCCTTCCACAAAGGCATCAACTATACTGGCCGACGTGGAGGCCTCACTCCCTCTTCCCGTCATATCTACAAAAACTCGAGGGACAAGAGTCAGCAAAATCCTCCAAGGCTTGAAGACGGGGAAGAGGAAGATCGCCCCTCCTCGTCATTTACAATAAGGCCGAGGAGGGAGCCTTACCACTCAAACGAGGACGGTCAAGATGGTCCGATGCCGGTTAAACAAATTGATATGTTCAATCATCTCGGCCCTGCTTTGGAATATTATTATGCTGGGGGACATTGAATCAACCCTGTCTATTCTCGTCTTGTTTGGTTACTGGATGTACAGCCTCGGACATCCATACCTTGTCAATATTTCCCCAATCTCAGTCAAATTCACCAATAACCATGGCCCTCTCTCCCTTCGGTAAACCCTAAGGTTACCTTTGTGGTAGCCATGGACGAAACGAGGGCTATGGTCCCAAGAACGAGTCATTTCTAAAACAAGACGAAAGGTTCAAGAATCTTATCAAGACAAGAAACTCAAGAAAATCTTCATGGGTTTAACAACGGCGGTTGCGAACATTTAAACCCAACCAAAACCCTATAAATTACATAATCAAAGACAGAAATAACAATGGGAGAAGAAATTATACCTGTTGTTGTTGAGGATGAACGAAATCGAACGGTGAATCAAGCTTTTTGACGAATCTGGGCAACTCGAAGCTGAAGAATGCGAAGGGTTTTTTTTAATCTTCTTAGTTCGCTCTCAAATGCCTGAAGATGATAAAAGTTGAAATTGAAAAGGAAATTTGTTTTTATACTCCCTCAGACGGGTCAAACCCGAAAACAAAATGGGTCCAAGCAGGTACGGCGTCCCAAGAATTTAATGCGGTGGTGGTTCCCAAGACGTGTGTCAGGCCTAGTGGACCACGCCTCATCATTGTACCAGGAACCGTCGGATAATGGAACGACACAAACCTTGAAGCAACATTGCCACGTGACGCCTGTTCTTAGTCTCGTAAGCCGAGGACGAGATGAATTTCTTCTCGTCATAGCCGAGCTAGAAAGTCGGGGGCCACTGAACAGTATAAACCGAGATACAAACATGGGCTTGTCCGGGTAAGGCCCAAGTGGATTGGGCCCTAAACATAATCCATCTAGTCTCAGGTATGAGGGAATATCTGGGCTTCCTCGTCTCTCTATCTCGTTATTCATAGGGCTGACCTGGGCTCAGCAGGTGAACATAAGCCAGGCCCAACTCAAAGTGCCGAGGAAGACCTCCCTCGTAGGCCGAGATGATCTCCCTTGAGGACGAGGACTCTTCCCCGGTTATGACATCATCATGACAGACCTTTCTACTTATCTCTCATCTCTTCCCCGGCTCCTCATTAACCAGCCAGGTTACGAGGACGAGGAAGTAGCATCTCGGCATTCCGACAGAGCAGCTTATGCAGTTCTAATCAAATAAGGACACTAAAGCAGTTATAATCTCTCTAGGAAAGTAACCTCCTATATCAATTTAAGTTAAACAAGGACTCCTTAACAGATATAATCCTCTTAGGATTATACCTTATCTCTTTACCGTCCAAGTTCAACATGGATTCTACATATCCATCCCTATAAATACAAGTCATTATTTCCATATTTTGGTACGTTATCTATTTGACTCGAAGCTTTATCAATTTGATTTCTCTATATACAAACCGTGAACCTACTCTCATGCCGGAGGGCCTTCGCCGGAGAAGCCCCGGCTTAGTTTACGTTTTCTGTCTTATTTTCAGGCTATTCAATCGCCGGAGTACAATAAGCCATTTGTATTTGGGCTGATTCAATCTTTTTTGCAGCATCAACTACATTAGTAGTAGAACCGTCAGAAACCATTGGAAGAGTATCTATTGGGAAAATGATATCACACGTATCACAAATGCCCACTAAGTCTTCCCAATCTCACACAACGGAATTAAACAAGGTAGCCCAAACTAAGCCAAATTGCAAATAAGCAAAATAAATGAACAACACTATTTTAACGTGGAAAACCTCTCTCTATGTGAGAGAGGAAAAACCACGAGACCGAAGCCCACAAAATTTCCACTAATCAGTAAAATATGTGATACAAAAGTGTTCAAACAAATCAACCAACTCAACTACTCCAAAGCATCTACAAATTGCAAGAATAAAATGAGTTGATGAACAATATCACCTAAAAATAGCAGCTCTATCCACGGCCTATTACGAAAGATACATCCGTTAAAAGAACAGTCCAACCATTCAGAATGCAGAGGGAAGATAGACGAACAAGGCCTCCAAAATCGTCACGATTAGAATACGTTTCACTATTGGATCATCGCTGCAAGTTTCTGCTGTAAACAAATTTTCTCTGTTTGTATGTGTGTAGTGAAGTAGCAGATGTTTTGTTCGTGCCCTCTTTCTCCTTCTATTGTTGACTATTTATAGGCAGCCAAAACAGGAAGAGAAATCATCAGAAGAAGATGGAGAGGAAACATGAAGCGCTTCAAGTTACCCAGTCTAACCTTTGACCATTAATTTAATTTTCTTCAATATGTAATGGGATCCACAAAAGGAGTGAATCCATGCAACAAATCTCCCCTCACAATTTTGTGGAGTGATTTGCCATTCCTACTATAGAACTACATATTTCAAGCTTCTCCCTTGTCAAAAATTTTGTCAACATATCAGCACCATTATCATCGGTGTGTACTTTTTCAAGCGCTAGCAACTTAGAATCCAACACATTCCGCATCCAGTGGTAACGAACGTCAATGTGTTTGGACCTAGAATGAAAAGCCGCATTCTTACCAAGATGAATGGCACTCTAATTGTCACACAACAACACATATTGTTCCTGCTTGATCCCAAGCTCATGGAGAAACTTCTTCATCCATAGCAATTCTTTACACGCTTCAGTTGCTGCAATATACTTAGCTTCAATAGTAGAAAGTGCAACACATTTTTGCAACCTCAGCGCCATGACACGGCTCCCTGCAAACTTGACCAAGAAACCGAAGTTGACTTGCGAGAATCAATATCTCCGGCCATGTCGAATCGGTAAAACCAACTAACAGGCTTCTCACCACCAAAAGTAAGGCACAAGTTGGTAGTACCACGCAAATACCTCAAAATCCAATTCATGACATTCCGATGCTCTTTGCCGAGGATTAGAGAGAAAATGACTAACCTTACCCATTGCATAAGTTATGTCGAGATCTAGTACACGACATGGCGTACATCAAACTACCAACTCTTTGAAGCATACGGGACCTACTGCATATTTTCCTTCTCTTCATCGGTGGACGGACCTTTGTTTGATACTCAATTTGAAATGAGATGCAAGTGGACACGACACTTTGCTTTAGTATCACTCATGCCAAATTTACGAAGCACTTTCTTGATATACTTCTCTTGTGACAAGTAAATTTTACGGCCCTCTATCACGAGTAATCTTCATTCCTAAAATTTGCTTTGCATTGCCCAAGTCTTTCATGGCAAAAAGACATGCTCATTTCTTTGCTTCAACATGTTAATCCTTGAAGCATTCACACAACAATCAAGATATCATCAACATAGAGTAAAAGAATGATAAAATCGTTATGCGAGAATTTGTTAACAAACACGCGGTGATCGAAGTAATCTTTCGATAGCCTTGCTCCCCATGTGATTCAAACTTTTTATACCACTTTGTCTAGGTGCTTGCTTTAGCTAGTAGCCGTAGAGACTCTTCTTCAATTTGCATAAAAGGTTCTCCTTTCCTTTAACTGAAAATCTTACATTTGCTCCATGTAGATATCTTCTTCGAAATCACCGTGAAGAAAAGCTGTTTTAACATCCATACGCTCGACCTCCAAATCAAGACTATTGCCAGGGCCAAGAAGCAGTCTGAATAGAGGACATCTTTACAACAAGAGAGAAAATCTCACTAAAATCAATGCCTTTTCTTTGACGAAAACCCTTCCATGACCAATCTTGCTTTATGCAGAGGTGTCGAACTATTGTCTTCATTCTTGATTACGAAGACCCACTTGTTCTTCAACGCTTTCCTCCCTTTAGGCAATTTCACCAACTCATAAGTGTGATTGTCTTGAAAAGACTTCATCTCATCTTTCATGGCATCAAGCCGCTTATCACTTATGTTCTTTATCGAGGCTTCCTCGAAGCTCTCGGGATCTCGATATACGTGAGCAACAGCATACTCTCTTTACGGATATCTAATGGAAGAATGTATTTCTCTAGTAGACCTCCACAGGTACAAGCTGGTGGAACCTCATTTTGTACGGGTTCCTCGGCCATATCATCATCATTAACATCATGACCAAGGCTGACTTTATCAAATGCACCATCCTGCTTTGATTATCTTGGTCATTGCCACACACCGTGCTCCTCCGTTTGAATTATCTCCAAGTTATTTGAACCATCGCTGCTTTGAGGTGTTGAACTACGATTCTTGTCAATATCTGAAAGTCTCATTCTTTGCGAAACACGGCATCCTCGACTTACGATTATTTTCTTGTCGAGCGGGATCATAAAGTTTATAACCAAACTCATCTTGACCATAACCAAGAAAAATCCATTGCTTAGTCTTAGCATCTAGCTTAGACCTCTCATCACGAGGAATGTGAACATAAGCTTTACATCCAAAGACTCTCGAGTGATGGAGGCAGTTAAATACATGCGTATTTGTACTCTAAGCTTCACCCCAAAAAGATTTAGGCAATTTAGCGTGTGAAAGCAAGCATACGACTTGCTCCACTAATGTCACTTTTCATCCTCTCGGCCAAGCCATTCAAGCTGGAGTCTTTGGTGGAGTCCTCTTATGTCTAATACCACTTATTGCTCTATGAGTAATGATGAAAGCAGAGACCTATGTATTCACCTCCATTATCGGTCAGAATACACTTCAATTTCTTTCAGTTTCCGCTTTCATGAGACTTGAAGCTGCTTGAACATGTCTAACAACTTGATATTTTGTCTTCAAATGGTAGACCCCAGCTTTATGGAGTGGTCATTAATAAAAGTCACAAAGTATCGGGAACCTCAGTGTCCTAGTCTTCGTAGGACCACAAACTTGTCGAGAATGAACAAGCTCGAAGTACTTCGACTTTCTTGAAGGTGGATGAGTTTTGAAGGAAATTCTATTTTGCTTCCTGCAAGGCAATGAGCACACCTTTCCAAATGCAAATTGTTAGGACATGATAATAAATTTTTCTTAGATAAGACAGATCATTACCTTTCAAGCTCGTTATGACATTAACCTCTTATGCCACAACTCGGTCTCGTCGGGTGACTCTCTTTGCATTAGCTTTATCAATAATAACTTTGACTTGAGTCAATAAAAGTCTAGAGGACTTTGTGCCTCTAGCCTGTTGAAGACCCTTTTTGTGAGCTTCCACTTATCACGGGAAAATGAACTGTCGTAACCATCATCACATAGTACGCCAACGAAATCGGATTCAGCCGAGATCTGGGCGTGCTTGACTTTGTTTGAGGGATTAGTCTATTACCATTAGACGTCTCCAAACTAATATCTCCAACACTTGCACACTTTGAGATAGAATCTTGGGCCATCCTCACATCACGAAAGTCCTTTGAAGTATAAGAGGTGAAAAATTCTCTTCTTGATGTAGCATGGACGAAGCACCCACTATCAACTGACCCAAGTTGGTCATATCATCGGCAACAATAATAGCATCAACCTCTGAAACCTGAAAGAAATCATCGAGAAGAGGTTGTATTTGTTGGAGTTTTATGGGTCCGTATGCGGCGAATTAAGCATCTAAATAACACAAAACACCCCAAAGCCACTATGATCCGTTCTATACGATTAAATTGAATTCCTATGAGATAGAATTTATCAACCTTAATTGCTTTAGGTCTTGAGCTATCGAACAATTTATTGTGTGATTTTGAATCACAATCTTCGATCTTCAAAAACCTTTAAACCTTCGGTGGAACTACAGGCCTTGATCATCGTACGGCGAAGACCCTCTAGTAGTATCCACACGTTAGAATGAACCAAGAAGCCGTTCATGAATAGCCGCCGCCTGATGAGTGGCGAGGATTCAATTTGAGAAAAGGCAAAGAGGGGGTTGAGATTTAATCTAAAAAAAAGATAATACACACAGGATAAAACCACTTAAGGTAAATAATGGCTCGAGATCGATCCATAGCTGCTACGATCCTAGGGCTATTATTAATCGATTTTAACTCTTTTTATTTTCAATTGTTGAATTTCTTTTCAATTTGTTTGATCATACGGTTGTAGATTGGTGGTTTCTATTTCAATACATACTCCACTCCATCCACGAGACTTTTAGTCAAATTTCAATAATTTTAACTATTAATTTAAATAGAAAATAATAATTCTTATAAAAATCTAAATATCATTATTGAAAATATTATTAATTGTGTTATAATAAAAAATAAAATTTTATTAGAATCACTATTTTTTATTTAAATTATTGACTAAAGTTACATCAATTTGACTAAAATTTTTCATTCACGTGGGACGGGATGGGTGTATAATAATGTAGTAATAGTATACATAACTATTATTTGGAAATTGGCTGGTACCAAGATTTTCAATTCAAATGTAAATGGAAAGATTTTTATTAGAATCACTATTTTTTTATTTAAATTATTGACTAAAGTTACATCAATTTGACTAAAATTTTTCATTCACGTGGGACGGGATGGGAGTATAATAATGTAGTAATAGTATACATAACTATTATTTGGAAATTGGCGGGTACCAAGATTTTCAATTCAATGTAAATGGAAAGATAATAAAAAAAATTAAATTTTTATTAGAATCGCTATTTTTATTTAAATTATTGATTAAAGTTACATCAATTTGACTAAAATTTTTCATTCACGTGGGCCGGGACGGGACGGGAGTATAATAATGTAGTAATAGTATACATAACTATTATTTGGAAATTGACGTGTACCAAGATTTTCAATTCAAATATAAATGGAAAGAAAACAAGCAAGTGGTCTGGTTGTGTGTACCGACTATCTAACTTTTTTTCAATTTACAATTTAACTGACATGGATTTTGGTTACTTTTGTAATATACTTTTTAAAAATAAAGGCGTGTAGATCCGATCACTCTTGAAAAAAATATCGTTGACCAGACATCTATCGAAGCTTAGTTTCCGTTCTTTCTGTTTTCATTGTTGATCAATCTGAAAATGATACAAAGTGTTTTGTGTTTCATTTTCGTCCTTTTCAAAATTCCTCAATTTGCTTAACAATTAGGTAAATTAAGTAGAAAGAAAAGAACAAACGGGAAACATAAACAAGAAGCAACAACTTTGAGAGCCAAGAACGAAGGTAAATGCCTCTAAACATATCTATAAAAAAAACCCTACAGATACACGAACAAACAAAATTGAGAAAAAAAAAGAATACTATACGTCAATTGCAGTCATGCAAACGATTAGTTGTCTTTTTTATTTTGGAGGCTTGTATATGTTGAATAAGAATACGAGGGTGGATGGGTGTTGTTGTTTTTTAGGTTAAAAATAAATAGAAGAGTGAGTGTATGAAGTTTACATAAAGGAGTGTAGGGTTGGGTGGGTTACGAGGTAATAGTTGGAGTGAGTGTTTTGAATGGAAGAGGGGTGGGATTGGGAAGTGGTTGATGAAGCAGATTGATGAGGTTACTAATTCGGTTTTTCTACAACTACGAAAACTTTTGTAAGTATAATCAAATTTAGTGCACATAATTTGCATAATGTTATGATATTATCTAATAAGCATTTTTCTTTTCGGTCATGGGACACCAACTCAATCTCTTTTAAGGGGCGGATGTGATATTTTCATGCGATAAGTAACATATATTTCGGCTTTGGAGCAGTACTTTTATTCACCAAGTCGGACTTTTCTTGAAAGTCTTTGAAAAGTTTGGAGAGATATCTTATAAGGTGAGCTTGCTATTGTTATTCAGGAATACTTGCAATCTGTTTACATGTCTTTACTTAGCTTTGTTATTGCGAGGCACTCGGAATAATTGATATACTTGGTCAAGATTTTATTTTCGATAATGTATCATTTCAGAGCATGATTTCTCTATAATAGTATTGAAAGTTTGGAAAACTGCAACTCAAAAGGATAGTGAGCGGGTTTAAGGTTACATGAAAGAGGGTGAGGTAAGGGGGGTGAGGGGAAAGAGGAAAGTGGGTGGGGTTGGGATTATGTAATTTGGTTAACTTTAGTTAATTGAAATCATACTTTCTTATAATTTTATATTTGGTTATAATAAAAAATTGTATTTTGTCAATCTTATTTTGGCTATAATGTGAAATGTGATTTTACTTTCTATTTTTCTTTTTGTAACAAATACCTAAGAGACAGATTTATTTTTGAAATGTTCAATTAAAAATAAGGAACTATTATGTAAGTAATGGATCATTAATATTGTCGTTCTTGCAATCAAATGAAAATTTAAGAGTTTACAATTTGATGATAGATACTAGATTTATGCATTTTGAGAGTTTGATCTCAAACACACTATATTTATGTCGTACTGTCACTGTGCCTTGGCACGGGTAGGGAAGTACTAGTCTATATTACAATAGAGGTAGGATCTACCCGCCACACAAAGAGTGGCTCAGATTTAATCTTGCAAAAGACAAACAACGGCTATGATTGAATCTACGGATCCCCTTACTACAGCAGTTACCAGCGGTTATGACCTCTCCTCCCAAAACGATTTTTTCTCAAAATATTTCATTTTAAAAAATAATATCCCAAAATAACAATTCTTCAAAACTATTGACCAAAATGACCCATTTTTTAAACTCGTTACACGGTATAGCGAGCTTATAATTTTTTTTCGTTTAAACTCGCTAAACCATTTAGCAAGTTTAAATTTTAATATTAAAAAAAATAAAAAAAATAGCTAACTGAATTAGCGAGTTCTAAGTTTCTTTTCTCGTGTGAACACAATCACATTACTAATTCATTCTCCGTCTCGCTTTAAATTACAAATAAAAATATAAAAATTATGTTTTAATAAAGAAAACTAAAAAATAAAATTGAACTTGCTAGCAAGTTCTAAATTTCTTTTCTTCTGTGTGAACACAACCAAATTACTAATTCATTCTCCGTCTCGCCTTAAATTACAAAATAAAAATATAAAAATTATGTTTTGATGCTTTACGGGGAAATGTGCTTATCAATCTTCCTCACGTGGGCGGGGCCCGATCACTGGCTCCTTGACACATGAGAACGGGGCCACGACTAGCTAGGATGTGTCTCCCGGCGAAGGCGGCTCGGGCGTGAGTAAGATTACACGTTGTTTATAGCTCAAAATGTATAGAATAATGAATTACGATAACAAAATGGCGAGTTACCTTTTTACCGTTTGGTAGTGATATGAAGTATTTATAGAGCAAGAGTGATGTATTTTTGGGGAGGCAACATGTCCTCCGAGATTATAGCGGCGGTTACTTGGTCGTGGGCACGTGTAACTATAACGGTCACTTTGATTTGTAGGGATGTAGTTGTGAGCATTGATTAACCAAATAAGCGGGGCACGTGAGTGTCGGTCGTCACTTGCTTTGAGTTAGAGTCGAGGTCGCCGCTGCGTGGAATGGTCGACACATGCGCTCGGGTAGAGCATGGTTACGTACCGGAGATTGTAGCGCGTGGATCGTGAGGTCGGATTAAGTTAGAGTCGGGACACATGTAAGAAATTCGGACACCGTATAGGCTTAGTCGGCCCGATGTGTGAAGATGGGCCGTGGGCCTTGTTACGGTGGATCGAGTCTCATTGAGAATGTGGGTGCCCCGATGTTATATTGTGATGGGTGGGCTTTTACTCCGTTTGGCCCAACTCGACACTTTTTGGTATGTTCGGTGGCCCCCGACTTTCGAAGGTTGACGTCGTCGACTTGGAAGTTAAGAAGATCTCTTTTGCCAAAAATTGCTTTACTCGAAGGTCGATACTAGTCTTTTTGAAGTAGGTCGAGCTATGATGACGTGGCAACATCGATCGTTGGTGAAGAACGGTTGGAGATGATGAAGGAGCGCCGGTTTTAGTAATGATTACGATTACGACGTTTGGAACTCCTTTCTCGAAAACCGCCTCAAATCTTTAATTTCGGAAAATTAATTTTGATTTTTCTTTTCCCCTTCCAAATTTAGGAAAATATAAATAGAGAAATTCCCTCTTCGTTTAGAACTTTTCTTGATCTAGAACTTCTTCTTCTCCGGCGATAATCCAAGGGATTTTGACAAGATTTAAATTCGGCTCTCTGCTCAGCCAAACCTTGAACTTCCTTTCTTCCAATCAATTGAGGTATTTCCACTTGTATTTTTGTTTTTAGGGCTTTAATTTTACGCTTTGTGTTCAATTCTTGGCCATGGCTAGGACCTTTAGTAGTTATTGAACCGGGAGGCTTGGTATGGCTGCTTTGCTTCGGTAGCTTAGTAGGGCATGCGGGAAATGTGAACGGTGAGGTGGAGAATGATGTCCTTAGATGCCAAGTGCGCCTCCCATTTTTGACTAGTTGGGGGGTTGAATTACAGCGAGATAGGGCTGCCCGTTGTAGGAGAAATTGAGGAATGTGGTGATTGACGAGCTTCCGTTGTTGTCGTTTTTCATTTATTCCATAGAGCCTTGACCATATTACCTTGTTTTATGTTAGGGACGTCCAAAAGCCCTCCTTTCCTTAGAAATAGAATAGGTTTTCCGGGGAGTTTAGGTCGCCCTTAGGTAGGTCAGCGCCCGGAATGTGATCATGGGAGCGGCTCACTGTTTCTCATTCTTCTTGTACGAGATATGACAACTTTCGAGAAGGAAATCTTGCATCGACCTCTTCGGCCCCAGGAATTGTGAATGCGTTTGGCTCCTGCATTTATGCCCAGGGAAAGAACGAGAGAGAGGATATATACCCGGTAGGCCTCTTCGAGGGAAGAAGAATATGGAGTTTAGATCTGATATGATTTATGATTTTACGTAGAGTAAGTAGAGCGGATTATAGGATAACCATCCTTAGTAAGGCGGACTTTATGGCGAAGTTCATTACCCGGCTTCACTCTTTTGATACCACTAGGGTAGCCTTCTTTTATGGACAGGTTTGAGGCGGGAGTTGAGGTTGCCCTTAGATCCCTTCGTCAGCTGAGTTTACGGAGTGCGTGGATGCTTTCTTCCTCTTCGGCTTGGGGCCCGACACTTGTAGAGTACTAGTGTGCTTTGTATGGTATGCGAGTTTCTAGGCCATGAACCTTGCATGAGAGTCTTGAAAAGAATTTTTCGCTCCAAAGCTCGGCTGAGAGCGGATTGGGGGATTGATACTGGCACGAACTTGATTCTCGAAAGTTGTTTGCCAACCTTCCCAACCAAAACATATGAGTTGGAATTCCTATGTGGTATTTGTAGAGAGTGAGAATTTGGGATGGGAGTTCCCCTTGCCGGAGTAGTGAGTCGACAGCGGCCATTGACGAGGGAAAACTGCGGGAACCTCCTTGGCACCGAGACCTTGTATAGGAAGTTGTGTGCGTTGGTTGCGAAAAGACCCATTAATTTGGGAGGGTGTTAGGGACAACCAAGTATAACTACATCAAAGTGGGATGATGCTGGGGATGGAGTGGTGGAACCCCTTGTTCTGGTATTGAGAGGCCGGGTATACTCCTAGGTTGGAGTTACTCATTCATTGGGTAGGTTGAAGGAGAAGCATCGAATTTTATTGGAATAATGAAAATTGCTTTGCAAAGGCAGCGAAGAGCATGTTGGTGAAAAGTAAGGATTTACTTGACCTGCATTCGTTAGCTCGTCCATTGTTAACTCGCATGAGTAACTTATCATTAGCGCATGGCGTTATTTTTAGGCTGCATGCTCTGACTCTTGCGATCGTCAGTTGTACGCTCGTATGTAGAACTTAGTTAGCTCATTGCATAGAACTATTTTTGAGTTGCAACTCTTTATCAAATTTCTTTGCTCGTATGTAGAGTTATTCAATTCGTACATAGAAGCCCGCTTTGCATTGTATCAATTACCTGCGTCATTGATTTACTTCCGTAGAATTTGTTTTGAATTGTCGAGCTAACGCTTGATTTCTTTGATGTGGTGTAGTTTTAACTCCCCAGCGAGAAGCGAACATGGGTGCGAATTGTTGGGGTTTACGATAAGAGGAAAGCCAAAGAGAGGGCTCGTAAGAGTGCCAATCTTCAGGCGAGCGAGAGAGAGAAGAAAATGCTTGCTAGGAACAATTTGCTTAGAAGGATGTTCTTTGGAATGATCTAGATGGAAGAGGAGGTCGAGTGGAAGACCCTTTGCAAGCGGCGCCCAATCCCGATGATGCCAATGAAGGAGGTGATGATTCCCGTAGGTCGGTGAGGCTGAGTCGAGCTCAGGCCCAGTCCAAGGCGCGAATATGGAGACCTCCAGAGGCTGGGATGAGTGGGGAGAAAGCTACAACCTTTGCGGTCGTCAGCGTTGATGAAGATGATATGGAGGGAAGAGAGAAGGGCCCGGTCGTCCACCCATAAAGCTCGAAGAAGAGGTCCGATCTGAGAAGGGCAAGTCACATGTGTCCTCGAGCCAATTGCCTCCACCGGCCTTCCTTCCTCCCGGTAAAGAGTCCTGCGGATGAAAAGATGAAGAGAGGTGAGTGATGTTCCTCCAGCGGAAGGGGTTTAACGACTTGAGCCGTCGCTATCCAGAGCATGAGCACAGGCCAAGTGATTGTTAGGAGAGCAATAGATGTCGATCTCACCAGCCCATTTTGCGATAAGGGGATCACCCACACAGGAATTTCTGCTCGCTACGGGCTTAGCTCATGTGAGTAGAGGTAACTTGTCATTTTTTTCTCTCTCTTTTCTAGTTGTAGTTCTAGCAACTTTATCCCTTTACT